>CM033635.1:6664021-6795872 GCA_019453435.1 Rhinogobius similis | reverse complement strand
TCTGATTTGACAAACCAAATCTGTTTCTTGTGATATTTTTTATTCCATTCTCAAAGTGCATATTGGGAGAGGAACATGTTACATTATTTTGTTGATTTCAGAAACTACAGTTGAAATACACATTTGTCACTAAACGCAAAAAAAGTGGTGCGTTGGGGCAGAGTTTACTAAAGGTGCTGGATGGTCTACCTTGAAGGTGCTTGAAAAGTGCTTGAATTGATATTTGAAAAGGTGTACTAACTCTCAGACCAGTTTTTACTACTCACTTACAACTTAGTACTACATTTTACTGCAATAAAATACAGAAACGACCTAAAAACCAGTGTGAGACCAGTCTGACCTTCACAGCCTAAATAAAAGTGTGGGTGCACAGTTAAATCTACAGTATGGGATTTTAGGATTGAAGACTTGCCCTGTGCATCTTTTAGTCGACTAAAAGGTGGCATCAGTAAAAGGTCAAAACTATCTGGATGTGATCCAACCAAATATTTGACCAAAAGTGCACTGACAAGAACAGTACAACTAAACTGCATATTTGTAAAGGCAGAGTGAATTTGCATTTAATTCCCAAATGTACTGCCAACTCACTCCATGTTTTATCCTTTGCTGTTGTCCCTTATTAATCTTTTATAATACCAAACAAATCATTCATTCATTCATTTTCTACCGCTTATTCCCGTTAGGGGTCGCGGGCTAGTCACTGGAGCCTATCCCAGTGACTTTGGGCCTTAGGCGGGGTACACCCTGGACAGTGGCCAACTCACAGCAAACACAGAGACAGAGACAAGGACAGACAACCATTCACTCTCACATTCATTCACTAGGGACAATTTAGAATTACCAATTAACCTGAACACAGTCATGTCTTTGGACGGTGGGAGGAGCCAGAGAACCCGGAGAGAACCCACGGTAACACGGGGAGGACATGCAGACTCCACCCCAATGAAATAATTTGTCAACTAATAAAACATTTTGTTAGACCAATGGTATTGGTCAATACACCCTTGACCAATTAATCGAGTAACAGCTAAAGTTTTAAAGCTCAATATGTGACTTTTGCTATAATTTGTTAATGTCGATATTAGGGTTGTTTTTGGTCGATTAATCAGTCGATGGTGTCTTAGTCGACCAACATTTTTATTAGTCGACTAATTATTTAATTTAGATCAAAAGGATTTATAAGGCAAAAACAGAAAGGATATGGAGTGAGTTTGCTGAAGATTTTTGGAGTCCAACATAAGAAAAAAGTTGTTTTTGCATGAATTCCTCTGCAGTAGATGTCTTTTTGTGCACTTTGGGTTAGATACATTATAGATGACTTCTTTATTCGACTATAGCCCTTGTCGATATGTAATTAGGATGTGCTGAATGACAACACAAAAAGAGTTTATATAATTACTTATAACTAATAAGATCTCTTCAATTGCTCCTCTGTTTGGCTGGTGTCCAAACCTCTTTGGTCGACAGTATGTTTGTACTCTTTGTACTGTACTGGCTTGTCCTGCTGATGACTCACTCACTTTGTCTTACAGTGTCGTAGATTTGACGAGAAACATTTTCCCCCAAAGCAAAGACACAAAGGACACATCACCAGACTCTGACTCACTTATTCTCCATCTTAACAGCATAAAAATAATCATTAAAACATACAGCGATGAGGCCTTTTGTGGCGTCGTGGACAGTGGATCGTGGGTCGATTGTGAAGGTTCTTGCGAGTTCAAATGTGAGCTTTACACGTGTTTCTTTGTGTCGCAGGGCATTGAGCAAGTGTTAGCAGTGGCCAAAAGGATCGGGGAGCTCCAGATGGATTGTGGGATACCGCAGACGGCAGAGGAGTTTGTGGGACAGTTCAAGTTTGGGCTGACGGAGGTGGTCTACTGCTGGGCCAGGGGCATGGTAAGGACTATAAAGGGCTTACAAGGCCTTTATTCTCATCTATTTACTGTGATCAGTCTGTTGTAGATGTGTAAACCAGCTCTGGTTTTCCAAAGTGAGACATCTCCAGCAAAAAAGAAACATTCATTACGTTGGTACATTTACATGGCCAGTTAAAAAACAAAAAAACAAAAACAGAATGATCCAAAAACCCAATAATTAGATCAGATTTTTGGTGAGTGTTTACAGCACAAGAGAAATCTGATCATCAAAAACACCTGATGACACGTGTCAGTGAATTAGAGGATTTTTAACTGTTGTATTTGGAAGGCAATGTACAGTGTTTTTTTTAAAATTACTATTTATCATTTTCTCTTTCAGTTTTTTGTCTTTGCCAGATTAGTTTGCACATTTCCCCATTCTTTTCTTTGTTAAAACCTGCACAGGTGAACAATCGGAAAGAAGTCTGGTTACTCACACTTCACACTTGTACACCAAAAATCTGATCATTATCTGATTTCTGGAGTTATCAGATATTTGAAATGCCATGTAAACATTTAAATCTGATGTGAGTAATCTGGTTCTTTCTCATTGTGCTGGTTTTGATAAGGAAATTATTATGAAAATGACAAAAATACAAGAAAATGTAAAATAATAATTATGATTATTTTGTATTTTGTTGTTCAAATTCACTGAGTCATTGACACATGTCACCAGGTGCTTTTGATGATCACATTTCTCTTGTTCTGTAAACCAGTGGTTCCCAACCTTTTTTGTCTCGAGTACCCCCTAAACTTTGTCTGACACTCAGAGTACCCCTTAAGTTCAGTTTAAGGCAAATCAATGGGTTTATTAGTCACATATTGTCAATTCTTACCATTCTGTTTTTATTTTAACCATACTTATGGTCCAAAATACTCCAAAAAGATACTAAATTTACAACTAATGACATGTTTTTGTTCAGATATAAGTACATTTAATCTTCTTTTAAAACCTGAAACCATTCTAAGTACCCCCTGGTAACTGCTCATGTACCCCCAAGGGTCCATGTACCCCCAAGGGTCCCCGTACCCCTGCTTGGGAAACACTGCTGTAAACGCACATCAACAATCAGATCTTATTGCTGGGTTTTCTGATTATTATTATTAGATTTTTACTGTCGATGTCCTGTGTAAGATAAAACACATCCCACACTTACACCTATTTCCCACATTGTGTACATTCTGCGTTAACCACGTTCCTCTCATAACTCGCTCTCGCCGCCGCAGCCGTTCGCGGAGATCGCGCAGCTCACAGACGTGCAGGAGGGGACGGTGGTGCGCTGTATCCAGAGGCTGGACGAGGTGCTGAAGGAGGTGCGGCAGGCGGCCCGGATCGTGGGAGACTCGGTCCTGGGCAGCAAAATGGAGCGCGCCTCCTTGGCCATCCGCCGGGACATCGTCTTCACCGCCTCGCTCTACACCCACTGAGCCCCGCGAGAGGAGCGAGAGCGCTGCCAAAGCACGGAGGAGGAGCGGAGACGGCGAACAACGTGCCTACAGTGATCGTGTTTACATTTGAGCGAGCGAGAATGGACTGTTTTATCATGAAGAAGCAAGAACATGAAATCAGGAGTGTAATTTATTGTACAGAAATAAAAAATGTAAAAACTAGCCTGGTCTGTTTCTTTATTTTTAAAAGGAGCGTTGACACTTTTGGTCTAAACCTGCGCACACACTGCTTATGTCTGGTCCTGGTTTGAGCCCAGTTTGAGTCCTAATTTAGACTTGGTTTGGTCATGTTCTAGTCTTCGTTTAGTCCTGGTCTAGTTCAGGTTTAGTTCCGGCCACAGTTCCACTTTAACCATTCTGAAGTGGTGATTGTGCAATTCTGAATACCTAGAATTAAACTCGGAACCAAAACTCAGAACTAAATCCAGAACTAAACACAGAACTAAATATAGAACTCTTTGTCTCTCGTTCTCCCACTCTCTGTCTCTTGTTTGTCTCTTTCATTCTCTCTTCTCTCTCTTTCCTCTCCTTCTCCATATCTCTCTCACTCCCTCTCCTTTTCTCTCTCTCTCCTTTTTCTCTCTTTTTCCTCTCTCTCTCTCACTGCTCTTTCTTCTCTCTCTTTCCTCTCTCTCTGCTTTTTCTCCCTCTCCATTTCTCGCTCTCTCCTCTTTCTCTCCCTCTCTTTCTCTCTTTCCTCTCTCACGCTCTCTGCTCTTTCTCTCTCTCTTTCTCTTTGTCGCTCTTTCCTAGTCTCACTCCCCTTGCTCTCTCTCTTTCACTCCCTCTCTCTCCCCCTCTCGCTCTTTCTTTGTCTCACTCCCCTCTCTCTCTCCCTCGCTCTTTCTTTGTCTCACTCCCCCCTCTCTCTCTTTCTCTCTCTCTCCCTCTTTCCCTCACCCCCTCTCTTTCTCTCTCCCCCTCTCTCTTTCCCTCCCCCTCTCTCTCTTCACTCTCTCTCTCCACCCCTCTCTCTCTTTCCTCTTGCTCTTTCCTCTCTCTCTCGCTCTTTACTCATTCTCTCTTTCCTAGTTTCACTCCCCCCTCTCTCTCTTTCACTCCCTCGCTATCTTTCTTCTTTCTCTCTTACTCTCTCTCTGCTCCCTCTCTCTCCCCCCTCACTCTCTCTCTCTCTCTCTCCTCTCTTTCCGTCACCCCCCTCTCTCCCTCTCTCTTTCCATCACCTCCTCTCTTTCTCTCTCTCTCTCTCTTTCCCTCACCCTCTCTCTCTCTATCTCCTTCACTCTCTCTCTTTCTCTCTCTCCCCCCTCACTCTCTCTCTCTCCCCTCACTCTCTCTCTCTTTCTCTCTCTCTCTCTCCCCTCTCTCTCTCTCTCTATCTCCTTCACTCTCTCTCTTTCTCTCTCTCTCTCTTCCCATCACCTCCTCTCTTTCTTTCTCTCTCTCTTTCTCTCTCTCTCTTTTTCCCTCACCCTCTCTCTCTCTCTCTCTCCCCCCTCACTCTCTCTCTCTCTCTCTTATAGCTCACTGTCGCTTTAAGGCAGCGATATCCAGTGCGTCCAGTTAATTCAATGCACTGACAGAGACGCGTTACCGGAGAAGGCTCATTATAACGGAGCGGCGGACAGACACGGACCGCACCGACGCGTATTCTGTCGCTAAATTTCACGTTCACGGACGCTCCGGTATAATGAAGATATCGTGGGAGAAAATGAGCCGTCAGCGTTTGGATTAAAACAGCAGAAACGGGGCATTTCGGACCGGAGCACATCAACATCCCTTCAGTTTTGAACGTAGAAAAGCAGAATGTCGTCTGAAAAACACGGTAAGTGCTCGTACATTTTACGTTTACGCGTTTTGTGCGTAATTGGTTGGTGGTACGTCCGCGCTTGGCTCATTGCGGTGTGAGGCTGACTCCATCGTCTTTTTGTTTCCATCTGCATGTCAACATCTAGGTTCCCTTTTTCTCAGCGTGATGTTTCTGTAAAACCGCTGTGTGTGGGAGCATCCAATGAAAACACTCCTTTCCTCATCCTTAAAACCTCAAATTCTCACTTTTACGCACGATTTTAAAAGGATTGATCCAGGGTTTGTCCAACTATATGATGTTAGATACAATAATTGGTTTAATTTAGGTTTTTTGTCCATGTAAATCTGATTGTGGAGATTGAGCGCAGGCCTACATCACACAGTCATTAGTGTGGGTGTCCTTGCGCAGGAAGTAAGGAGACTATTTCTGTCAAAGGGAACATTTCCATAAATCTTATAGAAAATAAATGTCAACCAGTGTTAAATGGCCTGCTACATGTAACTATTACCTTTGAATCACAAATCTAGTAGAATATGAACAACTGTCAGAAGTTCAAAGGATTATTTGGCTGTTTTATGACAAATTGTGGCATACTGTACAAGGATGTTTATTACAATTCCAGTTTGTTTCACTAGAGGGAGTCGTGAGTTATTGTGAGTCGACGTGCTTCATGGTCAGTGAATGGGCATTTTTTGACCATTCACATTCATATTTTTCTCTTATTAAGGATTTCTGTCAAGGATTCTCATATGGCAGTGTTTCCCAACCAGTGATTTCAGATTTCAAAAGAAGGTTAAATTGAATGTATTTGAGTGAGAAATGTGCACATTTAAATAATCAATTATATAGCCTACTGATTTAATTTCTTAAAACTTGAGTTACATGTTCTGTGAGTGTGAGACAAAGCTTAGGGAGGACTGGAAATTTAAAAAAGAATGTTGGTAACCACTGCCATAAGACTTGAATCAGGATAATTTAATACCGATACCAATTAATTCAACTAACTACAGGTGAAAATGACAGTTTACAATAATTTAAAAGCCTGCAATTATTCAACAAAAACTTTTTTCTGTATAAAATATGTTAAATATGTTCATATGTCATTTAACAGTGCGATTTCCACCTTCAATTTAATGTACATTCAATATTTATAATTACACCATCTAATCACACTTGCAGAGCCCATTCTGAGTAAATTATTAACATTTTTCTTTTTGTCCTTGGCCACTGCATGAACTTGTTTGTGTCCGCTCTAAACACAAAATGAAATAACATCATTTTAAGAAGAACTATCCAACTTTATTGAGCCTGAAAATACCTTTTCTGATCATGGCAAATACATGGGGTCCACTAGGCCTTTAACTAACAGTGTTAACAACTAAACACACGATGATAATATATTCAAATGAAGGATGACGCGGGAACACCTGTCCCTCTTTTGTCGTCCTGCACAGTCATTTAGGCCTGTGCTGTGTCCCATTTATTTAGCTCATGTCCCACCTTTTCTCTAGCGCCACATGAATGATACAAAACAGTGAGATTTACATAAAAAAGCAGGATTATATAAATATTCAGGTCTTTCTGGATTGTAATGTGATCGCTATTCAAATCTCGGTAACTGTTTCAAAGGACAAACATTGACAATCATACTGTTCTAAGTGTGCGCGCCTGAATTTATTATCATTTGTCATTGTCTCACTTTGAGGTGGTCAGCATCTTCTTATTTAAAAGGTGTCGCTCTTACAGTTTTGTTGAGTGAGTTTGCACAATGGGACCAAGCCAGAAAGATAGCACAGTAACAATTAGGCTTGGGGCGATATTGAAATTTCATGTCACGATTGTCACGGCCAAAATAATTGCGATTAACGATAATATCATGATAGTTATTAAAAATTGCTGACAGTTTGAAAATGTGACGTATAAAGACATTACTTTCTCATTATAAATAAGTTTTGACATATTTGTACTTTATTATAAGTGAAAACAAAAACAATCTAGAACATAATGGGTAAGTTCTGGTGATAAAATGGCGATTATCTTTGTTGGCGATGATCACGATTACACAAAATGTAGCACAAACGATTATTGTCTTCCCTTTTCATCACGATAAACGATATTATTGTTTATTGTCCCATCCCTAGTAACAATACAAAGGAGAACATTTTTATTTTCGTTTTTTCCTGTTTTTTGGCCTAAATATTATCTGCTCCTGTACAGTTTTCTGGACGCATGTGTTCACTGAAAATCTCTTGGGAAAATGTCAGTGTTCTCTTCGTGTGTGGACAGAGCGTCGAGTCCTCTGGGGATTCTCCTATTTCTGCTTCTCTGTGTCTGTACTTTCTGTAACTACATCTGTGCACTACTTTTGTATTTTTCGGGTCATGCTTTCGTTTTTGTGTGTCTAATATGGGCAAAAATCGTACTTTTCTTGTGGAGGAGTAAACAATCACTCATCCATATTCAGTGCAAACAGACAATTGCGGGTTTTGTCCGAGGAAACAATGACAGTATGGACTTGTGCGAACGAGAATCGAACCAATCTTTCCTGACAATAACAAGGTCTATTATAATTTATGCTAAATATGACAAGGAAGCAAATAGACTAGACTTCTGTTAACCCTCTTAAACCTCAACTGTATCTTATTTATCACATATTACTTTTTTACATTTTAGGCTTGATTTTATGTCTCTGTCAGTTTGGTTCATTAGCAAAAGAAAGTTAAATTATGTCAACATTGACCAAGTATTTACATTTTTTACATTTTGCTACTCATCTAAGTAGCTTCTTCAGTTCTTAAGTTTTACATTTAAAACAAAGAAAACACAAAATAGGACCAGAAAGTCAACAACTAATCAAAAAATTAAATAACAAAACAACAAAAACCAAATCAAATTTATCTTCAATCAAAATGTCAAAATGTCCAAAAGCTTCTTCAGTTCAACCCAGATTTTTAGTTTAGTTGAATTTGCATAGTTTTGTTACTAGATGGGGCAAAATTTTTATGGAATTGTGATCTAATTGTTTGCAGATCATAATTATTATAAAAGTACGGTGTTATTTATTTGTTTTTCTCAAGAAACAACTAAATTTAATCGAAAAATGAGATTGATCAATGTGTGGGAAGAATTTGTTATGATGATGACTACATATTTATTTGTATTTATTCTTTTTTACCGTGATACCTAGCCACAGTTTGCTTGATTCAATTTACTTTTATAGTCCAAAATCACAATAGCTGTCGCAAAATTGTTGATTTAACCAACAGAAACAGTTAGAAAGTCAAACAATGAAACAGTCATTGGTCAAAAAGACAAAAAACTGACAAACATTCACAAGAAACAAACATCCCCCGTGGCGTTGTCCTTATCGGCCCTCCGTCTCGGCACAGGGAGGGAAAAAACTCTGATACAGTGAGTGCACCATCTTCTGGGATTTGTTGTCCGTCTGAAGGTGCTCCTGCTCCGTCAGTCTCTAGTCCGTTTGCTGCTCGTGACAGTCACAGGCGTTACATAAAGTCAGTCCCTCCAGCGGCAAAAGTGTCATCGCTCATCTCTGCACCATCTCCTCACTTCCTTCACCCGCTTCCTGTTTCCTAGCCTCTTTTTTTCTCCTCTCTTTCCTTCACTTGTGTTTACCTCCGTACTGTCTTCATTCCCCTCCTCGCTCCTTTTCTCCTTCTCTACTTTTTGCTCTTCTTTTCTCTTTCCGTTCTCCTTCCACTCCTCCATTGCTTCCTTCCCTCTGTCCTTTTCTTTCCCCACTCTCCCTGATGTCTTTCCTCACTCCTTTCCTCTCCTCTTTTCTCTTCTTTCCTTACCTCTTTCCGTCTTCTTCCCTCTCTTCTTTCCTCTTTCTTTTTCTCCCTTCCTTGCTCACTCCCTTTCCTCCATCTTGTCCTCCCCTGTTCTCTCTTTTCTTTAATCTCCCTGGTCACTTCTTTCCTCACCCTCGCTCTCTTTACCCTTCACGTTCTCTCTTTCCTCCCTTCCTTCTTCATCTTATTTCTTCGTACTTCTCTCTTTTGTATCTCTCTCCCTCTCCTCTCTCTCGTCTGGGCCTCTAGTGTTGTTTGTTTGTTGTTGACATAATTGAATTTAAATCAAGCTTGTTGTGAAGGTTGAGAACAGTAATAAAACATTCATACAACAGTAATTAATTTAATTCAGGGAATATTTTAATCAAAACAAATGGACAAACATTACAGCACGATACAGTTACACTGCAGAACTGATTCTTGTTTGTCATTGCTTTTATAATATGTAGAACAATAAAATATCTTGGCCTAAGTTTGCACAGCAAACAGTCATAGTGGCCATAGCACCTTTACAACCTGAACTCGTCTGAACTTGGAAGTTAAGGATTGGACCTGGTGGAGTTTGAATGAGAGACTCTGCGATTGTGGAAAGAAGTCCATGACTAGTGTTTACAGCATGTGTATCATGTATGTTCATGTTCATGTACTCTGCTACTGGTGATGCATGGATCAATACCAAATATCGATATATTGATTCTGATGGAAGCATTGAAAAGTATCAATTCTCATGCTAAACTATAATTACTTCAAATTTCTCAAAAAATAAAAATTTAAAAATATTTTGTGTTAAATTTTTTGAAATACCTTTTTTATAGTTTAGGCTTTTTGCACATGTATTTAGTTTTTTAATTAGTTAAAGACAATATAATGATAGCCGAGGTAACATCCGGTGAATCTGGTGAGTGCTTAATGATCGGTGGAGGTTGGAGAGGCCGATTGGCAGTCTCTCTATCGTCAGTGTGCACCAGGGCAGCTGTGGCTGCAACAGCTTCAGCACAACTAAATAGTGAATGGATATGCAATATAAAACCTCTTTGAGTGTCAAGGAAGTCGTTATATAAATCAAATAATGTATTATTATGACTTGATTTGTTCCACTGACAGGTGGGTGTTTGCCCTCTCACCCTCCCTCTCTGCTCCCTCAGGTCTGGATGATGCGGGTCGTCAGTCCATGCAGCCGCCCCCGTACCACACTGGTCCTGACCCCAACATGACGTCTGCTGCAGGCGGGGCTCCTCCGGGGGGGCAGCCTGGTTACCCCGCTCCTCCCGCTCCTCCCCCCGGCACAGACGGCTACCTGCAGGAGACCCAGTTCCACTGCGCCCCGCCCCCTCCACAGGGTTACACGGTCCAAACGCAGGGGCCTGGGGGGGCCGTGCCGCACCCGCCTGTGGGGTACATTCACCCGGGTTACCCGCTCCAGCTCCAGCCCTGCACCGCCTACGTCCCGGTCTATCCAATGGCATCGGTGAGTCAAAGCTTTCACTGTAACGAGACCAGGCTCAAAGGAGTTACACTGTGACGTGAAAGCTTGGGCTGATCAGCTACTGAAACTTTTTAAACCACTATGTTACTGAAATATTTTGCTTTTTTTTAATGTTTTTTTTTTTTTTACTGAAAACAATCACGTCATGTACATTAGTTGCCACACAGCTGGTTTGCCTCTATCTTACTGTTTAAACTCTAATATTTGAATTTGTTGGGCTTTGATTTCAACAGTTTGAAGTCTTAACATCAAAAATAATGAGTAGATTTCAATCACATGATTTCTCATCCCTGAGCAAAGTCATTGTAATGTCGTTTCTTCCTTCATTTATTGTGCTGTAATGGGAATGATGGCTTAACTTCTCTCTTTATTTATAACCACATGCAACAAGGTTACATTATAGCAGTGTTTCTTAAACTGTGAAAGCTTCTGGTTGTCCTCTTCACGGTTTATTTCATAACATTGCATTCACATTTTTTCCTCCTTGGGTAATTTTTTTGTTAAAACTACAGTGACAATGGGATATTCCTGTTTAATGACCTGGTTTAACCCTGTTTTAGACTGAAATAGTCCTGTTATAGACATGATTTAGATCTGCTGCTAATCGGAAAGACAAATCATAATTTCTTTGGTGATACTTGGTGTTACTGGTTCGAGAACAGTTGCAGTATAGAGTGCTTTAATCATAATAATGGTAATAAACGTGTTTACTAAAAAATAACAATTGATTCATAATTCATTTTTTATCTGACTGCACGCTGAGAACAAATTCTTTTTACAGTGTTGAACTGGATATCAATTGATTTAAAGACATCAAGGCATAAAATACACAGAACAGGAATAAAACTAGATACAGCTGGACTTTCTTCTTAGTAGCTTCTTGAGAGTTTTGGTCTTTTTTATTTACCTGTTCACTTTCATAAATCGAATACAGAGGAAACAAAGCTACAATGTGCGTGTCATCCTCGAGGACACAAAAACATCAAAAACAAAGGAGTGCAAGGATTAAACCAGAAACCATTGACTTTCTGAACAACTTTTTTAGACTCGCTTTTACCAAACAGTAATATAAATTGACCGGCAGCTTTATGTCGTCCTTTTGTTCCTGTGGGTCGCTGTCGATGTCCAGCTTCTTCCATTAACTTTGTCTTGTCCTTGAGCCAGAATGAACCACGACTCCATAAACCACAATCAATATCAGCTCTCTTTCGCCCTCAAAAACCTGTGACACTTTACTCAAAGAGTCCAGGAAGTCTTGAGTGCCCAATGTAAACAAATTAGTGAACCAAATTCGCATGTGTTAGGAGATTATTAAACTTTTCTCTGCAGAGTTTGCATGGTCACCCTGTAGATTATTTCATGGTGATCTGGTTCTCTCAGTGGGACCTCATCAAATAAAATTCATCTTAAACGAAAGAGAAAATTACTAATTCAGATTCAATTAAAGATATTATGCTTTTCGTATAAAAGTACAATCTATGACACAGATAGATTTTGTTAATTTGAAATCAATATTTATCTGAAGCAAGTTTTTTTTAAACCATTCATACATTTTAAAAAGAAAAAAAAAGAACAAAGTTAGTTTGCAACTCAGGGCACCAACACAATTTATAGACAAACCCGGAGACAACTTATCACAAGGACGAACAAATGACAAATGGACACAAATGATTTTAAATGGAGAGAGGCCCATGAATAATACACAAGGTTACCCACAAACCAAAGATAATAAACACTTACAGAGTGAATGGCATCCAACAGAAATGAGAAAAATGACGCCACTGATTGTCTGCAACAATATTTTGATGGGCAAAGCTTCCAAAAACTATTACCGACTGTCAAGAATACAAAAATTAACAAAAAGAAAAGCCTACAGACTGCGTTGTCTATGGGGTTCCTAAACTTTTCTTGCCAGGACCCCAAAATAGCCATGTAACCGATCCCCAATGCAAGTGTCAGAGCGTGTTAAACAGGTTTTATGTTGATTATTTGAATAGTTCATCGTCTTTTTGGACCATACTCACTGAACAATGCTGCTTTTAATTTAAAAAGAGATCAAATTATGTCCTATTCATCAAAATTATATCTTAAAATCATCTCGCAACCCCAGCTTATACCTCGCAACCCCCACTTAAATACTAAACTAGTAATGGTAAAATATGTGAAAATGTGAGTGCAGGACAATAAAGATTACTCAAACATGCATGAATCTACACTCAGGTGAGCAAATCATGAGGGAAAATCGTCATGACATTTCTGGATTTTGCATTTTGATCTGTCCTTTTGATGTGTCTTTAGGCATCTCCTGTAGTTCTTCTGTCTTTGGTGTGTAAAAGCAGCGTTTATTCTCACATCTTACCCCTCTCTTCTCTCGCCGTGGTGCGTTCAGGGGCAGCCGTACATGCCGGGCACAGCGGGACACCCCGGTATTCCCCCCGGGCAGATGCACCCCATGCAGATGCCGCCCAGTATCACTCTCATGGACCGCAGACCGCCTCACGACTACCTGCCCATCGCCGTCCTCACCACCGTCTGCTGCTTCTGGCCCACGGGGATCATCGCAATAATCAAAGCCGTGCAGGTAAGAGCCACGGTCCTGAGTCCTGGTTTAGTCCTGGTTTAGTCCTGGTTTAGTCCTGGTTTAGATCTGATATGAAGTAATACTAAGGTTAGTGTTTTGATATGGATCTAATAATGATACTAGGGCACTTTGTATTAAAATGTAACAAAGATTTCACTCTGTGCAGATAAACTAAATATAAATATGTATTAAACTTTTTTAGGAGAAATTTTATGTATTGATTATTTCACATAAGAATCTATACTTTTTGATCTCTCAGTTGGTATCAAAACATGGCCATTAGGTTTTGATCCTTCCTGTAGTTTAGACCTGATTGTATTTAAGTTGGTTCACTCCTGGTTTAGTCCTGGTTATTTCTCAATAAAGTCCTGTTAAGGTCCTTATTTAGTCCTGGTTAAGTCCTTGTTTAGGCCTAGTTAAGTCCTTATTTAGTCCTGATTAAGTCCTTGTTTAGGCCTAGTTAAGACCTTATTTAGTCCTGGTTAAGTCCTTGTTTAGCACTGGTTAAGTCCTTATTTAGTCCTGGTTAAGTCCTTGTTTAGCTCTGGTCGAGTCCTTATTTATTCCTGGTTAAGTCCTTGTTTAGCCCTAGTTAAGCCCTTATTTAGTCCTGGTTAAGTCCTTGTTTAGCACTGGTTAAGTCCTTATTTAGTCCTGGTTAAGTCCTTGTTTAGCCCTAGTTAAGTCCTTATTTAGTCCTGGTTAAGTCCTTGTTTAGCACTGGTTAAGTCCTTATTTAGTCCTGGTTAAGTCCTTGTTTAGCTCTGGTCGAGTTCTTATTAAGCCCTTGTTTAGTACTGGTTGTGTCCTTATTTAGACCTCGTTAAGTCCTCATTTAATCCTGGTTAAGTCCTTATTTAGCACTGGTCGAGTCCTCATTTAGTCCTGGTTAAGCCCTTGTTTAGCCCTGGTTGAGTCCTTATTTAGTCCTCGTTAAGTCCTTGTTTAGTCCTCGTTAAGTCCTTGTTTAGTCCTGGTTAAGTCCTTGTTTATGGTCAAATCCTTGTTTAGTCCTGTTTAACTTGTTTGGACTTGGTGTAGTCCTGTTTGGACATGATCTGATTCTGGTACTGGTTTAGTCCAGGCTTAGTCCTCGTTTATTTAGGCTTGGTATTGTAATCTTTCTGGTCAATAGGACTTAACGGGCGGCAGTAGCTCAGTTGGCAGAGAGGTTGTCTTCTGATCCGAAGGTCGGCGGTTCAAATCCCGCTCCTGACATAAACATAAACATCCTCGGTTGAGCGGTCAGATCCACTGACCAAAGGTTGGCGGTGCAATTGCTCCCGCAGGTGAATACTGTCGTTGTGTCCTTGGGCAAGACACTTAACCCGCCTTGTCCGCCTTGTGTGAATGTGTGAGTGAATGGGTGAATGGTTCCCTGATGTAAAGCGCTTTGAGTGCCTCGAAGGTGGAAAAGCGCTGTATAAATATGTGACCATTTACCATTTACCAATTATCACCGATGCTTTTTGATGAAGTGGGGATTTTGAGATAGTGCAGTGTTCCTGTTGTTTATCTGGTTTTCTACATTTGTTACGGTTGTTTTAGACGTTTTTTAGATGTCAGATACAAAGTCAAATTTTGCAAAGTTGTAGACCTTTATATTTGTTGTAAGACTTTTCACATTTAGGAGAAAATGTCATTAATCATTATTGACTCTCATGTGTTTTTGCCACTCACTGTTAAAAATCAGAATGATGATGTCACCTGCATAACCTCTATTAAAAAAACTTTGTCATTCATGTATTTTTACTGGAATGTAAAAAGATTTCGTAGCTATACACTGCAAAAACAAACTTCTAGCTGAGTTAAAATGTCTTGATTTGAGGATATTAATCTGAATTTCAGACGTTTTGATTCGTTAAGATCAGTGGAGACGATTTATTTGATGGAACTAGATTATTTTACTTGTTTCAAACCGTTTCTGACTTGTTTCAATGCATTATTTCTTATTTCAATCCAAATTATCTTCCTGCACAGCAAAAAATGTAAATCTATTCAAGCTTAAAATGACTTGAATTTATCATTTTTATCTGGATTTGAGAAGTTTTGACTCGATGAGATTTAATTGTTGATGTGAAGCAGAATATTTCACTGGTTTCAAGGTATTTCTGACTGATCCTGTGATAATTTTGCTTAAAATAAGAAAATACATTTGTCATTGGGGTAAGTAAAATGATCTTAACCCAGTGACAGATAATTTGGATTGAAGTAAAAAAAGAATGCATTGAAACAAGTCACAAACTGATCGAAACAAGTAAAATAATCTAGTTCAATTAAATAAATCGTCTCCGCTGATCTTAACGAGTCAAAACGTCAGAAATTCAGATTAATATCCTCAAATCAAGACATTTTAACTCATCTAGAAATTCATTTTTGCAGTGCAGACACCTCCTGTACTGGTCTGCGTCTTACATTTCATTCTTGTACATTATAAGATGATGATTTGCTGCTGCGTGTAGATCTGTGCTTTGCAGAGCGCTCATGACTCAAACACAGCAGTGCCAAATTGTGGACAGAAAAAGTACGCCGCGTTTGGAGAATATATTAAATTACGGATGAAAGCCAATTTTCTCTGGCTGTCTGCTGCGTCCGCTGTCGTTACCGTCCATCCTCAAATCACTTCTGATCAAATATGCTGAGATCCTGTCTGCGTCCCACTGCTTCACGACTGGCTTCTTGAAAGTCGTTCCAGGAAAACGGTTCAGTTCTAGTGGTGCAGTTCTACGTTATAGTTGTAGTTTAGTCTGGACAGCACTACAACTTCCCTCTGGATCTATAACGTATTTAACTATTCATATAGTTTAGTTCTTCTGCTCTTTAGTCCTAGTTTAGTCAGTTCAATGGTCATGCTTTTGTCATGTTTAAATCTTAAAGTGCGTGTGACAGGTTTTTATGATTTTCTCATGTTGACTTCATTCAGTGTATTGATACCTTTTGTAAATAGGAATTATAGTTTTACACCAATCGCACAACTGTTTGTGGAGAAATGTTGAAAGTTGTGTTGAAAATTACAGGAAGTAAACAAACTGATGACATCACACAAGGGAGACAAAGGTTATGCATAAGTTACACAAAAGAAACTACTTTTTTAAACCGTTTAAACATTGATTCAACAAAATAAAGGTGTTCACAGGTATTTTTCTTAAAAAAAACATGACATTACAAAAATGACATTAGAGAGGTTTTGGTGCACTGTACAGCATGGTGTCTTGGTAATTTCCTAGTGTGATGTCATCATTTACAACCAGGAATTAAAATAAAAAAATAAAAAATAAAAAAAAAGCTAAACTGGTAAATGTGTAAAGATTTTAGCAGAATTTGAAATATATTTATCTTAACTGCAGTTTGGTTAAATGAGTAGTCCAACCTGTCAGAGGCACTTTAATTTAGATGGTATTTCCCAATTTTCTCTTAATTATAAACTAATTAATTAATTTATAAACTTTGTGATTACTTAGAGAATCAGAGAATCATTTATTAAAGGCCACACAACAGAGTTGGTGGAATTTGTTTTCGGTACAGCAGTTAATGCTCACATCTCTAATGTGTTAGTTCCATCGTCAGCAACAAAAAAACAACAGAAGCACACATACTCCTCCTTCCTTCCACATAGTCCTCGCTTATTGAGAAAGACCAAGTTTAGACGTGGTCCTACCTTGTCAAAAGTTATAGTTGTCAAATAGTTCTAGTTTAGTACTAATTTAGTCAGTATAAGGCATCCTATAATAAGACATCTTTTCATTTCATTCGGAGGTGGGTAATACATCAAAATTTAAATAATGTTGTGAATGTTGTCTTGAAGATATGTCAAATTTTAATATTGAGTTTATCATTTGTAATAAAAATAGCTACAAAAACAGCTGATTAAAACAAAAATTAAAACTGCAAAATAAGTTTGTATGGTGATATTTCTGCACTTTTCTGATTTAATTTCACAGGCATTTTACATTTGTCTGATAATTAAATCTCAACTAAGAAAACATGTTTTAACACATTTTTGTTGGATTGACATAATATCGTCTGAATAGCGTTATCAAGATACTAAAAAGATAGTACAGAGTAGTAAAGATAGTGTTTTTCTCATTGAATATTGCAAAAACAGCACCTTGTGACAAAATGGGACCGCTGTGCACTGTCTGTATTCAACATTCATTCATTCATTTTCTACTGCTTTTTCCCGTTAGGGGTCACGGGTGACTGGAGCCTATCCCAGTGACTTTGGGCCTTAGTCCAAAGTCACTGGACAGTACACCCTGGACAGTGGCCAACTCGTCGCAGGGCTGACACAGAGAGACAGACAACCATTCACTCTCACATTCATACACTATGGACAATTTAGAGTTCTCAATTAACCTACACAGTCATGTCTTTGGACGGTGGGAGGAGCCGGAGAACCCGGAGAGAACCCACGGTAACACGGGGAGGACATGCAGACTCCACCCAGAGAGATCGTGTGTGATGTTAGGGTGGTTCGGAATTCGAAACCACGATGTTGGGGTGGTCTGGGATTCGAACCCACGATCTCCTTATTGAGAGGCAGAAGCTCTAGCCGCTCTGCCACCGTGCACCCCTAACACCCCTGTATTCCCTAACACCGTGCACCCCTGTATTCAACAGTAAAGCATTTTAAACAACAAAGAACAGTAAGCAGCTCTAAAATAACTGACTGAGCATTGTCCACTCCAACTTCACTTTGCTGTTCTGAAGTTGTTGCTTGTTGAACATTTAATCAACTTTAATTGAGATTTGGTTTTGATATTTTGACTTTGATGAGATTTTGATGTCAATAATATGCCATTTTCTATGTTTTGCTCTTTTTTATTAACAGCAAACAATCCTGTGTCAGTAAAATCATATTTTTTGAGGCAGAGTTCAGATTTTGAAGAAGGAATTTGACAATAATTTTGCGTTAAATGACTGAAAGAGAGACTATATTCAGAAAATGTATTGTAGCGTCCAGTTTAATTAAGAAAAGCCACAACTGAACAAGTTTTTTATTTCCTTCCTTCCATTTCATTTAACCAACATAAGAAGACAATGAACAAACAACAATAATTACCATTTTGCTCTAATATCCGTGTTAATAAGTAGCTCACTGGCATAACTATTCCATCATGGAGCACAAAATAAACATTTCCAAATCGCTTAATTGTACATTCATTTGTGTAACAAACTTGTTCCCTTGTCCACTGTCTCTAGATCTTTTGAGTTTCATGACTTTCACTGTGTTTGTTTCTCTATTTTCTCTGTTAACCTAGCTTGCCTTACTTCGTCTTTTCTTTTTCTGTTAAGCTCACACAGGAAGATATCAAAATAAAAACTTAAAAGCCATGTACATGAGATAAAATTACCTTTACATTTATATTGAAAGCCATTTGTATCTGTTTTTAATAATAAATAACATCAAATTGAATCAAAAAAGCGCCCGTTATTACCCGATACAAAATAACGCATCATGACCAGCGAATGTTAGCCTTCTACCTATTTGTCTGCTGTGGTTTGCATCATCTGACCTCTCATCCACAGCAGCACAGCGCGTTACGTAACAGCCCTATTGTCAGTGGAAAGGAGCGAATAGATTTTTCCTTTGGCGCTGTTCTGCCGGCGCTGAGTTTAGTGAAGCTGACACAAGCACAGACACACACAGACCTGCCACGATCCGGTCCAGTGGCCTCCGCACAATCGGGAAACACTGCATTGAAATCAATACGCACTCAAACAAACCACGTGCGCTCGTGTCCGATCTGTGTTCATGGCGTGTTTGTGTGGATCAGGTCACGTTTATTTGCGTGAATTAATGAGGCATGTTACTCAAATTGCAAACTCGATTTATGATGAATGTGATTTTGTAACTGTGATAATAAGAAACACTTTATTTGGATGATATAACATCACATTTGCCAACGAGTGACAACTGTCAATATTCTACTTCAACCTCTAGTCTCGCGGCTCTGGTGTTACTCACGTGTGTCCAGCGGTTGTCGGTCGTCAAAACAGCCCTGGTTTTTCATAGTGTGCGATGTTTGGAGGCTAATGCTAACTCTCCCATTGAAAATACATTAAAGTTAAAACACAGAATGGTATCTAAAACACTTAAAATGAGCCAATTTTTTTTTTCAAAAGTCCAAAAAGTATATGTGTTTGATCATAGAGCTGCATGTAGAGAAACACTGAATAACTGAATCACCCAAGTCGATTATCGATTATAATTACATTTTTATCACTGTTTCCCAACCTTAACCTGGCCCTTCCATATGAATTCTCGCGATATTTGTGAGTTCACAAACTCTTGATCCACCTGGATGATGTTCTGCTGTCAGGGCTGCACCGGCCGCTGTGTGCTGGACCAATCACAGCGCAGCATCGTGGTTCAACGGAAGTCAAAAGATCAAACTTAAACAAACATGGCGGCGCCGACAGACCTTCTTCAGCTTATGTCAACACATTTACAGACTATTTTGCTTTTGAAAACGTGCACATAGAAGTGCTTGTTCTGCTTTTACACTGCGACCTTCAGTTCAAATGTTCATCATGACGTTACGCATTTTCCCGACGGCTTTCAGCGAGTCTATCCAGATTGAGAATGTGTAGAACTAAATTCAGAGCGATGCACATATCAGTCTGGCCAGGTTAGCCCAACCTTAACGTCAGAGTAAACTTTTTCTTTGAAAAGTTTTTGAATCTTTGAGTTTACATTGCTTTATATAGAAATCACTTAACAAGAAACATTGTTATTACATAAGGATTAAACAATGAGGAGCAAACACTGGTGCATTAAAACTCACGGCTCTGAGTTTAGTCCTCTTGGGCCCACAAACAACAGCCTGCCAACATGTTTGTGTCTGCTTTCTGCCTGAGGAATCATAGTTACAGCTAGTCCCTTTTTACAGCAAATCATTTGTATATATAATGTTATATGGTGATGCCACTGAAGTCAATGGGCCTTTCTCACTTGCGCATGTTGCACTTTAGGCTTTAACGGCTAGGTACATCTGGTGGATGCTGCGGCCGGGAAGTAGATTAATGTGACGTGGGCTTTCATACCACATGGTCAGAGCGATCAAAGGGTGAACCGAAAAAAGTTCATGATCTGAAAAAAGCCAAAGATCACCACAAAATCTGAGCTTTGTTAAAGGTCTAAATAAAATAAACAAAATTCATAGACTTCATAAACAAGCATCAGTTTGGAGCAGTATATTCAGTGATAAGCAGCTGCTGCAGGATGAGCTGTGTGTGATTGAAGCACAGTTCAGTGGCCTCTTTCTACACAACACTGAAACACTGCACTGAAGTCAATACACTCATGGAGGCTTCGTTAAGTGAAAACATACAGACATCTGCGGGTAAATGATATGCGACTAAGCTATTTTTAGGCTTTTGAATAATGGATGTGTGAATATTCTACAACGGCAGATCCCACAAATGCTTTTGCCCAAAATAAAACCCAATCATGGACCCAAAAACATGCGTTGAATATTGCAGGAGAAGCAAAGAGCAGAACAGGTGCATGTCTTGATGTTCTGAAAGGGGCAAAGTTAAAAATGGCCACCGATTACGCACATCACATGTTTTATTAATAAGAACATGTGGTGGATGTTCAGGCTTGTCTGACTTTAGCCCTTAACCTTTCTGGAGTGTTTGCATATTTAAAATGTCGTTTCTTGTTGAACTTTATCATGTTTTAAACCTTGTTGACATGATGGCACAAAATAATTACAGGTCTGTTACAGTGCTGCAGTGAGAAAAGTAACAGGAGCGTTCAAATTTTGACAGCTTCCTGTTTATCCATGGATTTTAAAATGATGAGAAATTAGGACCGTTACCATAGTGATTTACCATTTAAAACAAAGTATTACATCTTTTGAATGGGAAAAAGTCCTGAAACCCACGAAGAGGTGATACTTTGAGGACTTTTTCTGTGTTAATTGCTATGACAACGAGTATAGATTTTCATTTCTTTTATATATTTATGTGTTTACTTTAGGGTTATTGTTCCAGAGAGTATTTTTGACAAGCAAAAGAGTGAACAATGTAATATTTCACTGGTGGGACATGATGTGTTTGGCAGGATGAGGGTTTTGCTGCTTTAATGCTCCATTTTCTCTCAGGAATTACCTTCTACAAAGACACACTGTTCTTCTTCCTGTTAATTGACACTGACAGTCACAATGTGGTGGTTTATAAATGGTGTTGGTGCTTGTCATTCGACAATTTGAGTCTTTTAATGAATTTTGCGTCAGTCGTGCTGGTAATAATGTACACTTTTTTTCAATCTGCTCTTGCATGGGTGTAATAGGATGCGCTGGAATGTCAAAATTGTGTCATTATGTAGAAAAAAATATGATAGAAAAGATAAAGAGAAAAATAAAGATGGACATTTTTGGAACACTAAAAGCAAATAACAGACTTTATTAGATTATTACAAGATCTACAAATTATTGTTATTCTTAAAGGGCCTGTATCTGATTTTGAACCGTGAGACCATTAGCCCCGCCCACATAGTCCTTCTTGTCACTCCATATTGCACCATGACTCACAAACGACTGTCTGGAATAATCTTATGCAGTCGTTTCCATATAGTTGCTCTAACTCTCCTTACAATTAGCTTTTAGCGCGTTTGAATCTGCACCACGACAGAGAATCACAGTCTGGGATAGTGTCAAGCTGTTATTTTCCCCATGAGTGTACAATGTGCCTGATTGGCCGAAAAGATGTGACCCTGGAAAATGCTTCTGCACTATTTTTTCCCTAACAAAGTGCATTTATAATATGCACAGATTATACATTACAAACCCAATGTCTTTTCATTAATTTGCATCTACCAAGCAATGTATGATGTAAGGAGAATTTATCTCAACTAGAGTTAATAAAAATCAGGTACAGGGCCTTTAAGGTCTTTTATTCCTATTTTATTTACCAGAAATCATCACAACATCTCTAGTTATGATTATGATGATTATGATGATGATGATTATTAAGGTATCTTAATCATTTTAATTATTACTTTAATTATTATAACATTTGTAGTTATTATTATGATTATGGTTTTATTATGAATGTTTTTATTATTATTATTATTATTACTAGTAGTAGTAGTAGTAGTAGTAGTAATAGTAGTAGTAGTAGTAGTAAGGTATTTTTTTTCACTATTGTATTGTACTACAAATCATCATAACCATCTATATTTACAATTTTTATTTATTATCATTATTATTATTTTTATTTATTTGTGTAACTTTATTGTGAAAGGTGACAGGTGGGCTATAAAGGCAGACGTCCTCCACACTCCTGTCTGTTCTAATCTAATCCCCCTGTGTGTGGTGCAGGTGCGGACGGCCATAGCGCGGGGCGACATGGTCACAGCAGAGATCGCGTCCCGTGAAGCTCGTAACTTCTCCTTCATCAGTTTGGCGGTGGGCATCGCCTCCATCGTCCTGTGCACCATCCTCACCGTGGTCGTCATCATCGCGTCCCAGCACCATGACGACGACTGGGAACCATAGCAACAACACCACCACTCACCGACCAGACGAGGAGCGAGACGGCGTACTTTACACAGAGATTTAACACACAGAGCAGTGATCGCAGCAAAGGAGTCTGCATTGTTTTAAATTTAGGACTGTTTGGGTCGTAAACATTTGCTTCAGCAGCTGTAATCGAATAGTAAAAGCACTTTTCAATTTAAGGCCAGACACTGCAGGCAAAACTCACTTTGTTTTTTGGTCAGTTTGTTCTCACATAGACTGTCATCTTGAAATAGCAAACTTGTCCAATCTGCTCCTAAAGATGTTTTATTATTTCATTTAAACCACTTCATCCATGGATTCCTGGGACATTGTAACTTCAGGTTGTTTTCTTAAAATGTATTTTTCTCCCACAGAGACATAAAGATCAGCACTTATAGTAGCTCCTACACACACCAAACGTAATAATCCTGTACTTAATTTGACTGAATTTACCAAAGGATTTGTTAATGTCTAATTCTAAACCTGATTTATTAAAGTTTTAACTCCCAAAAATTAAGCAAAATTTTAAATTTTAGGCCAATTTTCAGTCAGATCTAGTTAATTCAACTAAATGAGATATCAAAAGCCCCTTTTTGATAAGTTTAAGTTTTTTTGCAACAAATATGTGTTCAAAATGAACTAAGAAATTTAAACCTGGTTCTTCCATTTTTCAGATTTAAATGTCCCAAATATGTGCATTTTGGCTGTTTTTACACATAGAATATCATATATATGAAATCATTACATGATAAAAAACAACAACATGTAGTACATTTTTTCTTACATTTATGTGATTAAACTACAGGAGAAATTTCAAATTGATATCTTTAAATTTAAGATTTTTTCCTTTTCACCTGCAGTGTCTTTCCTTAACAACACTACATTTTCAACCATGAACCAAAACTTGTACTGTATCGACCGGCTGCCTCTCGAATACAAGGAAACAAATCGGCATGAGAAGGTAAAATTAGAGAGATATTTAAGAAAATGCTAGCTACATTTGTTTTTCTTCTTTTAAAAAGTGCTTAGCTGAAAATGTCATTAGTTTTAGGTTTTTCCACTCAAGAACTCACCAAAACTACCAATCATCTTTTGCTTTTAGACACACAGTACATCCAGTTCATCCATTTAGACTATATTTACAGAACAGTATTAAGGTTTATCTATTATTTTTTATCTTGTTTCTACTAAATAGCCAGTTTAAAGCAGCTACATAAATACAAAATGACTAAAAAGTGTTTAACATGCTGCAGATTACTGTGACACGGACAGAACCAGTGGCTGCAGCAGAAGAACAAAGCCTCTCTCATTAAGTATTTATTCCTTTATTTTATTCATTAAGGCCTTTTGCGGTTGTGGAAGAAAATCATCTGAATCATCAACAGTTGAAGATTTTAATGCACTTTTTTAATTTATTTGTTTAAAGTATGTGCCATTGACATGGCACATGACATTGGTCAGGCAAAATGTGATGTGTCAGAAGCAAGAAAACACGAGTTAATGAGTTATTTTTGCCAAACGACTGGATTAAAGCATCTCCAAATGCAGCGAGTTAAAGGTGCACTATGTAACTTTTCTGCTTCCCTGTTATTCATGAGTCTGAAGTGACGTGACACACTCGTTAGTGTAGCCATTTTGAGTACGGAAGCTGTTTTGTCGTTTGCTGCTGCGCTGTGAGTTTTACCAACAACAAATCAAAAATCAAAAGAAAGGATTATTCTTCTATGACAGGACTTTATTTCACAGAGGGCCAGATTTTTAGATGGTTTTGTCCTCGAGGCCAGAAACGATTTTGAAACACATATGCAGAATTGAACCAGGACTAAAACCAAGACTAAACCGGGACTAAACTAGGTCTAATTTAGGAGTAAACTAGGTCTAAACTAGAACTAAACCAAAACTAAACCAGGACTAATCCAGGTCTAAACCAGGTGTAAACTAGGTCAAAACTAGGTCTAAACCAGGACTAAACCAGGACTAAAACCAGGACTAAACCAGGTCTAAACCAAAACTAAACCAGGACTAAACCAGGTCTAAACCAGGTGTAAACCAGGAGTAAACTAGGTCAAAACTAGGTCGAAACAAGGACTAAGCCAAGACTAAACCTTGACTAAACTAGGTCTAAATTAGGAGTAAACTAGGTCTAAAACTAGGACTAAACCAGAACTAAACCAGGACTAAAACCAGGACTAATCCAGGTCTAAACCAGGTCTAAACTAGGTCGAAACTAGGTCTAAACCAGGACTAAACCAGAACTAAACGAGGACTAAACCAGGACTAAAACCAGGACTAAACCAGGTCTAAACCAAAACTAAACCAGGACTAAACCAGGTCTAATCCAGGTCTAAACCAGGTGTAAACTAGGTCAAAACTAGGTCGAAACAAGGACTAAACCAAGACTAAACCTTGACTAAACTAGGTCTAAATTAGGAGTAAACTGGTTCTAAACAAGGTCTTAACCAAGTCCAAACCAGGACTAATAACAGAAGATAAATTATATTCTATATTTTTGGAAGATGGGCCTGATTTTGGCCCCTGGGCCTGGAGTTGAAGAGCTCAGTTTTGTAACATTCCCAAAGTTCTTGTTTGTTGTGAGATGGATTAGCGCCGTCTGGAGGGACCAGTGGACTCCTGTAGTTTACACTTTAACCTTCCGTGTTAATCGTGCGGCGATGCCAGGAAGCATTAGCCTCATTTCCTGCTGTCCAGGTGATGTATTTTAGGATCTGTCACAAAGTCCGTGCTCTTGAGTGCTTTAAGGACTTGTCCGTCAGAGATCAGCTGTGGACGAGGAAGCTGAGATGTAAATGTCCGCACAGGTTTGCTGTGATAAGTTTTCTCTGTTTTTAAGTGTCAGCGACTCGCCTGCAGCAGCAAAGGATCAAAACCCCAAATGCACGTCTCCTTGAAGTAACAGCCCTTTCATGTTCAGTGCGATGTGCTATTTTCTTAAGTAGTACATACATACAGAACGATGGCGACTAAAACCCACGTACTGCTTTGTGAGGAATGTTCCACAGTATGGCATTAAACCTCTTTCACTTATCCAATTACAGGAGCTTTTATTGCAAAAAAGTGCTTGACCACGTGGCATCATTTGCTTGTCTTTATGGAGATAGAAAAGTTTGATGCCATATTGTGGAACATTCCGGGCAGGTGGTGGACCCTCAACCAGAAAGGTTACATAATGCACCTTTAAAATGACATCCACTACATTTCAAACTGGTTTAATTATCGATTCACTTGAAACTAATGTTGTGTTCACATTTGCATTCAACTCGTCAAAACCAGGACTAAACTCGAAACTAAACCTGGACTAGACCAGGACCAAACAAGGACCAAACCAAGTCCACATCAGGACTAAAATGGAATCAATTTTGGCCCAATAAGAATATGCATTTGATTTTATGTGCAATCATTCTGGAATACAAGTCAATTCATCTAGAGTGCCAATTCGTAAATCAGTTTATTGTCAAAACTAAACCAGATTGAGCTAAATATTTGAATTTATTTCAGTTTACTTCATCTAGATTCTTAATTTTTTGCTGTTTTCAGTCGAACTCGTATTCTATATAAGGGACGATTCACACCAAATGTACAGGCGAAACCAAAACATGTATTTATTTGAAGCTTGTTTTATTAATTTAAACTTATTTATTATATATTTAAGCTGGTACTTGCAGAGTTATCACATTATATGACACTTTATGATTGGCTACAGTTCAATATCTTTCGTGACGACGTTGCACTTTGACACAGCTGCTTATGTTGTAAAGATTATTATGTGCATTAGCGAGATATTATGAAGAGTTTAGATGCAAAAAGCATTTCTAAAGTTATAGTGAGGTATTGTTATTTAACTAAGGGAGAATTTAGTGTTTTGTAAATGTGTTTCTATGAGATTCAGTGGAAAAAGTCGACTCGTGGAACCGCATTTAAAACAAAAAGTACTGAGCATTTCCTCTAGCGTTTCAGATGATTTGATTGGTTTAAATACGGAGTTGCACATGTAGATTTTAAAGTGTTTTGGCCTTTTTGTGTTGCACATCTTATACCTCTGAATAAATGTAAATGAACAAATGCTTTTAGTGCCACCACTGACCTGCATGTCATGTTTTTATCAGATATTTTAGAATCAAACCTTTGAGATCCCGATGAAACCATCCTGGATTTATGAGCACGGAAACTAAAGATATTCAGTTTTATCGACAAAGTGAAGAGAAAATATCCAAACATGTTGCAGTTTGAAGATAGTTTGTCCTTAAAGAAGACATACTATGCCTTTGTCTGCTATAATCTATGACACAGTGGATGATTATTTTATGTTTTGGACACTTTTAAATGCAATATTGATCAAAAATGACTCAATAGAAGAAAGAAACTTATGGATAAATACAACTTTGATTGAGTAAACCAGAAAAGAAGACAATTATGGTGTGGTAAAAGACGCTTTAAAGTAGATTTAGCAAAATATGTTTTCTTGAAAAGCAGAGAAAATGGGAAATTAATTGAGTTTTGAAGCAGTTTTTCCAAAAGTGGTCAAACTAGGAACAAGTGTGAATTTATTGATGTAATTAAAATACCATATTAGTAGAACATTTAGTGAGTAGTGTTTTTATTTTGAAATGCTTAGACTTATATTTCAAATGTTATAAACAAACTTGCCTAAACAAAGATTTGGACGGAGTTCAGTCTTTTTACTACATCTTTACCGTTACATTTGGAAGTTTCTAATTGGAATATTCAACTATGCGAAAGAGCTGCAGGAAAAAATGTAAATATTGCATGATTCAAAGTACAAAACTATAAAGAGGACTACTTTTGTCGTCTGTTGTGACCAAAATGAATTGAAATTTGAATCAAATATTGCAATTTTCTGTATAATTTTTGTTAAATCATTTACTTTCAACATTATCAAATCTATTAAGAATGGATATTTTCTCATCACAGTGGCACGAAAGACTATTATGAAAGAAATAATGAATGTTTTACGCTTAGAGAAGACTTTATAATAGCTAAAATAATTAAACATATAATTGTCGTCAGCACTTTCCTGTCAATCAAACCAGTATTTTCCAAATGGACCTATGACATATCCTGCTTTTCTGTTATTCCTCGATGACATTATATGAAAAGTATTATTATAAAACGACATTATTATGAATATTATTGCATATATAAGTGTTTCCAATGGACACAAATAGAGACAGTTTATTATTATGTATTTTATGTAATTATATTTGCTTTGAATGGTGTTGTACAGACGGCTTTAGCTGCTGCTCCTCGAAAAGTCATATTTTCACTGCAAAAAGAGTTTATCTGGAGTTAAAACGACTCGAATTTGTTTAATTTATCTTGATGTAAAGATGCACTTTGTAAATTTGACTGGAAAGTTTCATAGTATGGCATTAAACTTATCTCTACCTTGCGTTTCTTCAGTTACATCTTGCAGAAAAAAAACCTTCATGTTGAGAGCGGAGTCGCCTCTAAAACAAACTTGTAACTTTGCCCGGCGACGTCATCTGTTTGTTTCCGTGGCGATAGATAATGCCATGCTGCGGAACAATCACCAGATAAGTTTTTGAAGCTTTGAGAAGTTAGTCAATACTAGTTTTTTGGACTTTTTAAAGATATTTTTCACTGGTAATGCGTTTTATTTAATTTGTGTTGAAGCTAAATTGTCTGCTAGTTACGTCTACATAACATTTTCACTAATTTTGCTGACTTATTTGAACAATTTTCTCATTCCGTTTGGCTTTTTCTTGAAATCCAGAAACAAAACACTTATACCAGACTGAAATATCTTAAATAAAACTCAAAAATCTCAACCAACTACGACTAAACAGATAAAAAATGACGAATTCCAGTCATTTTAACTCACATTTTTGCAGTGCAGTCCTCCATCTCCTCTCCACCTTATTTATATTGACTATTTTATATTCTGTCTGCTTGTAAATGCGAAGACTGCTTGTTCAAACTGAAAGCTGCTGTAAATTGTACTTCTGTGGGGACTAAACGATGTTAAAATGACTATTATGTTCATTGTTGCACACGCATTGGTTGTTTTTGTCTAAATAAACGACAGATTTGAGTTGAAAGCGCCGTGTTTCTTGCCGTTCTGAGCCGATTCCTCAGTGTGGTCGCTGCTCCTCTCCTCGTCGTGTCGTTGCTATTAATAGTTGGCCCGGTTTTTGCCTCGTCTCTCTCACTCGGAGCTCTATCTGGCGCTCCATCTCCCGTCGCCAATCACATGTTATTCTCACATGTGGATTGCACTGTGGGCGCCTGTTGTGTGCGCTAATTAAAGTCTTTCACACAAGAACCGAGCGCATCGTGGCTCGTGTGACCTATATTTTACAACCCATAGCTATTTCCTTTCGTGTTTTGTTTTCATTTTACTGTTATTAAAGAAGTGCGCTGTGTATCTTTTCAGCATCTCTGTCGCTTGTCTTTGCTGAGATGTTTTATTACTTTCCACAGTTTGGTATTTTAGTATTTATTCAGACTTGTAACCTGGTCTGGCTCGTTGCCCTTTAAGTTTAGGGCCTATTTTTCCAAAACGTTTGACTAAAATGACCCCCAATTCAAACTAAAGCTGCTTCCGAACCCTTGGAGCACAAACTACTGTCCGGACTCTTTGTGAAACTGAGACTTTGACGTCTGATTTAAAAGTGTGAAAAAGCTCTGCTCAGATGCTGTGTCTGGAGGATGGTTTGATTGGCACTCGGGGTGGAAAATAATAGAGTAAAACTAGTGTACTTCAGTAAATTCTTTAGGTATCTGTACTTTATTTAAGTAGGTAACATTTTATAATAACTACACTTATTCCTACCTTAATAAAGCATGAATAAAGACTTAATTTATTGCGAACAAAGAATTTATTAAGAATGATTCAGGCTTTATAACTACTTAACTAATATTCTAACTCACATTCCTGGCCCTAACCCTAACCCTAACCTTAATTAAGTGGTTACTAATCCTGAATCACGCTTAATAAACTATTTGTTATGAAATAAGTCTTTCTTCATGCTTTTTTAAGGCAAAATAAGGTGTAGTTATTATAAAGTGGTACCCTTAAGTACATTTTACAGTAGATACTTTTCACTTCACTACATTTGATCTGTGCTTGCTACTCCACTACATTTTTTAACTGGACTGAAAAGTAAAAGTAGATTTTAGATCCGACGAAAAGGCTGAGAGGTTTATTTTTTAGCACGTTTCTGGCGACATCTTGCCTTTTTTTTTTTTGTAGTCCCCTTTGAGCAAACAAAAAGCCTCTGTAGAGAAAAATAACCTGGAAAGTTGCCTATAATGACCAAAACTCAACAGAATAAATCAATCTATTTTACAATTTGATGTTGTAATTGTTCTCCAAACCAAAAATAATTACTTTCTACTCTTACAGTACTTTGTTTAAGGTTAATACTTTTACTTAAGTAGATTTTAAAATGTGATATTTTTACTGGAGTATTTTGTTTCTGTTGTATCTGTAATTTTACTTCATCCACCACTGATTGACACTAGTTTAGGCATTTGTTGTGTTTTGACAATTCCTCTTTAAAAGCTGGAAGTGAGTGACTTTTCATGTTAAGCAGCGTGATAATTTCCTTTTATCGTCCGTCTCTCATGACCTAAAATCTTAAATATCAATCAAAGTTTATTGCACCTAAGTTGTTCTATTTACTGTTCATTTTCCAACACAAGAAAATAAATGTAATCAGTGGAAAAGGATAAAGGCGTTTATACAATGCCACAGACTTGCATAAAATTTCATTCCCAAGTTTTTGCCTGATATTATGGAATTTATCAGTGTTTCCCATTAATAAAGGAGACTACGGTGGCCCTCAAAGTCTAATTTATGCCCCATAATTTAAAAAAAAAGAGCAAAACAATAAACTAGTATGATAAATAATACTTTTAGTCTGTTACATTATCGCAAAAACATAAAAAAGAAACTGTACCATTCAAAAAGGAACTGTTTAACGCTTGAAAAGAGGCGATAAGTGACATTTATGCTCCACCATTTGTATAAAATATAAATGAGATGCATGTGCCATAATCATCTCAGTAGAATCTGTGGGAAACACTGAATTTATTGATGTTCTTCCATAGATCATAAACACAGAAACTAAAAAAACTCTCATTGTCATATGAACTAAACAGAAAAGACCATAAAGACAGTGACATTATTAAATCAAAATGTCAAAAAAGTAGAAACAATCCCTGATTTTCATCCATAATGCACTATTCGTAAATGTTCTCTAAGCCTTCAGTTGCCATATCTCATATTTCAATTATTTATTTACAATGATTCAATGTACAATAGAAATAATAGTTAGTTAGTTGCAGAGAGCAGTATCCAAAGTTATTATAAAACATTTTGTTGAATTTTAAGTTTTACATGTGTTTTTGGGCTGCTTAGCCTTTGTCCGTTTTTCAACTCAGATATTAGTATTTTTCCAAATGTCTACATCATTATTCATGAAGAGTGAGACAGTGTGCGGGAGTCTTCTTAAACAGTGTGAAATCTACTTCTGAAACCAAAACAAACTTCGAAGTTGTCAGTACTGATCTCAGTTTTTTAGTATTTCAATAACAATATTCAGATGACATCATGTTAATCCAACAGAAACGTGTTAAATCATGTCTATTAACGAATTGGCTGAGGTTTAATAATGAAACAAATGTAAAATATCTGTAAAACGAATCACAAAAGTGCAGAGTCTATGCTTATTTACAACATAACGCTTATACATTTTTTTAATCTAGTTTCTTTTGCTTTTTGTCGCATTTTTAACCATGAACAATATACTCAACATTCAAATCTCGGTACCACTTTATAATAACTACATCTTATTCATGCCTTGATAAAGCATTAACAAAGACTTAATTAGTAATGAATATATAGTTTATTAAACATGATTCAGGCTTAGTAACTAATTAATTAAGGTTAAGGTTAGGGTTAAGGTTAGAAACTGGGGTTGGAATATTTGTTAAGTAGTTACTAAGCCTGAATCATTCTTAATAAACTATTTGTTGATTATGAATTAAGTCTTTGTTCATGCTTATTAAGGCATGAATAAGTGTAGTTATTATAAAGTGTTACCCAAATCTCTTCAAAACAACATCCACAGTATTATCTGAACTGTGATGTTTTGCCGGCTTCTCTTGCAGGTCTAATTTGAGAGCTAAACTGTGGCTGTGTTTGGGCCTCGGCTCAGGTCGTCCGCCTCGTGTTGAGTCAGAGTGAAGCCCGGCTCTGCTCCAGTCTGTGTCAGAGTGTGGTGTTTTCACAGATGTCCGTTTAGCCTCCCGCGCTCACAGCAGAGTCAGAGATGCTTGGACCTGGCCTCTCGCTGCACGTGTCTGGCCTCTGTCTCAGGCTCCCAGCATGCCCCGGGGCCGTGGCAGAGCCGGCCTGTGGTTCCTGTCAGCTGTCGTCTCCAGAACCGAGAGACAGCGCCATGTGGTCAACGAGGAGAGGAAATTATGTGGACTTCAGCAGGATTATCACAGTGTGGATGTGAAGAAAAAGTGGATGGACAATAATAAAATGTGGCAGTGTTGAGTCATGGTTCGATATAATGTGGCTCATGAGACGATAATATCATCATGTGGTGATACTTCGATGATCATTATATTTCACTCTATGTTTAATGATGATTCTCTACAATATATTCCAACTTTTAAACTTTAAACTGTAGTAAATAAATATACTTTATACTTATTTACTACAGTATTTTTTTTTTTCCCCTTCGGTCCATAGAAATACAAAAACAAAACCAGAAAAGCAATAACATAAGAATATAGACAGAAAAGATTTTACAGACCGAAAGGGTTTAGGCTGAAGTTTAACACTTATTTTGCCTAACCCTAATAACTTAAAGTATGACGTGCCAGAGAGCGACAGATGAACATGATAGAAATCTATAAACACAGGCACAAATACCACTTTTATATACATAAATATGTATAATATAAACAGACACAGACGTTACTGAGCTGCACAAATGCACTCACACACTCATTCTTTCGATTTCTTGATATATTTTTTTTTACATTGGATATAAATTTTGTTTTAAAAGTGTAAATAGTTTCAGAGTCTTTTAATGTTTCCTCTAAATGGTTCCATCAATTAACTCCTCTTACAGAAATACATCTATTTTTTACGTTAGTCCTTACATTTCCTTTCTGAAAGACACTCGATCCTCTGAGGTGTATTTCTTTGTTTAAAGAGTTTAATCTGTCTGTCTGCCAACTGTACATTTCTCTTAGTCTATTTTATTTTATCTTATTCTTAATCTTATACATGCCTCTTTTATATATTTTATTCATTGTTTTATGTTGCACCTTACGCCGAAACAAGTTCCTATGTTTGTGAATTTTGATCACTGACAATGACAATAAACCGATTCTGATTCTGATCTGCACCTGCTCTTTATGAAAGGCATTTATTTTAAACTTCAAAACATATTAAACATTTCAGTGACACTTTACAATGACTACACTTGTTCCTGCCTAAATAAAGCATGAGCAAAGACTTAATAATGAACAAATAGAGTCAGGCTCAGTAACAATTTAACTAACACTCTTATCCTAACCTTAGTTAAGTAGTTACTAATCCCATGATGCTTTGTCTTGAAGTGATATTTACAGCTTCACACTTCACTGTCATTGGTTAAATCCACCTGTCACTCACTCAGAGTCTTATGACCAAGGGAAGCAGTGGGAAAGTGTCTGTGTTTAATTAAGCTTTGAGCAGCAGGAGAAACATTGAATCACAGTCAGTTTTTATTGTCATGTCGCCCAGCCTTTTCAATAGTTTGTTTTGCCTCATGAAGTCACAATCCGTCCAACAGTTTGTCAAGAGTTAAGGACGGCATCGGACGTTAAAATTACACCAAGTCAAAACAAGAATCTCCGTATTATTTTTACTTAATGTGAGGTTTTAATGTGATTGTGGCTCGCAGAGTATGTTAGCGACACGGAAAAAATGCATAACAATCATGAATTTAATTACTTTTACAAATAATTTAAACATGAGCCTCGTGCAGTGATTGTCAGGTACAAGGACAACATAAACATTAAACAATTACAGCAAGGACAGTGTTTAAGCAAAGAGTTGGACACAATGTGAACAAATATGCAAACAGAAATGTGGATTCACAGATTCACATTCATGTCCAGTGGCTGCAAAACCAGAAAACAAAATGTACACAAGACAAGAGGACATTTTTGTCCTACTTTTGTCTATACTTATACAGTATATATTTCTCTATATCTATTTAAAATATCTGTATTTATTAGAGCTGCAACTAATGATTATTTCTATTTCACACTGAGACTTTTTATATACATCTGCTGACTGAAATTTTTTTGATAAAAAGCACTTTTTAAAGAAATTGTACTTTTCTGATCTGTGCTTTTACTTCTACGTAAAAGCAGAAACAGTAACAGTCTCTTACTAAAGTTTTGGTTCCTCTTTGACGCTTCTTACTTTCAGATATAATTTTTATTTTTTTTTATTTTTTTGTTGATTCTTTGAAAATCCCACAATCTGTGCATCATTTAGTGTTTAACTTCTAAAATCCCATTTTAAACACCATCACTCAACTCTCACGTAGTATAATTTCTCCATCTACTTAATAACTGTTGTTAATAACTTGAGTAATATTATTTTAAAGTGCATATGACAGGTTCGACGACACATTTCACTATAGCGTAGTAAACATGATTATATTTAAGATTTCACTAAACATTTTACCTTTTTGTCCCCAGTTTGACATTTTCTGTAATGTTTAAATGTTACTTCCTGGTTGAAAATGAGCTGCAGATATGACATAGCTACCTGTTACCTAGCAACCAAACTGTAAACAAGGGCCAACATCCATTTAAATTACACAATAGTTATGATTTGACAAATTATAATACCTGATAACACCTTTATTTTGTTCAGTGTTTGTTTAAACTGTCAGAAAAATGTGTCAGTGGCTATAAATTGTCCCTGTGTTTTCAATGGTACGTCACTTTTTGATGACATCACAGAGGGATTCAGTTTTAGAACTCAGCACTACTTCCTATCATTTTAACCTTTTCTTTTTCAAAATTTCGTCACACAAACTGCAACTTCACTGAAAACTATGACAAATATTTACCACAGGGTCTATCCCATGAAACTAAGTCATAATTAAAAAAACATGAGAACCTGTCATATAGACTTTAACGTACCAAAAAAAATAAAAAAAATATCATACCGTGAGATCTGGATATCGTTACACCCCAGTTTTACCAGGATCTTGTCAAACTCATCTGAAACATCATTGTCCATTTGTGATTGTAACGTCACAAAAGCAGAACTAAACAAAACGCTAATAAGTCAAATAAATTACGTATAAAAAGTCCGTGTTGGCAGGTGTCGTTTGGTGCTACTGGAGGATCTTGGTGCGGATGTACTGACACAGACACAGGGAGGCCGAGCTGCAGTGGTTCCTCTTCGGGCGCATCCTGTAGTTGGACGGACCGGACAAACGCTCAGACACGAGCAGCTTTATGTACAACGCAGCGTACGTCAGCAACAACTGGTGAGCTTTGGCCTGAGGAGACAGAAAGACAGATTTAAACACTGTGTAAGGTCATTAGAGCTGTGCAAATGACAGAATTAAATTGTAGTTACAGTTAAGGCTACAGCAGTTAATTGGAATAATCGTCGACCACTAACAGAACAGCTGACTATTTTGATAATTGTTAATTGTTATGTGGAGTATATGCAGACTATGCCTTATCACAAAACAGCACGGTATAATCAAAACAAGACAAAGCAATATATATTTTGTGATTTTTAATGAAAAAACTCTTTGAATGTAGCTATTAAACTGATTGATAGGATGAGTGAGTGTATTAATACTAGTAATTTGTCTTTACGTATATATTTTGTGACATATATTTTGATAAAATAAGAGAACCTTTATTTGTTTTGTGGGGAAATTCCAACGCTGCTACACACAGTTAAAGAACAGCAGGAAGAATAGAACAAGCCATCAGAAAACTCAAGATAAATAACTTTAAAGATAAACTTAAATCTAACACTGTGCAGTATGGCAAAAAAATAAAGATAAAGATAAGATAGAAACTCTATGGTTATGCAGTTTTTGGACAGAATAAATAAATGCAGGTAAAGTGACTTAATAATGTATACAGCAAGTGTTTTGTCCAAGAAGTAGTTGGAACTTGGCAATTTTGCTATAACCTGGCACAAATATATTCCCTGGTCACTTTTTTTTTACGTGCACAGTCTCTGAAAGATAAATAAATAAATAAACAAATAAACTAAACAAACAAAACACAAACCAGACACAATAAAAATAATCATTTGACTAGTCGACAACTCATTATTCAATCATTAGTTTCAGTACAGTTTGTCTCCAATCAATAAAAACCGGTATGAACAAATAACTCTGGATGATATGAGCTCTTGTTCTGCTCCACACAACCTGGACTAAAACCATCACATTTTCAGTGACCTTTAAAGACAAATCACAAAACATGAAATTATAAAAAGTAAAGTTCGCGTTTGACAGCACATTAAAAAGTGTTTGTAACTTCAATTAAGACCCAAGCAGCAAACCATGAATAGTTTTCAGATTGTAGACCACCAAGCATCAAATATATATTGGTTTAAAACTTCAGGCTTGACTGCTGTACTGTAAGTGGGCGCCACAGTGGATGTGTGTTTGGACAGGCCAATGGTACAGAATAACAGCCACACTTCACTCTGTGCCTCTGGACAGCTGCGACCACAGAACAATGCCATGAAAAGTGCTGCATAACTTCATCAAAGACATATTTATTTTATCCTCATGAAGCTCAAGGCTCGTCTCAAGCAGGAGTTTTTCATCATCTGCTCCAAAATGAGCAGATGTGTTGCTCAAAACTTCTCCTTAGAAATCTGGCTCCATCTTCAAAGTGACATATCGAAGCCTCTGAAGGTTTATGAATACATTTGCATATTAAATAAGTTTGGTCATCTGTCCAGCTCCTGATCAGCGCTCGACATCTGCAGCTCGGGTCATTAAAATACAGCAGAGTAGAGCCTGGACCAGAGGTGTCCTCATCCACATGTCACAGTGTGATGTGCATCTCACTGTGCAATATTTACTGCATTATTTTGAGCCCACAGTATAATTGTGAGACTTGACAACACAATATTACAATATTTATCTGTTTACTGTGGAACATTGTTGTGGTGTTTGGAACAATATTCAAAACTCTCACAGGAACAGAGTTTTCAGTAAAATCTCTACTTGAAATTACGGTAACGCTTTAGATTAAGGTTCTATAGTTAACTATTTATAAGATGTTAATAAGCACTAATCGTTATGCACTTATAACGCCTTATACATGTTTATAATCCATCAGCCCAAACATGTTTGAGTGAATAAACCACATGTACAGAGCATCAATGAGCTGCATATCACATTATTTTCAATTATCACGCTAATAAATGCTTGTAAATGCCTTATAAGTGCTTAGAAACACATAACAAGTGCTTATTAATGCATTATAAATAGTTTACTAAGGAACCTTAATCTGAAGCGTTACCGAAATTACATTTACAAATGGATGTTTGGTATCATTTTATAATAACTACACCTTAATTAGCCTTATTAAAGCATGAACAAACACTTGTATAAATACTTATATATATATACCCTCATTCGTCCAGGTGTGGTCCATCGTAGAAAGGGGTTCAGAGGTTGTCATCCAGGCGTTTAAAAGATCGAGAGCGTTTGAGCTTTTATCCAAAAGTCATTGTCAATCGATTGACAATGACTTTTGGATAAAAGTCGAAACGTCTCGATCTTTAAACGGCGTCCGGATGACAACCTCTGAACCCCTTTCTACGACTTATATATTAAGAAAGATTCAGGCTTAGAAACTATTTAAATAGGAGGTTAGCGTTAGAGTATAAGTTAAGTAATTAAGCCTGAATCATTCTTAATAAACTATTTGTTCATTATGAATTAAGTCTTTGTTTATGTTTTATTAAGTGAGGAATAAGTGCAGTTATTATAAAGTGTCACCGTATTTTTTAATTCTTCTCTTTTACTGTTGTTAATTGTCTGCCGAGACTCTTGGCCAGGTCTTCCTTGAAAATGTGATTTTATCTCAAGCGACTTCATGATAAAGTAAAAGTTAAATAAAATAAAGCTCCATGGAGACAAACAAAAGGCCAAACAAACAAAAAGAACGCCCACCAGAAAAGTTACATAGTGCACCTTTAACACTGATTAGATGCATAAACATCAATGATCACATCAGTTATAACATGGTGATCAAATCAGGTTTCATTCCTTACTCATGACTAAGAGTTCTGTTCCTGACAAGTTCCCCTGGTCATATGAAGGTGGATCACACGCAGAGGAAGGATTTACCCAGGAGACTTTTCTGTACCTTGATCTTAATCTGGACTTTAGAGAGAATTTTTTTCACAGGCAACCAATAAGTCCAGTCATACAGAAACAGATCAAAGTCGACATTCCAGACAAACCTTTCACTACAGAAAGTCCCAGCTCACTCACAGCAACATAAATATAACATATCACATATTCTAATCATATAATGCAATATTTTTAGATATTTTTGGGCTGTGGCAAATTTTTGGGGTTGAAAATATACAAGGGCACACCACCTACTGCAAAAAACATGACCAAATCAGACTTTTAGTGAAAAAATATGATATTTGATGAGCGAAATAATCTCCACACACACATCTGGTTCTTCAAATTTGGCAATAGTGATGTTTTTTCTTTCTTTTTTCGCGCAGATATTGCTCAGGACACTCCAAAATGGTAAAATGATCAATTATTATGAACTGATGAACTCAAACTCCTCTTCAGAATCTACTGCACATGAGTTTTCTCTGGAGGTCTCACCTGAACAGAGAGCCCTGTGTCCGGGACGAGGCTGTGGCTGGTGGTGAGTTGTTGCGCCCCCTTCTGGCCCGAGGAGGAGGAGGCGCTGCGCTGTGGCTCGTCGTTCTGCAGCAGAGGCCTGTGTTCGTCCGTGCCCTGCTCCACGTCGCGCTCCTCTGTCTCTGCTCGGGACGTCCCGGAGTCTGAGTGTGTCTGAGGAACCTCGCTGACCAGAACCAGGTGAGACATCCTCTTCTGCAGCTTCTTCTACAAACACAAGCAGGCATTTATCCCCAGCGAAAACACACAATTTGAATGAGTAAAGAGAATAGATTGAAAGAATATTCACTGTGACAGATACAGACAATGGTGGAAAGTAACTCAAGCTAAATTTTACGCATCTATTTACAGTGAGTACTTTTTAACTCACTTTATATATTTTATTATATTTTATTCATTGTTTTATGTTGCACCTTATGCCAAAGCAAGTTCCTATGTTTGTGAATTTTCACTGACAATGGCAATAAACCGTTTCTGATTCTGATTCTGATTCTGACAGGTTTCTGACTCTACATTTGAGAGCAGAAACCTGTACCTTCTATTCCACTGCATTTTAACTGAACTGAAAAGTAAGAAGTACTTTCTCTTCAGTTTGAGCAGTGGGGCAAGAAGTACTTCATTTGAAAATGTAAATCTACAGATACAGTAGCAAAAAATGTACTAAAGTCAAAGTCAAAGCATCAATCTACTTAAGTAAAAGTACTGAAATACATGTTTAAAAATGTACCAAAAAAATAAAAGTATCTTAAGCAGATTTTTGAAAGCTATTAAGGGGAAAATGTGGCAATTTTGATAAAGAATTGTCCTGATTTGTAGTCAATACTAGGCATGGGACAATATTGAAATTTTATGTCACGATTATCACGGCCAAATGAATTGCGGTTAACGATAATATCACAATAGTTATTAAAATTGCAGTTTGAAAATGTAACGTATGAAGCCATTACTTTCTCATTATAAATAAGTTCTGACATATTTGTACTTTATTATGAGTGAAAACAAAAACGATCTAGAAGAGAACATCATGGTAAGTTGTTTTTTTCCTGCACAATCTGGTGACAAAATGGCAATTATCTTTGTTGGCGATGATCACGATTAAACAAAATGTAGCACAAACGATTATTGTCTTCCTTTTTATCACGATAAACTATATTATGGTTTATTGTCCCATCCCTAGTCAATACATGTTTCAATCTTTCTACACTTCTTATATGTATCTTTTGTTTGCTCAAAGCTAAGTTTTGACACTCAATTCTGATTTTTTTTACCAGATCAGTTTTTTTGTGAGAGACAGTTCGAATTGCAAATGAAATGCGACTCAAATCTGTTTTCATGTGTGAACTCAAACAGCCCTAAAGTGTCTAATGTGGAAAAGAACAGGACAAAACGAGAATTGCTGTTGTCATTTGAGACAAAATACAATGAGGAAGCATTTGTCAGTACAGTCATCTTTATGTTTTGTTTTTAATCAGCAAAAGTTTACATTTACACACTTGACTTTGACCGTTTAACACTTGACTTTTTTGCACTTTCTAGCTTCACTGCTGTTGTCTACAGGTGTTTGACAGTTCAATCTGTTTAAGTCCTGTCTTTTCTTGTGTAAGAAATGTGTCTCCTGTTTAATTTCAGCAGAAGTCATCATTAATATGACTTGCCTGTTCACATTGCAGTCACATTGCAAAAGATCAGATTCAAATCAGATTTAGTACTAGATATGAAAGTGGCCTGAATCGCATTTGAAAAAAATCTGATCTGGGTTGATCACACTGATAACCTTTAGGCAGGACGTCACCTTGAATCTGCTAAAGAAAAATAACTCCTCAAACCTTCTTCAGTGTGGTCTGGTCCCAAGCAAACAAGACCACACTGAAGCCGCTAGAATCAATCTATAAGCGCGCAATAAAAATCCTGGATAAAAAACCGCATCTGTATCATCATTGCCATATACTGCACAAGCATAAAATGCTGAGCTTTGAAAATTTTATCACATTCGCCCAAATCCGACTGGTTTATAAGATCATCCACAATCTGGCTCCTCCGCCCCTCAAAGAGTTCATTCACCAGACTTCAGCTATGACCACCAGGATCACCAGAACCTCCACCAGAGGACAGTGTAGTATTCCCCAGTGTAGAACAAGCCTTGCCCAATCGTCCTTCTCATACCAGGGGACCAAACAGCCCCACTGAGCTCACAAATGAAAGTAACCTCTGTACCTTCTCCAGAGAGGTAAAGAAGTGGTTAATTGAGAACCAGAGATGCACACACTGAGCACAAACTTGCACGCTATTATTTGAAATATGTATATATGGTTTTATGTAATTAGTATCGAATAGTCTTGTCTTAGCTCCTTTTATAAACTTATTTAAAAGTGTATTAGCCTTACTAGGTGTAAATTGTTCTAGGATTTTTTAACAACTAATACTGTAATCTTAACTTTAAAGTGCTGGTATCTGCAATGAACCTCGATGTTAAAATAATGTTGATGACGATGAAGTGTGAGTGAATGATTGAGTGTCAGAGAATGTATGAAAACTGTTGCACTGTAAATAATGCACGTTGTACTCCCCCTGTCCCTGATCCAGGACTGCAGATGGAAATTAGCTTGCATAGCTATAATCTGGTGCAATCATCTTTGCCCTCGAGCATAATGTCATTGTACATGGTCCTGTTCAAATAAATAAATAAATAAATAAATAAATAAACCATACGAAAAGAACTTTTGCTTTTCAGTCCTATTCAGAAAATGTAGTGAAGAAGAAAGTACAGATTCCTGCTCCCAAATGTAGTGAATAAAAAGAAAATGTATCTTTCTTTTGTTCTGAGTTACTTCACACCATTAGGTTTAGGGGTTTATTGTTGAACACATTTGTAGTGCTATCCTGCAGGTTAAAGGTTTGTGTCCAGCTAAACAAAATATATGCATAAAATTCATAAGAAAAATTAAGAAACTGATTAAAATAACTATTGTTGACCAAAAATCAGCACAATTATTTACAATATCACCACACTTACAGCTTTAACAGTTCTCAAAAACTCTTAAACTGGTACTTCAAATACTTTTACTGAAGAAGATTATTTTTGTGAAACTTTTACTTGCTCTGAAATCTGTACTTTTACATAAATAACAAAAGTGAATACTTCTTCCACCACTGGATGCAGAAGTTAAGCAAATATATCAGTAAAAACCTAGAAGAAATATAAGTTCTTACAGTAAACCTGAAGGGAAATCAATATTTGGCTTGGATATCATTGTACAGCTCATGCATTTTGTATTTGCATTTTCAACACAAACTCACAGCCAAAACCACCAGCACAACCACAAAGGCACAAAGTAAAGAATTATCACGTTACTTCCCACAAATGTTCATCGGGTTTGAATTTGTTTGTTTATAAAATCTCCATATAGAATTCTACTTTGGGATAATACAAATAATATAGTATAATCTGGAAAGAAAAATGTGAACAGATCCTCACCTGGATATTTGGGGATTCAGCATTTCGCTCCTCCAAGGTTTCAGTCAGAGCTCTCAAACAGCGTGACATGTCCCAGTAAATAAAGTACAGCTAAACAAATGAAAGCAGAACACTTTGTTGAGATTGCGTTTACTTAATCTGTTGTTTAAAGCCTGATGTTGACATCTTGGTGCCGGGGTTCACCTGCAGGTTACTGGTGCAGTTCTCCACCCAATCGGCCACAGCCACCAGCAGCTTGTGTTTGACCAGGTTTTCATTCACCGCGATCAATCGAACGTCCAGATTCATGTTGATCTGACAGAGGCATACCACGAAATCATTAATAAACCATGAATAAAGATGTAATTACTATGTTTCACTCAATAAATTGTAGATATTGTGTATTGTAATCATTGTATCACAGCCAGAATACTCTATATTTGTTGATGTTGACTGTCAGGGTAGTTCTCAGTTTACATTTACTTGAAAATTCTAAATTGTGTAATACATTTGACAATGCAATTTCTTACTTGAGTTTTGGTTCCTCCAATGTGATTAAAGTGACAAAAGGTTTTTGCTGACAGTATTAAATTATTTGAACATTTATGTTTCTTGCACCGCTCCTTTAGGTGTGATTTAGTCTCTCATTTTTGCCGTCTATACGAACTAAAATGAATCAGATTTTGTGCATTATTTAAGGTTTTGTGTTTACAACTAAATCAACTTCAAATCATAAATCAGATGTTACGTCCAGAGAGTTGCTCAAACTTGAGTAACTTCCTGGACCTCTACCTTGTGTTAAATATTTTAGTGTAGCGTTACTCTTCTTACTTAAAGCCCCTGTACTTAACTTTTTAGCCAAAAAAGAGACTAAAATAAAGCTTCTTTTTTTTTAATGTAATACCTTTTATTCATATGGTCAAGTTGTCATATGTGGTTTGATCGTAAATGGAAGAAATTACATTCAGACTTAATTTGGAAATTGATAAATTTAACAGACTTTGGACAAAACTGGACATTTACTTTGGACAATCAGTGTGCCTTACTTTAGTTTGGATGTCTTTAGTTGCTTTTTTCTCTGCTTTCTCTGGTCGTGCTTTGTTGTTGTTTGTGTTTTTTGCCGTTTACTGTTCTGTTTGAATACTGAATAAACCAAAAATAAAGCTAGTTTTTTTACTATTTGTTTTAATAACGCTAAAAAAGGAAAAAAAACAAAAAGCCAAAATAAAACTGCTTTGTGACTGTGAGCGGGCTTGCATTTCCACAAACCTGGCTTGTACTTGGCCTGGAGGAGCCTTTTTCTGCTTGTTTCCATGGAAATGTTGTCCCTTTAGCTGTAATATTCCCCAGTACGACATAAAACTTATCTATCTTCTTGGTGAATGTTCAGAATTGTAGTTTTAGCTTTCTATTTCCATGGAATTGTGCAGGTGACATGTCCGTAAGGTTTTATACAATCGTTATAAGTACTCTACCCACCTCTGTATATTGAATTAAATCTAAAAACATGTAAAGATTTGATTTCTGTGCATAGAAATTGTTGCAAGCAGAGGGCGCACAGACTGTATACTGTTGTGCAAATGAGACAATAAGACAATTCTTCCCCCAACAGTTTCTCTCCTGACTGGTGTGAAGGTCTTTTACCTCTCTGTTGCTGCGGTGGAGGACAAAGATGACGGCGGTGGTGAGGAAGATGGCGACGAGGCTCACACAGAGACACAGCACCCAGTAATCTGTGACGGTGATGTACGAGTGCAGGCTGGAGAAGACCGCGCACCAGAGGACCACGTACAGCACCTGACAACACACAGCGACGTTCAGGCTGTGCCACACTTTGGTCCTACTCTGAGCCCATTTAAGTCCCGGTGTGGACTTACTCTGGTCCTGTTCTAGTCCTTGTTTAGTCCTGATATAGTTTAGGGTTTAGTCCTGGATTATCCCAATTTTATGGGCTCAACAGGCAAGAATGAAAACCTGAGCTAAATGATAAGTAACTAACAAACTGACTAAATAAATACATAAATACAATAAGAATGTACCATAAAATAGGTAATTTTGTGGTGTATTTTTGTGATTTGTTTATTCTTTTGAATTTAATACCAACATTATTTTTAGGTTTTGTTTTTTGTACGATTTGTTTAATGTTTCACTTGTTTAAATGGTTAATGGTTAAAAAGATACAATAGGTTAAAAAGTGGGTGCAGGAAGAGACAAAACCCCCACAGGGCTTATATTAAAGCCTACACATGATCAATAATACAATTGTAGCTGTATACTGTCCACGTTTCATTAAATTAAAACAAAGATTGAAAGTCAATGTTGCCAGTGCGCTGATACTTAATACATTTTCAGCTAAAACGTGTAAGAAACTACAACAACAAACAACAAATGGCATAAAAATGTACTAAAACTTTTCACCAGCGGGGGGAGTTACCAACTAAAACCATAAGAGAAAAAAGGAGCATTTAAGTTCAAGTAAACATATCGTTCATTCTGACGCAAGATAGATCTGTGTCATGGTTTTGTGGAAGTCAGATAAACAACTATATTGTCAGCACTTGACATAAACTCACTGGAGCCATGAGGAAATGAAACATGGAGGAGTTGAAAGTGATGTATCTTTTGACTGAAGGAACATCGAGGGCCGTTTTCAGAGGAACCTCCAGCTCTGACTCTGGAATCTGTGAAAAATACATTTACAGTAATACAACGATTAGAAAATAATGGGTGAAATACTCAAAATATGCACAAAATTACTCAACAATGGGGTCAATGCACAACAGAGCAGCTCAGTGTTAGCATCACTACTTCCTGTCTAATTCTACCCCTGTGGGATTTTTACAGAGTTACACAAAAAAAAAAAATCCTTAAAGATCAGCAGTGAACAGTGAGCTGCAGGTGGATGTCACTGACAACATCTTAAAGACTTTACAAATGAGGTAAATACTTCCTCTGCGACACTTCTGTGATGTTTGTCTGTGCAGCACTTTGGAAACAGTTATGTTTATGAAATGTGCTATACAAATAAAGTGGATTTGGATTTGGATTTGGATGTTAAATGGAGGTGTTTGTGGGTCAATGCAAATGCTGATGCTAATATGGAAGTATAATAAAGATTTTTTTTTTTTTTTTTAAGGAAAAGTATTAAGTGCTTTAAATATGTTTTTGTTGTTTCTTTATATCTTACGTTTTTAATAAAAGTTAGCATTCGCTGTGAGAAACTGTTAGCCAACTGCAACTCAACACAGAGCCCATTAAATGTTCACTGCATTTCCGCTCCAATCTTGTCACAATTCTGCATCTGCCTGAAATACTCCACGGTTTGATAATAAACTTTTAACTTATTTTATTTAACTTATTTTTTTAAACTTATTTTGTTTATTGCTCAAAAATACCCCAAAAACACATGCATTCTTACTGTGAGTGAGCTCGTCTCTCCACAGATCTGATCTGTGACTGGGCCTTGTTATATCACCTGCTTGTTTCCATGAAGATAGATACGTTTAATGCCAAACTATAGGCAGGAAAAGCACTAAAATCTCCGTGGAGACAAGCAGGTGGTGGACCCTCATCTAGAAACATAATGCAGTGCACCTTTAACAATATTAAACTTAATTCAAGAACAAATTCAAATCATTCACTATTCGTTTCTGTTTATATGTGAAATCTTGAGGACTTTTGAACTGTTAATTGCTATAATTGTTACATTCTCATCACTCTGAAACCCACAGACAATTGAGCACTAATTAACCCTTGCTTCTCGCTGTCACTACTTCATTAATCAAGTGTTTTATGGGAATGGCGTGCAATAATGTGACTTGGTGTGACTCATGGTGGCACTGACTCTTGTGTCTCATTACAAAACAAAGGCAATCATACACTTCTCTTTAAGGATGACTGCTTCCTCAAACTGCAAAAAGACTGGCTAAACATTCAACCAGTTTTGTTCTCGTTTATGCTCAGAATGCATCAAAAACATAAGGAACATGATCAGAACTGTTGTGACCTGAAAGCCGCTCATCTCCAGACGACTGCGGCACATGTTCAGGTCAAATCCAGGCTTTAAAATGGAACCAGTCGACACTGACAAAACACACTGACCTGAAACAGACACAAGACATCAAATAAAATTAATCACAATCAGAATCGGTTTATTGCCGTTGTCAGTGATCAAAATTCACAAACATAGTTACTTGCTTTGGCGTAAGATGCAACATAAAACAATGAATAAAATCTTAGCAAAAACTGTACGATTGTGCCTCAGTTTTACGTTGATGTCTTTAGCTTCTGTTGTATTTATTTTTTATTTCTGCTCTCTGGTCGTGTTCCGTTCTTTGTGTTTTTTTGTTCTGTCACGTTAACAATGTTTAAAAACTCAATTTAAAAAAGAAAAAATTGACCCCAGAGTCTGATTTTTCTTTTTTTTTTTTTAAATAATCCCGACTAAATACAGGACTGTGGATGGGAATAAGGACAATACAGGATTAACTCATGCAAGAATCAAAGTCAAAACAATCTAAATTCAACTCAAGGATAAACTAACGATGAAGAAAAAGTATTCAAACATAATTAAAAGCACAAGGATACTAGATTTCTCCTTTAAAGTCTATATATTTCACTTAACGATGCTGTACTGATGGTAAATAAACTTCACCTGTAATTTATTTTTTATTTCTTCTCTCTGGTCGTGTTCTGTTCTTTGTGTTTTGTGTTCTGTCACGTTAACAATGTTTAAAAACTCAATTTAAAAAAGAAAAAAGAAAAAGATGTCCACGCAGAACTGGTGTTTGACCCAGAGTCTGATTTTTTAAAATAATCCCGATAAATACAAGATGGGATGGGAATAAGGACAATACACACTGCAAAAAGGGATTATCTAATTTTGTTAAATTTACTTGAATTAAGCAAATTAATCTTAAAAGTCCAATTTTAAGATTTTTTTCACTTGACAGGACTACTTCAAATTGACATTATTTGACTTGTTTTAAGTAAACTTGATAAATAAAATAATCTTATTCCACTGGCAGATAATTTCACTTAAATTAGGGTAAAAAGGTCTTATTTTGAGTTTATTTTTCTTATTTTTTGATAGGCCTTTTTTGCAGTGCAGGATTAACTCATGCAAGAATCAAAGTCAAAACAATCTAAACTCAACTCAAGGATAAACTAATGATGAAGAAAAAGTCTTTGAACATAATTAAAAGCGCTAAAAAAGTAGCTTTCTCCTTTAAAGTCTATATATTTCACTTAACGATGCTGTACTGATGGTAAATAAACTTCACTTGTAATTGTTTAGTGCTTAAGTGACACTCATAATGAATAATTCCACTTGTGTCGCATCTTTTTACCGTTTGAATATCTGTGCTTTGGTCGGACCTGGTTTTCCTCGATGGCGTGACCTCCTCTGCCGCGCTCGTCCATCGTGCGCCGCTCACCAGAGCCTGAGACAGCGGGAAACTCAGTGAAGATACAGCAGCCAGATACATTTAAATGGCCTTTCATGCTCGAAGCGGAGAGGGTGAGTTCCTCTTGTGACTGAGGCGGCGGGTCATGTGCAGTGCAGTCGTTAAACCTATCGATTTGTTTAACGACTAGACACTAATCACAACTAGAACTGAAGCAAGTCGCATGAATGGGTCCTGATCTGCAATTTTACACAAACTGTTATTTTTGATTTAGTTTTGATGTCACTGTAGAGCAGATATATATTTTGTCTCTTGTTAGTGGTTTAGACCTGGTTTAGTCCTGGTTTTGACCTGGTTTAGACCTAGTTTTGACCTGGTTTAATCCTGGTTTAGTCCTGGTTTAGACCTGGTTTAGTCCTTGTTTAGTCCTGGTTTAGACCTGGTTTAGTCTGGTTTTGACCTGGTTTAGACCTAGTTTTGACCTGGTTTAATCCTGGTTTAGACTTGGTTCAGCCCTGGCATAAACCTGGTTTAGACCTTGTTTAGACCTTGTTTAGACCTGGTTTAGACCTTGTTTAGACCTGGTTTAGTCCTAGTTTAGACCTTGTTTAGACCTGGTTTAGTCCTAGTTTAGACCTTGTTTAGACCTTGTTTAGACCTGGTTTAGACCTGGTTTAGTCCTAGTTTAGACCTTGTTTAGACCTTGTTTAGACCTGGTTTAGTCCTAGTTTAGACCTTGTTTAGACCTGGTTTAGTCCTAGTTTAGACCTTGTTTAGTCCTTGTTTAGACCTGGTTTAGACCTGGTTTAGTCCTTGGTTAGACCTCAGCCTTTTCTTATCAACTTTGTGCCTGATAGTTTAGTATCTTGGCTTTACTATAGTGATGATTATACAGATCACAATATAATCATTTGAACTAAAAATGAACAAATGTGGAAATGTTAGAAGCAAAAATAAGTCAGTTGGATCTACATTCTAAGTGTTTGGGTCAATAATCGTGAATAATCATGAAAGTACAATATCAGTAAGCATCAGTATAAAAAATATATAAAAGGACTGTACGTAAAATATAAATTAGATTTAACAATCAACATTTTAGCCCAAAAAAGACTAAATAAGTTGTTACTATAAATAGCAAATAAAAGATACAACATTAAGTCTGTAATTATAATATAATAATAACCCTAATGAGATGTAATTTTCCAAACAAAAAGTAAGTTGTTTCTCCAATATTACCAGGTGACCTCAGTTCAGATATAATGATGGTAATTCTAGAACTATTAAGGAATGGTTCATAAATTCATAATTTTCAGTATTATTTTTATTACTTTATTGTTGAACATCTAGAGATTCATTTCTATTTTATTTTTACGACCCTACCATCCAGCCCACATCCTGTTTGTTGTTTCTGTTGTGTTACAAAGAAAACCTGACTTATATAAATGTAAACAAATCCCAATGCTGCCTGGTTAAGAATGTAAAGTGAGTAAAAGCACAGAGTTTGTGGCAGCATTTGCTTTTCATTTCACTTAAAACTCACATGTTCAGTCTTGTTTTTTCTTAATACTGTTGTTTAGTGTCATTTTTGCCTTTTCTTTGCATGTATAGTATCTTTGAGTGCCCAAAAAGTGCTATATAAGTTTAATTAAATTATTATTATCATTTTTAACTCAAGAAATAAGCTATCTGAGCTTTATCTGACAGCTTGACTTCACCTCTTCCAACTCCACTTTCATTTTCTATTGTGCTTTTATTTTCAAACACACATCACCCAGAGTCGTCTCAAGTTTCACAATAATCAGGTTTCATCTCGGTGGCTGTTTGTCAAAGATAAGACGTGCACCTTAAGCCTCCTCCGGTCCACAGCACACTTCCTCTGACAACGACTTCACATCTGAAAACACAACGAACAAAACCGTAAACAATTAGATTAATAAACAACCTACAATTAAATCTTTTTTATGGAAGGTAATCAGATATATTGAGCAACTTATGAACATAAAACACACAATTTGGATGAAAATGTTTGCCTGAAATTCAAAAAACAACAACTTTTAAATACGGTTTTGCTGCATTTTCACTTTTGTCTCTTGTATTCATCGTGGTTGTTGAAAGAAAAGAAAAATTGATAGTGCTTTTGTTGAACCAAAATATACACTATAAGTTAGATTTTCTCTTTGCTCCTTTTTTCTGTGCTGCATTTTTAATTTATTTGTGTATATATGAGCTATTTATGATTTATTTTGTCTTGTTTTAGGACCAGAACACTCAATTTGAGCATTTATACCTTTGTTGTTTGCATTGTTTTCTGTCTCTGTGCAGCACTTTAGGAACTGCTGTGTTTACTCTCTCCCCCAGTCTCTCTCTCTCTGTCTCTCTCTCTGTCTCTCTCCCCCAGTCTCTCTCTCTTTCTGCCTCTCTCTCCCCCAGTCTCTCTCTCTCTGCCTCTCTCTCCCCCAGTCTCTCTCTCTCTGCCTCTCTCTCCCAGTCTCTCTCTCTCTGTCTCTCTCTCTGTCTCTCTCCCTGAGTCTCTCTCTCTCTCTGCCTCTCTCTCCCCCAGTCTCTCTCTCTCTGTCTCTCTCTCCCCCAGTCTCTCTCTCTCTGTCTCTCTCTCTGTCTCTCTCCCCCAGTCTCTCTCTCTCTGCCTCTCTCTCCCCCAGTCTCTCTCTCTCTGTCTCTCTCTCTCTCACTCTAACCCAGTCTCTCTCTCTCTCTCTCTCTCCCCCAGTCTCTCTCTCTCTCTCTCTCCCAGTCTCTCTCTCTCTTTCTCTCTCTTAGTCTCTCTCCCCCAGTCTCTCTCTCTCTGCCTCTCTCTCCCCCAGTCTCTCTCTCTCTGTCTCTCTCTCTGTCTCTCTCCCCCAGTCTCTCTCTCTCTCTGCCTCTCTCTCCCCCAGTCTCTCTCTCTCTGCCTCTCTCTCCCCCAGTCTCTCTCTCTCTGTCTCTCTCTCTGTCTCTCTCTCACACATTTTTGCAGCACACTTTGATGTTAAGTGTGAAATTTAAAGGCGTGATGTTACAGCCGGACCCACTTTCCTGTCTGTCTTGTGCAGAGCCGTTTATAATTGCAAATGTTAGTCATTAGAAACATTGGCACCACTCAGCCTTGAACTAATTGTAAAATAGTTATAAATCAGGCTTATAACTAACCCTAACCCCAAAATAAGCAGCTGATAAACCTGAATTGTTCTTAATAAACCGGTTGTTCATCGTGAATTGTGTTAAGTGTTCATGCTTTTGTTACCATGAGTTTGTACCACCAGCGTGACATTAAACTATTCCTTTTTGTTTACCATGTGACAAAAGGAAACTATCGAGCTGCTGGGCAAAAAAAGAAAGCTGTAACCCACTTATTTTCGGTCAAATCAACCATTCTGAGATGAATCAGGATCGGCTTGTGTTCAAAAACAACAAATAAAACCAACAAATAAATAAAATAAAAAGAAAAAAGAAAATCATAGGACTTTTATTTGGATTCCGCTTGGACTTTTTTACACTAATACAAGTCCCTAAAACTCGTTTATTCATATTAGCTTCAGCTTTAAAAGAGGAATGATCAAAACCCAACAAATGCTCAAACTAGTGTCAATCAGACCCTTCTCCAGACACCAGCTTTACTCTGACTTATATTTACCAAACAAAAAGTGGAAATGAAAATCCGTGCAGAGCTTGTAACACTTAATATAATTACTAAATCAGACAAAACTACAGAATCTCAGCTTCACAAAGACAATAGTTTGTGCTCCAAAGGGTTCAAGAACAGCTGCAGTTTTAGTCAGACATTTTAGGAAAAAATAGTCCCTCGTTGTAAGAAGATAAGGCTAGTTATTAAAAAGTGGCATCCAAACATCAACATGTGTCTTTTGAGACTTTGAATCATCAACTGTAGAATGTTTCTTTGCAAATTGAGAGAATAACATTGCATTAAACATGGCTCATCTGCAAAAACTTCCTCACATCTTCATATCTCTTGTCTCTTTGTAAAATCTCTTATTGTATTTCTTGTTTTGAGTTGCTACAAAGGAAGCGTGTGTCAATTTAAATTTAATCTTACCATGTACAGCACAATAAATCCATACAAAAACATAAACACGCTGCAAACATCCTTCTACTTGTGCCCAGTGCCCACATTTAGCATAACTTTCAGTTCCGCTTTTTACACACAAGCCTTTCTATCTCCTTGTATTTATGCTTTTGTGAATCATATGTTTTAATGTAACGTAAATGTAAGTTAAAACAGTAGCGTCACTTTAACAGTTTAAATTGGTTGTATCTACAAACTACAAAAGCGTAGTGTATGAGTCAAACCACAGCTATGATGGTGTTGTTTGTCAGTTTCTAAAACCACAGAAAGCACATAACGTTCACTCGCTGCTGTTGTTTGCTTCTACACCTAAATACTCTGACGTTGTCTTTTATACTAGTTGCATGATCAGTGTAAAAGTTCAGCTAAATTATGAAAAATGCCTGATGAAATGACTTTTTACTCTTTAACTTGGTTTCGGTACAATTTTAGATCAGAACTTGTGATTAAATAAACAGTTTACAGCAGAATTAAACCACAATCCTCTGGCCAATCAGAGCGGGCGATGCATCGACGCTTTAGGTGCTTGTGGGTTTATAAAAGAGACGAGACGAAGGTGAGAGAGCTTCACATTAAGACTTTTTACAATTACAAGGCTAAAATCTACACAAAAAAGTGCATTACAACAACATGAGTATTTGTAATGAGTTACTTTCCATCCCTGAGACAAAGCTTTCATTTGTTTGCATGAATGATGGTTTGAAGATATGCAAAATTTTAATATTGAGTATATTGTTTACAGTAAAAAATGCTAGAAAAAGAACTGATCGAGTATAAAAATGAACAAAAGTGACGTGGTAAATGTTCAAAAAAAGGTTATAATGTGATATTTCTGCACTTTTGTGATTCATTTTACAAACATTTGGCATTTGTCTGATAATTAAACCTCAACTAATATGCTTAATGACATATTTTAACACATTTCTGTTGGATTGCCATAATATCGTCTGAATATTGTTATCGAGATACTCCAAAAAATGTTGAGATATTCATTTTTGTACATAAATACTAGGCCAATACTTGCAGGTTATTTTTGAATCTTGATAAAGCAATAAATGCATATTACATTATTATCGCATTTCCAATACAGTTCAGCGACTACAGATTATTAGCTTTTGTCCTCCTTCATAAATAATATAGTTTTAGGCAACATTACAGTTGTATTAAAGTGTCTCCATCAGATTTATTTGTCGTTAGTTTATCCACGCCTTCAAGCTCAAACAATTATTGAACAAAGCGTCTTGATGTTTGACAAAGAAAGCAAAAGTAAATGATGTATTTAGGACAAACCAGTTCATCTTTATTCTTAGCCAAGTTTTAATCTCAGCTGTGCAGTAAGTCATTCATTACTGACTCAGAGTTGGTCACTGTTTCAAGGAAATGTTTTTGTCTCAATTCTTACACTCGTTATATTCAACTACCAATGTTAAAAGTTAAAGTATTATAATTTGTTGTCATATTACAAGCTGCCAAAATGGAAAAAGTACATAATTTAGCTCATGTTATGGCTCTACTATTAGCATTTCCGATTTGTAATGAATGATAAAAAGTAAACCTCATTCAGACCCATATATTGTAGTCTTTCTTGTACAAAAACGCCAAAAAATAGAATTCATAATCAAAAAATTCATCTTAAACACTAGGCAAATGCTCTTAGATAAAAAACAAAGTGCATATAAACTAAATAAACTCGTACCTGTGTTGAAAGTAAACGTCCATCACTTATTGTCCATTGTTAAACGCTCCACATTGTCCTCGTCGTAGTGGATTCTGGGTCAGTTCTTGCAGACACAGACTCGGTGTTTGGTGTTTTAGGCTTTTCTGCAGGAGAGGCGTGTGACTCAGATCAGCTGCGCCTCATGACTGCAACAGGAATGCTCCTCAGCTTTGCCCAAGAACGAGAAAAGACGAGCAGAGCGTTTACACAGGGCGGAGATACGAAATGTCATCGTTATTATTAGAAGGAGTTGTGTGTTCATTCAAGGGAAAAGAATACAGTTAAAGCTGGAGTACCTGACTTTTTTATGAATATATTTTGCGTTCTCTGCTTTTACAAGAAACTATCCACAATAATATCTTATAAAAGCAGACTTTGTGACATAAATGAGACCTCTGCACGCTGTCGGCATCTTTTTAGACAGTGTTTTATGTCTGATCAACCTGGAAGTAAGAGTTGAAAGCAGCGCTCTGATTGGCTGCGCTCGGGTGGATCGCCCCAGCTTCACACTTCAACGCCGGAAAAAGCTGTTTTAAAGCCAGAAAATATTGCATGTGAATATTAACGATGTACCGACAAGTTTACAGTGAGAGCTAGACACATACACAGATTTTAAAAATGACTTTAGGTTTTGCAGAGTGAAAATCAGGTACTCCAGCTTTAAAAAAAGGTGACTACACTTGAACAATGAGGTTTTGGCAAATTCTGGCTTATACATTTGATTATTATACCGAACATAATGATCAGGTATCACTTATGCTCTTTGAAAGTAGTTTAAAATATTATTCATTCAGCATCAGCTTCATCTTGTAGACCCTTAACATTCTGAGGACCAAATCTGTAGTTTTCAAATTATAATTATTTTGAAATACTGTGTTCTATGTGAGACAGACTTCATTCTCCAAACATCACTAATCAAAATCTACAATGGAAATTGAAAAATAAAGACAATGTTAAACAAAAATAAGTTATTTCTTGTATTGTGCCCATAGTCTCATTCTCATTTCTCATTTTCGCCACTGCCCACAGCCTTCACTACTAATAAAACACAAACAGACCACTTTTAAAACAGGCTGTGTTTTTTTTATAATCACAATATGTGTTTTTGAAAGTTAAACTAACAAGCCACAAGACACCTCTGTAACATGTCTTATCTCAGCTTCCCAGAAAAACTGTAGTATTATATTGTAATCTATAGGTCACATCACAGCCACGTCTGATGCATTAACCATGTCCTCACAAGAACAAACGAAGACTTAGAAAATACATAATTTAACTGCTGATTGTTGCTGATTTATAACACTAATTGCAACCCCAACTTGGAACCTTTAACTCTCAAAGCAAATATATAATATATTAAAACTAAACTATGAGCAACTATATGGATAGGGTAAAATGATTTTGAGAACCTGTCATATAGACTTTAAGATTTTCCAGATTAACCTTTGCATCAAGTTTAGTTTAGTTTAAAATTAGGACAAAACTAGGACTTAACCATGAACTAAACCTGGACAAGGCCAAGGCTAAACCAGGACTAAACCAGAACCAAATCAAGTCTACACCAGAATCAAACTGGACACCAAACAATGTTAAATGCAAACTTAGTCCAAAATGTTATGAGCCAGTACTTTAGAAATGTATTAGTGAATGTGAAATACAATTACTGAACAGATTTTTAAAAGTTTGAGAAACACTATCTTCGACTAAAGCTAAAAACTCCAGAACTTTATTAACTTTGCACAGTGGCACCTAAACACACACATGTGTAACACTTTGTTTGACAGTCAAAGGTTTGGCAAATATTGAACTGGATTAAGCCTATTCTTTTATTTTTAAAATGTGTTGTAAGCATTGAACCCTTAAATAGCTGTTTGACAAGCACCATATGATAAATTATCTTTCATTATGCGTGATAAGTTCAGTTAATTTTCAGTCCAGTTTATTTAACATAAAACCACATTAAAGTAAATCAATATTAAAGTAAATCAATGTTTTATTCTGTTACAAAGTTATGATTGTTTACTTACAGATGATGTGTCTGCGCCAATGAACAGTATTCATCTTAATCCTCTTTAAAAGTGCTATACAGTCTTTTTTTTCTTTTTTTTTCTTTTTCTTTTCATTTTAGCTCCTCCTTGAACTACATGACAGTGAATGTGTAGTTTGTTATAATTCAGTGAAACGGCGCCCTCTTGTGGTCAAAGTCTGTAGCGTACTGTTAACACATTTGTGTCATTTGGTGTCATGATGAAAAAGGTTTAAAAAATCCCCCTGGAATGTGATGGACATTAAAATTAAAATGTCCTAAACTATTGTGTTTGGTTTGATGGTGTCATTTAATCAAAAACTTACTCCGACACAAGAAGCTTTCATCTGTAAATGTTAAAACTCCTTCCTTCTTTGCACTTCAGCCCTTAAAGCATGTGATGAACTCAACCACACCTCTGTAATCCTTTAACTCCCACGAGTTAGCTGTGTGTTTTTATGAAGATTAATTGCAAACCCAATGAGAAAGTATTTGTTTTAATGGAACAAAAACCACATGAATGTATTTTTGATTCTTTGTAAATGATTCATTCTAATGAACATGACGCTAAAAGATGCAAAAGGCATGTTTTCAAAAGGCTATGCTATCAGTATTTTTAGACCAACTGAATAAATGCACTTTCCCTCTCAAAAAGGAAATCACAGCCTAATGCATAGACTGTTTGTAAAAGTTAACAGACTGCCTGCTAAATGTTATTTTTAATTTATGTTACCTTTAATTTTCCAGGCAAATCATAAAGAACACATTATTACATCAATGTTGGCCTGAGAAAGTAAAGGTTAAAATAAAATTTAAATTTAAATTTAAAGGTCCCATAACATGCAAAATCGACTTTTCAGAGGTTTTAACCTTCCTACAGTGCTATTTGGGCCTCGTATGTGTGCCCAAAGTGGTTTTTTGATTGATTCCCGCATGCTTTCGCTAGAGAACTGTCTTTTTTGTCCCCCTCGGCTGAGCAGGCAGACGGGGGCTCATCCCATGGATGACGCGGCTTCCCATGGATGACGCGGTGTTTAAGCCATGCCTCCAGGAAGCGCAGCCGCAGAATAAAAACAGCTAATGCTAATGCTACACAGTAATTACACGATGGATACGACAGGATCGAAGAGTTAGCTTGTTATTTACCAAACGGCAACGCCCGTCGTCGAGGCACTGGAGCACGCCAAACTCCAGGTCAGATCCAGGACGAGGACTCAGCACGACGCACCGTCAGGACGGATAAAAGGTTTATTCCAGTGTTTGTGTATCGCTGTTTACCGGAGCAAACGGCGCATGCGCACTATCTCCGCTCTAGGCTTCGGCACGAGTTGGGCGGGGGGAGGCGCGCGAGTTGGGCGGGGGAGCAGCCTGCTCTCTGTTCGGGGGGGTCAGATCTCAGAGTGAGCCGTTTGCTTTTGCACGGAGGGGGGCCAGTCCAAGAAATGGGTGTTTTTTGGAAACTGTTATGTTATGGATATTACACAACGCAAAATTTTATCAACAAAGCCCTTAGAATAGACTGTGTAAAGGGCAAAATAGCAGAATATGGGACCTTTAAGGCTTTTTCTAAAATTGGTCTATGTATTATTGGTCTATAATGTTTTTTGTTTTCTTCCCAGTGATTTTAAGGTGTGGGTCCCATAATATAAAACTGGATTACACACTGACATAAAAAAAATTAACAATCTGTATAAAATATAGGCCTAAAGAAGTTACTTTACTGATGTAAATGAGTGTTTACTGATATAATATAGTCAATAATAAATGTATTTATAAATACCTACTCCACAAATTGAAGATTAAAGACAAAATTATATGATCCAGCCTAAAACAGTCTCAACGAAATCTATGGAAATAGAGATATTCAAAACTACTTAATTATCTATCGTTAATTTTTATAATTTTGGTAAAACTCGAAAGCATTTTACATGTTTTTTTCATAAATAGAAATCCACTTTAACTTTATGAGTCGGAACAAATACCAATTTATCATAATTACTTAACAAATCAAAATAAAAAAATGTTTTTTATTTTACACTTCCGCTTTAGTTATCGACAGTGATCATGTGACCACACCTCTGGTCACGTGACTCGCTCTGCACTGTGGGATGGGGAAGAGCTGAGGACACCGTGCATTGTCATCAATATTTCAGTTCTTAATAATTTCCTTTTCGGTTCTTTGGGGTTTGGCTCGTGACTCTTCAGCCCCGGCCGTTAATGCCAGCTCCTCGCGCACAAACATGGCTCGGCTCGTGCTCCTGACGCTGCTTTTCACCGCGACGTGGATCTCAAGCAGCACAAGTTTAGAGGTAACAGCCATATGGTAACAACTCAGGACTCTGTGGAGAGGTCCTGGACTGACTTCCAAAAACAGTAAATACGTAGACTATTGCGTTTTAATTTATTATATTATTTGGCGTATGTCATTTGTTTGTTATTGTTTTGAAAGACTGAGGGCTGCAAGTTTGCATTTAAAATTTTAGTTTTGTCTGAAAAGTTTGCCTTGATTATATTGCCTTTTTGATTTGTAAGATATGTTACAGCTTCTGATATACTTTATTTCCAAAACACCAGATATTATGATCTATTTAAAACAAAAACATTCTGGCAGCTCTTGTGTTGTTAATGAGTAGTTAATGTGTAACTTCTCTGTAATGCTGGAGATGCACTGACAAATGTAGGTAAATAATTAATTATAAAGACAGAATAAAAAACGCCTAACCTTTTTTATCGCACCAAGACCGATCACTAATGAATGTCTGTAAAATATTCTTGTCACTATGGCTGATTAATTATATAAATAGATGACTAGTCAAACACATTTTTTCTGTTGTAGATTGAGATTTGTGTTTATAAAAAGTAGTAGTAAAAAGTAGTAAATATGGTGACTGAAGACTTTTAGATAGACAATAATTACAAATAAAGTGTAATTGTTTAAAATATGATATTGTTTGTTCTTTTTCAACATTTTGATTTAATAACGCTGCTGTCTTTGTTAAAAAGGTCTTTTCGTATGCGTTTTAGAGTCTGTTCAGTCCAGATAACTATTACTATTATAAAATATGATTGTGATTTTTATACAGTCTATGTTTAACACCTGAAACCAATAAAACCTGCCAAATGTTCTTCATATTGATTTGGTTTTATTTTTTCACATTGAATACAAACAAACAGGGCATGAATCTTAGTTTTAATGAACATAGACCAGACAGACATTGACATTTAACACAAAAATAGTACAAAGTATATTTGCTGCAGACCTCTCCTTTGGACCATTGATAACTTGAAATGACATGAATTGCACAGCCTTACATTAAATTACACTCTTAGCTCTTTCTGTCTCTTTCTCTTCGTTCCCAGATCGACCCGCTGGTGTTGGAGGAGCAGTTGTTGTGGGTGAGTGGAACCCAGGGTGAGGTCAGCACTTTTAGGATCCCTCTCCTCACTTTCACTCCAAAAGGAAGTCTGCTGGCGTTTTGTGAAGCACGAAAGAAGTCAGCGAGCGACATTGGCGCTAAGTTCATCGCCTTGAGACGCTCCACAGACAAAGGTATATAAACATGTTACTGCTGTCAGTCGAATTCACTGCAAAATCCTTATGAGAAAAAGATCAAACAAGATTAGTGACTGATTATTGATTACAAACATATCCGTTTGGCACAGTGCGGCAGATACAAAAGGACAGGTCATTTTGAAAATATGTAAAATATAATGAAAAACAAAAACAAGTTATGGTACGTGCAGTCCTCCATTCCCTAAATCATTGTTTTGTTACAAATAATTCAATCATGACCCAAATAATTCACAAACCACAAAACCACAGTCTAGATCACTCCTTCTGAGAGGTCACTCTTCACTGTAATTGGTTAAATGCACCTGTGACTCACTTAGAGCCTCTGTCTCTGACCAATGGGAGGAGTGTGTTGAATAATGGGGCGTTCCATTTAAATAGAAAATTTGGGATGTTTTGCACCTACAACTTTAAGAAATTCTCTTGAACTCAGCTCAACTTCACTTTATGAAGCGTGACATCAGGCGACTCCCATTTCATCTCCGAGTTAAACTGTATCATTTTACAACAATCAGTGCTTCAGCGATCACCACAAAGTGTATCAGAGTAATTAACAAGCACATAAACCACGTAAACATTTGATACAGGTTAAATCCGACAATCCTGTTATTTAACATGTTTGAGCTTTTCGTTTAATATTTGCATTTCTTTAGCCTTAGCCAAATTGTTTACATACAAATTAACTCAGCTGAACACTCTGAAGTCCTAAAGTAAAAACGGGAAATGACAAATCTCCCTGATGCAAGCAGTGACTGTAGTGTAGTCATTGTGTCCTTGGGCAAGACACTTCACCCTCTCTGCCTCCAGTGTTCAGTATCCACTGTTGTGTGAATGAGAGTGTTTGTGAGAGTGAATGCAGGACAACAAAAATCAGCCCATGGCCATAATCCGGCGTGTTTACAACATTTATATCATGTACTGCCCCGACACAAACACCAGATCGTCGTTACAAGCATCAGATCACAGTTAGGTTTATGGCCGTATCCCTCAGCCTTGGTCCATGTGTTAAACCCTGTAAACCAGGGGTGTCCAAACTTTTTCCATCGAGGGCCACATATTGAAATATAGACCAAGTGGAGGGCCACAAATCAATCGTGAAATGTTAAAAAAAGCTGCATTTATCTGATGTTTTAAGCTCCACCACATCTACATTCAGTCTCATTGCTTTAATATCAGGTCTGTATTGCACCAAAATGTTAGTTCTTTAGGTTGGAATTGTAGAAAATCTGAAATGTGCTGTAAATAGTACTTATCAGGACAATGTGGGCCAATTCACCAGGAAGCTTAAGGGCCAAGAAAAATTGGTCTGAGGGCCGCATTTAGCCCCCGGGCCTGAGTTTGGACATGCCTGCTGTAAACCCTCTTCTCCTGCAGGCTACACTTGGTCTCCCACGGCATTCATTGTGGACGATGGGGAGATGCTGGACGGGCTGAACCTCGGCTCTGTGGTGGTGGACGAGGAGTTTGGCTCCATCATTCTGGTTTATAGCATCTGTTTCCACCAGTATCAGTGCGAACCCTCCAGCACCATGATGGTGCAGAGCCTGGACGACGGACTGAGCTGGAGCAAACCCAGAAACCTCTCCCAGCAATTAGGCGTCAAAGCATTTGCCCCTGGACCGGGCTTTGGTATACAGGTACGGGAATGCGGAAATTAATTATAGAAAACTATGATAACCAGGCAAACTAGTATCAAAACTAGATACTCATTTGAACAATCATCAAGGCTGAAATAAATCACATTTAATTGCACGAAATTGGACCTTTTCTGAATCGTTTTAGAACAGAACTAGACCACATGGTAATATTATAAAAAAATATCATTTTCATTTGTTGAAAAAGCATTGCATTGTATAAGAAATGTGTTTTAATTATCACTGTGGTTTTGAAATGGAAATGTTATTATTGTGACCACTTTTTTTTCAGAGTTAGGATCAGGCTTAAGTAAATAAATGAAGATACTGCTCAGCTTTGGAACTGAGCAAAAGTTAGTCCCATAAGTCTTTCAAAATGACATGTAGCAGCTCCAAGAAAATATGCAGAATTATATAAAAAAATTGTAAAAAAAGAAAGAAAATATGCAAGTTGCTTTCTAAAGTTTTAGTGCTTTTGTATTTATTTACTTTGGTAATTCTCTAAACACAAAACATACAACTTTCATAAGAAATAGCTGAAAGAATAATCCGCATGTGGGCCGAACTGTGAATTTTGTCATTTGGACTTGCTATCTACGTTCACACTGCAGGTCAAACTGGTTTTGTGACATGTATGAGTTCTTTCATGACAGTTTGAACTGCCCAAGTCAGATATTTATTTATTTATTTATGCAACCCATGCCACTTTCAAATGTGATGCTAAATTTTATTCGCTCACTAGTCTCATAATCAGCACTTCTCCTGGTTTTGTCCTGTCCTCTTCTGCACATCAGGACACTTCAGGACTGTCAGAAGTGTCCTAAAAAACTTTATTGAGTCACATTTTATTTGCAATGTGAACCGCCTCCAAATGTGTGAATAAAGCCAAATAGTAATTTAAATGATCCTATTAAATTTCTTTCAAACCAATAAATATGGCTTTCAGTGTCAGCAATTGTTCTTTCATTTAAAGACTTCATTCGTGCCATCGAACACAAAAGAAAAATTGTGTAATTTATTCCTCAAAAGTTTGAACTCTGCTCTAAACAACATACTTTTGTTGACAGAGGATGGGCTGTAGACTTGATTAAAAAGACTCAAACTGGTCAATGACAATTCGAAACTACTAGATCTCCATTTGCTCAAAATTGTACGGTCAAATATAATGTAGTCATGCCCTCTAAAACCCAGCGATGATGCATTTACAGCCTCCTACTGTAAATAAGAGTGTGCACTTTATACTTTATATTGTATTTTTATTACCATGTTTAGAAATGATTTATCCTATTTTTATTGCATGCGCCTATTTCATTCATTCCTGTTCTAAACTGTGTGTTGCAACATTGGAATTTCCCCATTGTGGGACAAATAAAGGATCTCTTATCTTATTATTTTCCTCAACAGAAGAGGTACGAGCCGGCGAAGGGGCGTCTGGTGGTGTGTGGACACGGGACGCTGGAAGGAGACGGGGTGTTCTGTATCCTCAGCGACGATCACGGCAAAAACTGGTACAACGGAGCCGCGCTGAAGAGCATCCCCTACAACCAGCCCAAAAAAGCACAGGACTTCAACCCAGATGAGTGCCAGGTACTTGTCCTCTGCTAATGCTACAGCGCATACTCTGCCTGGTCAAGTAAAAGTCTCAACTGTATTTAACTGCTATCTACTACGTAAATATATGCTTTAAAATAAGGTTCCTAAACTATTTTACGGTGGTAATAAGCAGTATTGTTTGTTTATAAGCACTTACACTATTACGAGCATTTGTAGATGGTTTATAATTAACCAAACCCTGTACCAGATGTTGTAAGAGCTGCTCGTTAAACTGTTTTCAGTCGGTTCATGCCAGACATGTGACCTGTGCAGCGCCCGCAGCCATCTTGAGCCTGGTCTCTAATGTAAACAAAAGTAAACTCCAAACAAAATCTGCACACGCTGTTTTTTAAATAAGAGAACAGTCCTAATCTTCACTGTCAGCTGTTGTTCTGACAGTTAAACAGCAACAAATGACATCGTACATCGCTGCATTTTAAAAGGCAAATTTGGCTTTGTTGTAGTGAGTTATGTAGAAAATGCTCATAAATGATTAGCATTAGTGATTAGCATACAGGTCAGTGAGTATTGTGACAAGCCTAGAATGGACTAAAATTAACCACAAAATTGACAAAGTAACACTTAAATTACTACCCTAAAACTATTGTAATATTATCCTTTTTTAAAATATGTCTTCCACCTTTAGGTAAAAGCCTTCCATTGGACAGTTACTGATCAGGTCATGATTCAGAAACGTAATCTGTCAAAAGAATAATGTCAGCTGACTCCTAAATATACTTTTCCATCAGTGGATGTTCTCTTCCCTGAGGCTGTGTTCATTCATACAGACATGTTCCCAACATGTTTGGGTCAGTTTAGTAATAACCTCTTATTCACGAGTCTTTGGTTGGTTAAAAAGGTTACATAGTGAACCTTTAATGTGTTCAGACTAGTAAAGGCACAACAAAAAGTAGCTCAAATACATATTCAGTAATTACATGCTGACCGAAAATCTGAACGTTTAATAATCCTGTTCATGTGTTCTCTTCCAAATATACCTCTGTGTTTGAGGCTTATCTGTCAAACTAAAACAAATATAGCAATGCAAAGTGAATTGTGATCACATCCCTGTTACAATCTGCTATTTTGATGGTCATTTTTACAGTTTTATCTTTAGGGTTAATCTGCCCCCTTGTGGTTCATAGTCCACACTGCAGTGAGGACAAACGGGAAAATATATTGTTTATTTAATTATAATACATCATGTCAATAACGTGTTTTAGTAACCGATTCCCCAGTTATTTTTATATCAATTTTATTAATATTTGAATCAGATTTTATTTCCTGTTTGTTAAATGTTTAATAATATTATTAATTTACTTCTGATTTAAATGGCACAGTGCTGGAGGTCTGGGTGTTATTATCTGGTCTTTTCAGACTACTGTAATCTTTACTCAGTCCTTTTTTTTAATTTTGTGAGCATTTAATTGCAGGGCCACGTAGATGGACAGTATATTAAAAAATATTATATTTTAAATGTTATTTTGTAGTTATAAATAGTGTGCATATTATTTATACGGTCCCGATCAAAAGTTCAAGACCTGTTGAATAACTGGCAAAAGTCACATTTTTCATGGTTGGATCTTAACAAGGGTCCAAGTAGAGCTTCAATAAGCAACAAGAAATGGGAGTGAAACCAAAAAAAAGGTTAAGAAAATGTTTTACTGAAAACAACAGTTAAACTGAATTAGACTGTTCTGCATCTGATCAAAAGTGTAGGGCCACATGCCTTTAAAAGCTGTCAAGTATTCACACTATCATGACGTTCTGATGACAAAGGTAAAAAAAAAGTTCTTTTTTAAAAATGCAGCATAAGCAGGGCCTCTCACAGCCGCCATCACAGCTGAGGTGAGACGCAGTAAGACAGTCATAAACAAGAGACTAAACCAGACACTAAAACAGGGACAAAACTAGGTCTACTGTCATGACACATAATATCATCTGAATATCATCGGCAAATATTTTTATTACACTTTTATGTTTTATCACATATTTCTATTCATTTTCAAGTTCTTAATTTCAGTGAATGGCACGTTAAGGACACAATCATCTGAATATCATTACTGAGATACTCCAACATCAAAACATGTTAACATCGTTAACCTGTTCATGGTCAAGACTGGAACAATTGAACCTCTGTCCCTTGATTTAGTTCTTACATCCGCTGCGGCTGTTCACGTGCTTCGTTAAGTTCCCTCTCTCTCTCTTCAGCCTCTGGAGATGTCTGATGGTTCTATTGTGATTAACGTGAGAAACCAGAACAACTACCACTGCAGGTGTCGTGTGATCGTGCGCAGTTACGACGGGGGCCTGACGCTGCCCATTGACGACGTGAGGTTTGACTACGAGCTCATCGACCCGGTGGTGGCCGCTGGAGCTCTGGAGAAGGATGGGGTCATCTTCTTCACCAATCCACTCAACGAAGTGCACAGTAAGAGGGACTGGGCCAAATACATGGAATAAACTCAAATCAAACACCCATCGGACAGTTAAAGTGATAAACCTCATTTACTATATTCAGACTCTAACATATTTTGTTTAATTCAAATCAAATAAAAAGCTCTTTTCTAAATTAATTTCTTGATAAGTTCAGATGTCTTGATTTCAGGATATTCATCTTAATTTCATACGTTTTGACAAGTTAAGTAAATTAGTTAATACTTTTTAGCTAATGGAACTAGATTATTTCATTTGTTTCTAGGGCTGCAACAAGTTAATCAATTCATCGCAACTAATTGATTTCTGAAATAATTGTCAACACATTTAGTAATCGAATAATTGTTAACTGATCTATACATTAGCCATGAGCCAAGAAAATATTTTTATAACTAAAATTGAGCTGTAATTGCATGAAAATTACACGAGAAATTCAGTGTATTTAATGAAAACACTCTTTTGCTCATAAATGCACAAAACCAGGCTCCTCAAACGACTTCACTTCAGTTTCATCTGGGTCAAATTTTGTAAAAGTCTTTTCATCACGTGACTTTCGCGTTGACTAATCCATTACCAAAATGATTGTTAGTTGAACCTCTACTTATTTCAAATTGTTTCTGACTTGTTTCAACACATTACCTCTTAGTTCAAGCCAGAATTATCTGCCAGGGGGTATATATAATTTTACTTACTCCATTGACAACTTTATTTTCTTATTTTAAGTTAAATCATTGTATAATCAGTCAGAAATACCTTGAAACCAGCGAAATATCCTGCATCACATCAGCAATTAAATAAAAAAATATAAATTCAAGTTGTTTTATCTTGTCTGGATATACATTTTTTGCTGTGTACTGGTATGATCTGCCTGTTTTGTAAAGAAAACTGGCTTGCTATTTTAAATTTCCTGAACATAAACAATACAAATGTAATCCTCAGCGTATGTGTAGAACTAAATAACCACAAAAGTGTATTGAAAACTATGGAATCTTTATAAATTAACTAAAAGCATCAACAAAAAAATGTAATGTTTTGTCTTCTCTACTTTTCTTTTTTTTTCTTCTTCTTTTTTGCTCTTTAGTGGTGTTAATTGTTTTTATTGTACAATTGAACTTCTGTACCTCTTAATTTTCTTTGTGGATTAATACATTTTGTCTAATTTTCTGTCTTTGCTCTCTCTTCAGGGGTAAACCTCACCTTGCGCTGGTCGCTGAATAATGGCACATCTTGGGAGAAAAAAGCGGTCCAGATTTGGCCTGGACCCAGTGCCTACTCCTGCCTCACGTCTCTGCGGAGCGGATCGGCCGAAGATCGAAGATACATTTATGTCATTTACGAAAAGGGACACAAAGATTATGACGAGACTGTGTCGTTTGTCAAAATTCATCTTTACGGAGGTTTATAGAGGTAAAAGCGTGTGTTTCTGCTTCCTTTTTGAGCTAAATATTTTGGTTTTTTATGGCTAATATGGTCAGCACTATCTTGTTTATGTGTGCTAAACAAGTAAAGTTTAACAGGAAAATTAATGGTGGATTATGTACATTTTCTGGTGAAGGGTCCACCACCCATAGCTTTGCCTGTAATGTTACATCGTATGGCATTAAACTTGTCTGTCTCCGTGGAGACAAGCTACTTATAACACACAGCATGTTTTTCAAGGTATAGAAAATGCAACAGGATATGCCTTATTGTGGCAAAGTAATAACAACTCCATGAAGACACAGCTGAAGAAAAAGCTAAAGCAAAGTTTACAATTCAGGAATTAGAAAAGGTTTCAGGTGTTGTCATCCAGATGCTGTTTGAAATGTTTGAAAACCCCTGAAACCTTTTCTACGATGAAACATGCCTGGACGAATGAGGGATTACATCAACGAATTCAGGAATTACATTTTCAATTTTCCTGTAAAAATACAACTCAAGAAACTTTTTTCAGTGGTCTTTATTTTATTCTGGGGTTAAATGAATATGTTTTAATGCATTTTGTCTCTCTTAGCCAGGGTCCAAGACGGAAGGAAGAGAGGTTGATTTGCACCATTTTCTCAGGAACAAAGGGAATGTTGATGTAGATTGTTTAAAGTTGACATAAAACAAAAAAAATTGAATGAAATTGTGTTGAATCAGTTTTATTGAAATGTTTTATGTTTTATGTTAAATTTGTTTGCTTTTGTCTGTTTTCTTTTGTATGTATGTGAGACAAAATGTGTGTCTATAAATTTACACAGCTGTAATTATGGTTGTCTGCTGTGGCCATTTACAAAGTGCTCTTCTCTCTTTTTTTTGTAAATTAAAGTTATTTTCTTTTTTTTAGAAATAGCTTGAAAAGTTTTAATGTTAGTTTGGTATGCTCAGATGTGCCATCATTAATTTGGGAGCCTTGTAAATGGACTGTATTGTACCTATGTATTTTGTAAATTGTAAAATATCTGACTTATAAATCAGGGTTGATAAAAATAATACATTTTGTAAAAAAAAAAAAAAGATAACTGATTAACCCGCATTTGTGATATGATCTTTGTAAACTCTCCCCAAATAAACCATTACACATTGTACTTTGTGTGTCTGAGTTATATCATCATTCAATTATGTTCTATAATTTTCTTCTATTAACTCTTCATTGCCTGTCAAAATTGCCATCTGCAGATGTCATTTGATTGTTTGCAAATGCACCACATGTGTACATTCTGTGTTCTTTTGCTGTATAAATGGAATTTTTAAAAAATCAATTTTGTTGTGGAGTGGAAACTGATATTTTATGCTTTTATTTAATTGCTAAAATAGTCTACATTTCCACTTTTCAGCTGCTGTGTTGATAGAACAGTTTGTACAGCGACCAAGGAACAACAAATCATGTTATCTCGTTTATATTTGATCGTTTGTGTGTTATAAAGTGTTTTATTTGCATTTTTCAAACTCTGAGGACGCTCCTCTGCAAACGGCTCCATCTCTCGGCAGTAGCCGTTGACGGCTCTTCAGTGACGGATCCAGTCCATTTCCTTTCCCCTTTTAATTTTATTTGGGACAAACGAGAAGGAGTGCAAGTAAGTCCACTGTTTTCTATCGCTTTAATGCATGGTTTAATGTTGAATCGGAAGGGCTGGGTGCGCTGCAAATAGCGTGTGTTTGATAATGCAGTTGTTTAGCTCGAAGCTGGGTCATTGCTAAGAGCTACGTGACACACAGCGGAGGCTAAGCTAAAGCTAAAGCTAACCGCATTCTGATAAAAGCTCGGACAAGTCGAGACAAGAGCAGGTCCGTGCTTTGAAACGGTTCAGTGTTTACTTTTTCACTATTGTTGCTGTATAAGGACTATGACTCTTCAACGCAGAAATATTCATACAATCAAGATATTTGTTTTGATTCGCATTTTATTTTGGAAAGCTCTTGGTGTTAGCTGTTGTTAGCTTGCTAGCAAAGCCTGGCTACATGTGTTAGCAACTAGAATGTTTCAGAATGTCATTTTTTTTTTTAGATCTGTTTGTTTTGGTCCATCAGTGTTTTCTCCCTAAAATGCCGTCAAACTTTACGCTTAATTAAATATTGAGAGTTGGGTTTTGTCTTATTTAATCTGGTGATCATGGTGTAAAACAAAATCCCTATACCTTAAATTGAGGATGAAGCAGTGGCTTTTTAGTGGGATTGTCGAGGAACTGTAGTAGGATTTGTGGTTTCATTCCTTTCATTTGACTTAACTAGATTTGTTTTTGTTGATTCATCTGGGATCAGTGTTTAAAGTCATTATGCACCATCCGCTGATGCTTTTATAGAACGATGCATTTAGCTCCAGTATCTTCTGTGAGAAACAAAGAATCCATATTTACATTAACATGTTATAGTTAAGGAAAACTACTATAGGTGTATTTGACCCGGGCATTCGTGTGTGCTTCACTAGAGCTACTGTGAATACAACAAACAGGTTTTGTATCAAAGTGATGTCTACGCTGTTGCTAACATCCTGAAGCTAACATTAGCGCATAAACTGTGGATTACATGTGAAGCTGCAGCCCTGAATTTACTTTCTTGTCTTTTTCTTTCTGTAATTTAGGGGAAACTTGAATACACTTAATCGCAATGGTTTTATTACAATTAATAAGCTTTAATATGCCACTACTAATAAAAAACAACGATCAAATCAAGTGGCCCACATATTTCTTGTGGTCATGGCAAATACTCTTTTTATTTCACAAATGACTCAAATTGAATACATATGGCACGAACACGGTCATGTGTGAAGTAATAGCTCTATTCTAGTGTTATTATACCTGCAATGTAAGTTATTAGAGGCGATAGAGCGATGCTAGGTGTCTGGACTGATGTAGGCCTATATCCACCGCCATTTTGTTTTGTTCTCTCCTTAAAATCCCTTTTCTGCCTTTAACGATGCCTCCTGCGCAGCACTGAAGACACCGGCTGTATTTTATAAGAAACGTGATCTGCACTGGTATTCACAGCAAGTCTCACGACCAAAACAGCTGATAAGACATTGTTACAGTAAGCCAGTGGAAACACATTATGAAACAGCGCAGTCCCCTCCCAACGCGAGCATCAATGGAGGAACAGGGCTAACGCTGCTGAGCAGAGGCTGGGACTGTCCTGTTCCCCCTTTGGACAAATAAGGATCTGGCTACATTTCTTGATCATAATTTGCTGTAACTAATCACAAGCTTTAAACTAATTGGACCAATAAATTATTAGTTATTCGGTCTTAACAATACTTACAATTTTGTGCTGTCTTTCAGCATCTCATTTGTGTAAAATAGTTGCTGTAAAAGTCATCTTAATCATTTCCCCATAGAATAAGTATCACCTCGCTTTGCTCTTTTGCCAATGCAAAATAATAATGTAGTAAAAAGTTAAATCATTGTGGGGTTTTTGCCGATTGATGCAGTTTGATGTTATGTTGCATTGTATTTGTATTGTGTTATAGTATGCATATTATATTGTTAAAACGTTTAAAAAATCCTGATTACTTAATGATAGAGTTGTCAAAACTATCTTGTCAGATGCTAATCAATACTAAAAGTAGTATTGGAACTGTGTACTAATTTAAGCAAGTATCAATACCTAAAAATTACATAAAACGGAACAAAATCCTTGCGCTTTACCAGAACTAGAGAAGACTTCATTATAACGTAAAGAAAATAAAACAATTGTGGTATCAAAATCGTCATTGAGTATCCAGCCTATTCCTTGCTGAAATCAAGTTTAAAATGATAGTATCATCACAACTCTAACTAAGATGACTGTATGTTAGAAGCATTTATTTATTTAAACAAAAGTTGTGGAGTGCCACTCTTCATTTCACAAAATCATAAATGGCTTGTCGCCGTTCTGGTTACTGTCCGGTTTCGTTCCAGTGAGCGCCATAAATCTGTTTGTACTGTTTGCGTCTCTCTGCCGGTGCTCTGTCATATCGTCCCGAGGCCTGTCTCTGGTCCCTGCAGTTGTGGAGCGGTCGGGCCGAGTTAATCCCAACATGAACTCGAAGCTGACCAACCATCCCGCGACCTAATTTCCTAATCTGGTCTGGCGATGGAAAAGCGATCCAATGCCGGTGACTTTGGCCGTGTCGCGAAAAACGGTGGCCCTCTGATATCCTCCGTCCTCTGTCAAGCATTTTTATGTGTGTGTTCTGCCAAATTCATGGTGCATTCGGTAATTATCAAGGATTACCGCTGGTCTGTGGGAGGCAGATGGCCGTGGATATACATGTCTCTTGGTGATTGATTTTGATCCCGGTTTTTGTCTGTCCAGCCCCAATTCTGCACACAATCGTATTGCTTTTATTGCTGGAGTCATAACCAGCAGATTTTATATTCTGTCTGCAGGGCAAACTATTCATTTTTAAAAACCTAAAGCTTCACCTCTCAAATACAGACCAAACAAGACATGATTTTACAAAAGATAAAAGTGACCTTAAATGTAGTCCACATCATCTCATTGTTCTGATTTTTACAATTGAAAGAAATTACAACATAATATATTAAAAGCATTCAAATTATTCTTATAGCAGTTTGACCTCTGATGTTGGACTGTAGGAAAGGCTGGACCCTAAACCTGTAAACTGAAATGCCCATGGCCAGAGAAATACACTTCCCATAAAATGATTGTGACTGAGGTTTAGTAAAGCATCAGGTTATAATGATATGATTTTATTTCTTTACCTCTTTCTAGGACACTCAAGACGCTGAACAAAACAGTGACAAAATTGTCAGTGCCTTTTTGAGCAGTCAAAAAGTCAAAAATCCCATACATCTCCTCTCAAAAATTAGGTCAAACAAGGTCAAATAAGGATCGGTAATTACATTTCTCCAATTTTGTGGTTGATTTTTTTTTTTTTTTTAATTAAGCTTTTTCCTTTTTCATTTGAGCTTTATTTTAACTTCAAACAGGACCTTTACAGGTCTTTTAGCACAGTGGATTGTGGATGCCACAAGATTGTCTGAATATCATAATCAGGACAAAAATGAATCAGTCTCTATCGCCCATCTCTAGTTAGTCGTTTTTTCTTGTAGCACTTTCCCCACCTCTTCATTTAAAGTCTGTTTCTTCTCTCTCTGGCGTAATCACCGCAGCGCAGTCGTTTGTCCCGGCTAATTGTAGCTAATGGGACGAGAAGGAAGGCAGCGTTTAACTCTGAGACGCACTCGCACCTCCCTGGATCAGGCAGATGTCGTCTCGCTGTTTTCATTGAGGTGTAATACAGTTACAGGCAGCACCCAAGTCTTAAGGCAGAAGCAGAACATCAGCAGCTTTTATACTTGGTCGTCATAGAGACCGGGATGTGACTGATTTTATTTTCATATATCTTTTTAGTTTTTTGGAGGAGAATGTTTTGGTCGGGATGATTCTGTATGGATTTCACAAAACCGATATCCAATACCTGTCTTCCTGTTGTGGCTGATGCCTGTTTTTGTCAGGATCAAGGCTTTAAAACAAGGTTAAGACCCACAAATTGAAGTAAAGTTGTAGTGTAGTTCACTAATTCATTTTTAACACACACACACCAAAAAGATAATCATAATCTAGTGATGGAGTGTATTTTTTGTCTGGAATGTTGAGGATTTGAGGAGAATATATATAATTTTGTGTTTGTGATACATTTGTACATTTTTATACATTACATAAATAAAACTGTGAAGGTAAATACATGTAATATTTGTCTATTTTTTTTAAAAGCACTGATATTTGTTGTATTTGTCTCACTATGCTGTGCTTTTATGTGCATGTGCGCTCGAACATGGTTGTAATAATGCTTTCTTTAATATCAAAATGGAGGTTTGGTACAAAGTCAGTTCAGATCAGTGAGTTTACAGACCGAGCTCCTGCGCATCCTTGTATTTAATCAAAGAGAGTGTCTTATATTGTGTACTTTCTGTATTGGAACTGCGTCTCACCACTTTCCCCTGTGTCTCCTCCGCAGTCTCAGGCCTCACCATACTCAATGAGCGGACAGCGCAATGTCAGAGCGCTCTGGGCAAACTGCAAAGGGGAAGGAAGGCAAAACCAAGTATGCGTCCCTCAACCTGTTTGATACGTACAAAGGAAAGAGCCTCGAAACACAAAAGCCTGCTGGTGAGTACCTGTGTCGTCATCACAACCACAACAATAACAAAAATCACAGTGACACATTTAGTTTGATATAAATATTAATAATAAAGAACATTTTGAACCTCTTATAAAGTTCCTACAACACCCGTGTAAAAGTAAAGTTATTATTATTATTACACACGTTGCTGATACAGAAAAGCTGCAATAATGTTTCATTTTCATCCACAGTAGTGAGTATAGTATTTTCTGACGCAGGCGTAAGGCACTGGTCACACACACAGCATTCATTGTTCACGTTTTACCCCCGCTATCCTCGCCCGCACCCGCTGGAGTATTAGTTTTCAAAATGGCCTCCCGTCAGCTGTCTCCGCTCGCCGACAGATGCCTTTATGTTGTTGACTTTCATTTGGGCGGCGGGTGGAGTGAAAGCCTCTCTGATGTGAAGTCTTCCTGCTTCTCCCTCTCACTATTATCACTATTTCTCTTTTCCGCTCTCTCTTCTCTCCGTCTTTCTGTCTCCATCTCTCTCTCTCTCTCTCTCTCTCCCCCAATTGAGAGTACAGTGATCACAAATTCCTCTTTGCGCTCTTTGCGCTCTTCAGCTCCTATCTCTGTGATGCATTAGCCACCCGCCTCCTAAAAGCTTTGGTGCTGATGTTTCAATGCGGAAACAGATGAGATTCATAAACTGCGTGACAGCTCGGACTCGGAGATGCTGATTCTGTAAATATTATACGCAGGGTCTTGCAGAGTCTGTTTTTCTCTTGCCTGGATTAACCAGTGATATTTAGATTCGGCTTTCAGGACAGGAAATTATGATGGTTTTTAATTAATCATTTTTCTGCATGTTGTTATTAGTCAGACAGTTAGTATTGTTTAATGTTTTTAATCTTAACCAGAGTAAGGTAGCAAAAATGTTAATTACATAAGAAATTAAATGCTCTGTTTTCATTAACGGTCATTGTGATGAAACCTCTTTCCCATAACATTGCATGTTGTTTGTAAATTATTTAGTCAATATTTAAATTGTAGTTGTTAGTAATAATTTGTTGTATATGATTACAATAATCTATTAGTCACGATTAATCTAATTAATTGCTGCAGTCGTAGTTATACTGTAAAAGAGCTTATTCCAACAACTATTAGATTAGATATCACTTAATCTCAAAGAAAATGGTTGAACAGCGCTCCTCTGGCAGCTGCTGCCTCGAGGCTGGAGCCGAGCTACATCTCAGAGACGGGAGTTTATATTATATCTACATTAAGAAATTACACTACTGTCATTAAGATAAACGAGGTTGACCCTCAGAGAAAGTTAAGACCAAAGAGAAGATTTTTAAATTAGGAGTCCACGGACAATTTAATTACTGTATAATGGAAATATGGTCTTGGATTTATTTTGATCCAATGTCAGGCAGTGACTGTTGTAGTCTGCTGTCAGAATGTTACTGCGAGGAGTAACGTGAACTATGGTCAGTCTCCTCATTGAAAATGCAAAGTTGAACATTTTGATTCATTCCTTTGACTAAACATAATATGATTCTTTGATGAAATCATATTTTTTCATCTTTTTTCCACTCTTACCTTTTGCAGTGTGGAAAGTGAAATCCTCGGTGGCTGTTCCACAGACAGAGCCTCACTTGTGGCTGTGTGTAACTTCTGTGTCAGTTCCATGTTTTATTCAGACTTCTCCCACTCCATCTGAGCAGCTGTGCCTCACCCAAGCATTCGCAGCACATGTTTTTACTAAATATAACTAATCATGTTTTTGTTTAACTTTTCTTGTATAAAAACGAAATTAAATAATTTGGCCTCGTCGAGCTGTTCTAGACACAAGACTAAAGTTCAGATTATACCTGGAGCTCTGTGCAGTCAGAAGTCTGTTTCTCTGGTGTCATCCTCACTACCTGTCCTCTGCTACAGTTACCCCCCGCCATGGCCTGCAGTCTCTTGGTAAAGTTGCCTCTGCGCGGCGTATGCCCCCTCCTGCCAACCTGCCCAGTCTGAAGGCAGAAAACAAAGGCAACGACCCAAACGTCTCGCTCGTTCCCAAAGACGGCACAGGATGGGCAAGCAAACCGGAACAAGCAGACCCAAAGAGGTACGCCTGAACAGGAATGTTTAGAACAATTTATTTCAAATAAACGAATTATTCACTTGAGAGTCACTGTCTGTTTGTAAATGTATTATGAAGTCCTCCAAAGCCCTACATTGCTCTTTTATAATGCTCATGTGTCTGCTCCCAGTACCGATGCATTGTCATCAGCGCAGCCGGAGCCGCAGCCGCCTGTGGCTTCACCGATGCCTGCTCCGACCCAACCGAGAACTCCCCCGGTCCCAGAGGCGCCAGCAGACAAGGTACAACCTCCTTCTATTCAGCTTTTGCACCACAGTACTGTAATACCATTGTATACTGTAGTACTGTGCTAAACTGTAATACCATTTCTCCAAAGGCTATGGCCCCAGCTCCAGTCCAGGCCGCAGGGGCAAGGTCCTGGGCTCAGGCCAGTGTTACACTTGGGACACCAGGGGACGGTGAGCGCTGCACACTTCGATATACAGTGTACTCTGTACATGGTTGGGACACTTTAGACTCTGAACTGTGCTCCTGCTGCAGGTGGAAAGGCATCAAACCTACCGTCGCCGTTCTCTCGAGAGGAGTTTCCCACCCTGCAGGCGGCTGGAGACCCGGACAAAGCTGGCAAAGAACAGGCCACTGCAGATCAGTGGTATGGGCCCGGACCAAGCCTCCGCCCCCAGAGTAAGCTTTAGTTTCACTGTTGCTCAGTAGAAATGTTATCTCTGAAATGTGTTTTAATGCGCTCTCCTCTTGTGTCAGACGTTACAAGCTGGCGGGACGGTGGGGGCCGTGCTCTGACCCTCACTGGGGAGGGGGCCGCGGAGGGGGGCTCTGTAGGGGCTCTGGTTATGGATGGGGCAGCGGGGGTCCCAGCTCAGAACCAGACCCATGGACCTCAGAGAAACCCTCCGGCTGGCAGTCCCGCCATGGCCCTGCCCCAGGCCCCTGTGGGGCCGGGCTTCCCCGCCTACAGAGGAATCATGCCTCCATTCGTAAGTCCCCTCTCTCCCTCTCCTGTTAATATTGTATGTGTTTGAATGTAATGACTCTTATCTGTTTCAGATGTATCCTCCTTATTTGCCCTTCCCGGGACCCTATGGTCCTCAGGGGCCCTATCGATACCCACCTCCGGGTGAAGGGCCCACCCCCAGGTACAGAATTTAAATACTTCTCAGTGGGATGTATATTTCTCTCAGAATGTATGGATTCACTCTAAACTGTCTGTCTGTCTCAGGTTTGCTCGAGGGCAAGGTCCAGACAGGGCTCAGGGCGGCTCCCGTGACACAGAGGCAGTGAAGCGGCCCTCCATCCTGAAGCAAGACGACCTGAAGGAGCTGGATGAGCTGGACCATGACAATGATGAGGGCTGGGCAGGTCTGACCCGCATTTTACAGTTTACAATTTTACAAACATTTTGGTAGGGGATCTTGCAAAGAGAGGCTTCTTTGCTGGTGCAGCTTATTATTTCTATGATGTGTTCAAATGTGTTTGTACTTGTACAGGAGCACATGAGGAGATTGATTACTCTGCCAAACTGAAGTTCAGTGACGATGAAGGAGAAGAAGAGGTCGAGGACAACGGAGCTGACCAAAAGAATGACTCTAAGTAATGGCGCCATCAAACTGTTTTATACATAAATTATTACTTTGGCTGTTTCCTAACCTAATCAGCTTTAAGTTTACCACTTTGATTAAAATATGTGTACGTTTGTCTCCAGTGAGCAGAGGTCCTCAGACACTCCTCCGGCCGCGAGTCGCTCTCTAGCCCTGGAGAACAGTGACCTGCGACACACCCCTCCCTCTAATGCTGACAATGGCCCTCTGCCCCCCGCCAGTAAAGCCGCCTGGGCCGAGGAGGGGGGCAGTGGCTGGGGGGGTCCGGGAGCTCCACCCAACTACCAGGTACAGGTCTGAACTCACACATGAGCGTGCAGGACAGGCCAGTGCTGCAAACAGAACACACGACAGATACATGCAGTGTGAGTGTAGGTTAACTGTGTTGTTATACACAGGGGCGCAGGCCTGGACTGGGCGGTCCCCGAGAGCAGCCGTCCCCTCCTCCAGGGGCGCTCCTCGCACAGGGGCCCTACTCCTTTTACCGACAGGTAGACAGCCATAGTCATAGCCATGTGCCATCACCATCACAGGCTCAGGGAAGCTTCATTTCAGTGCAGAGTTTTGATTTCCCTCGATGTCATTTTATGCATTTTTTTTTTAAACAAAATGTTCAGTATGTAACCTTCAATGTGTCTTTCCAATCCTTTATTTAGGACCGGCCACTGAACCAAGGAGGTGTTCTGGTTCATGGCAAAGCCGGCCCCGCTCCGCACCCGTCTGCAGCGGGAGGTCCCCCTCCACAAGCCCTCCTGGTCCAGGGGGCACAGGGCGATGACGAGGATGAGACCTGGCGGCAGCGCAGGAAGCAGTCGTCCACAGAGATCTCTGCTGCAGTGGAACGAGCTCGACGCCGCCGCGAGGAGGAGGAGCGGCGCATGGAGGAGGAGCGCAGAGCGGCCTGTGCCGAAAAACTGAAACGGCTCGATGAGAAGCAGCAACAGCAGGGCCCCAGCGGCAGCAAGACACCCAGCCTCGATGGGACGTCCACAGCGGCCACAGCTGGTAGCCTCAGCCCCTCACTGTCCGCCTCCTCCCCTAACACCAGCCAGCCCCCCTCCCCCTGTGTGGACTCCGAGGAGCCTCCCCTGCCCCCTGCCGCTGTACAGGTTCCTCTGGTCAGTGACAGGCAGCGGGCTAATAGCAACAGCAGCTATGACTCTGGCGCAGGTGAGTTTGTTTGTTGTTTGTTTCAGACTTTAGAGTGTCATACACTTACTGTATGTTGGCTTCTTAATATTTCATCTCTTTCAAATCCTAGCCCCTCATTTCTAACGCGATATGTCGTCTTTTGTTTAGATGGGCAGCAATGTCCTCCTGCAGCAGTGACGCAGCCCCAGCAGCCTGTCCTAGAAATACCTTTACCAGAAGCTAAAGAGGAGCCAATCAGCACTGCTCACGTCCGATCAGGTGAACGTGACCAAGTGAAGATGGAGGTCATGGGAGGAGGTCGACAGTCCGGACCACCAGGACAAGGCTACTCCAAATACCAGAAGTCTCTTCCTCCACGCTTCCAGAGGCAGCAGCAGGTTTGTCTATCTCTGTTTGTCTAAACTATACACCTGTACCACACCTGTCTGAGCTACAAAGGCCCTCTGACATCACACTGCACTCCGTGATCCGTGATCAAGTGGAAGTCATGTTGACTTCCATTTCATCCCCACTAGAGGGCGGGGCTGAAAGTACTGAGTGCACTGCGAATCGTTGAGTGCTTTCAGCACCACCCTCTGGTGGGCAGTAGGGATTCATAGAACCATAGCTCATTTTTGTTGCTGTGTTGTACTGTGTGTAGTTTTATGGGTTTCATCTTCAGAGCCTGTCTTCTTTCAGAGCAAAGCTCTCTGGATCCTGTCTAACCCACAGTTTGTCCGCTGCAGGAGCAACTCCTGAAGCAGCAGCAGCAGTGGCAGGCGTCTCAAAGCCAGCTGTCCCCTCAGCCCCAAGGCCCCGCCCCTCAGCAGGGACCGGGTCCAAAGCAGGGGCCCATGTACCAGCCCGGAAACATGGTCCGTCCGCCTCCTCTGCCCATGAACTTTGACCCGCGCTGGATGATGATGCCTTACATGGACCCCAGAATGATGCAGGGCCGCCCGCCTCCCATGGACTACTACTCCGCCGGGATGCATCCTTCCGGTGAGTGTTTGTGTGTTGCTTTGTTGAGTATTTACATTTTTACTGAAAATGTGTTCTTTTGTTAAAGGCCTAATTGGACGAGAGCGGTCTGATTCAGGGGGCTCTGGCTCAGACCCCTTTGACAGGCAGCAGCACCAAGGTCATCCTCATCGCGGGACGCCTCCCATGGATCCTAAACTGGCCTGGGGTCCAGAGGTGTTCCCAGGAGGACCAGAAGGCCGTGGCCTGACGTCTCCTCTGAGACAGAAACAACCACTGGACGAGGAGGACGTGACCAAAGGACCCAGGTAAGAAGTGATTTTTTTTTTAAATCTTTATACAAAACGCATACATAAAACTAAGTATTTCTTCAAGGCTCATCTCATCTCTTGTTTCAATCATAGGAGTGACACTCCCCCACATCGCATGCGTGAGGTTGGTTTGGGCCCCATTCAGCAGCCCAACTCCTCCGGGACGTCCAACCAAACGCCGCCTCCGGTCGGGTCGCAGGTTGGGAGCCATCCACACCACTACATGAGCGGACGGGGCAACTATAGTAACTTCCCCGATCAGGGAGGGAGGCTGCCTCACCCGCAGCAGCGTGGTGCAGAGCGAGGCTTCGGCCACCAGGACGAGGGCCCTCCCCGAGCGGTGCAGCAAGGACAGATTTGGGGGGCTCCACATCCACATTACGACCGCAATGGACGCCCAGAGCACCCCTCTGAAAACCCCCCTCACCTTCAACAGCCACACTTCCCTATGCACCACAAGAACGACCGGGACCGGACAAGCGAGGCCTCAAAGAAGAGCGACTCCTCACCCCCACTGCACCCCGCTCTGTCCTCCTCCTCCTCGTCCTCCTCCACATCAGCCAGGGACGAGAACAAAGCCCTGCACCCTCAGCCCGCTCCCAGAGACGACCACAGTGAGCGCAACACCGGCCCCACCCACTCCAAACAGGACAAACCAGGCCCTGCATACGCCCCTCACGCTGCCACCACCCCCCCACCAACCCAGGCCCCGCAGCAGCACCCGCAGCAGCACCCACATCCCAAAACGAACCAAAGAGGCCCCCGGGAGCACAAAACTGAGACGCAGTGGGGCCCACGGCCGGGCAGCAGTAACCCGGCGGGCCACAGCCGGAGAGGCAACAGAGATGACCACGGCCCCGAACATAAACCCCCGCAACAAACCGGAGGGAACCCCAACAAACGTGCTGGTCCCATCAAGAAAACTGCTCTCAAAGAAATTAAAAAAGATGAAGCTGAAGGAGAAAAGTCCAGTTTTGGCAAAGAGAAAGAGCAGGACGGAGCTGCCCCGGCCGCTCCGGTGTCTCAGAATGCACCCGCCCCAAAAGAGGACGCAAATCATAAAACAAGAAACACAGGAAAAGAGCGATCGTCGGGACGAGGTCCCAAAGACACAGAGCTCTCCTCCTCTGGTCCGCCCAGGAGAGAAAGGGACCGCTCTTTTGAGAGGTCTGCCCCACACGGAGGTCCTGCTAAAGGTAGAGGGGGTCGAGGGCGCGGAGGTGAGTTCTATGGCAGAGGGCGTGGCTACAGAGGCTCCTACACAGGCAGCGCTGGACCAGGAGGGCCGTCCCGTGGCAGGATGAGTGGCCGCAGTGGCAGAGACTACCGCTCATCTGTGGGGCAACATCCGGAGTCAAAAGCGGATGGAGCAGGGGGGCAACACAGGCCGGACCGGTCTCAACATAATCCTGCTAGAGCCCGCAACAGGAGCGAGACACGCAGTGAGGGCTCAGAGTATGAAGAGATCCCCAAAAGAAGAAGGGAGAGGGGCTCGGAGACGGGCAGCGAGAGCGGGACCAGTGACCAAGGCCCCTCAGACAAAGAGGACCACCCCAAACCAACCAAGAATGGGCCAGAAAGTAGTGCACCTCACTCTGCTCCGCCCAGATCCAACCAGACCAGAGTGTTCACACCCCGCGGGGTGCCATCCCGACGGGGCAGGGGCGGCGGCAGCAGTGGGGCAAACATGTACCGTGGCAGTGGCAACATGGGGGGTCCCGTCGGGAGCCACCGGGTCGGGCCCATGTCGGTGTCACACGGAGGCCCCAAGTCAGCCTCAGGCCGCAGGCAACAACAGCAGGGCCCAGCACCAGCGCCCAAAGACATGGGACGGGGCACACACACGGAGAAAAAGGAAAAGCCCAGTGATGGAGGTCCTCCTTTAACCCAGGCACCGCCCCAAACTCTACCTGCCCCGGCCCCCGCTCCAACGGCCACAGAAAATGGCAGCATCATCACACAAGTGTCCAACTCCACCCCTAACACTGCAGGCCCCAACGCGCTGCCCCTCCAAAACCGTGGGTTCCCACCCAGTGGCTTCGAGAGGCCCCCGAGACGCCGGCGCCACGGCCGGTCCCAGCACCAACAGGACAAGCCCCCGCGCTTCAGGCGGCTGAAGGAGCGCGAGAACGCAGCTCGCATCAACGGCGGGGTCGGTGTGATTGGGGCAGGACGGCCGTCATCGCCTTCAGTGAATGCTGTTACCGCTGAAACCAACGGGGCCACAGTGCCCCCTTCAGGCAACGCCACAAATCCCAACCATAACACACTGAGCACCAACAACCACCATCATCACCACTACAACCAGGGCAACGCGCCCCACGGCCCCCACCACCACGGGGCCAAGTCCCCAGACTTCACCAACCAGAACTCAGACCAGGCCAACGAGGAGTGGGAGACTGCCTCAGAGAGCAGCGACTTCACAGAGTTCAGAGAGCGCGACGCAGGGGGAAAGTATCACCACCACGGCCACCACCAGGGACGAGGCGGCCCCGGCGTCACCGACATGTCCGGCAAAGAGCCTCCAAACAACAAGAGGAGCTTCTCCAGCCAGCGGCCCGGCATGGAGCGGCAGAACCGCAGGGTTACACCTGGAGGAGGGGGAGGGAAAGGCCCGCGCATGCCCCCCGGAGGGGGTCCCGGGGCCAACGGAGGGGGAAGAGGAGAGAAACGGGGCAACTGGCCCTCGCCCAAAAATCGAAAGTGATTCATTTGAACATTTCAGCCACACCTTTGCCCCGACACAGATGGAGGCGTTATTGTATAGTTTGAGATGTGTCACCTCTGCCCACAATCACGACCGTCCGTTCGATGTAAATTCTGTTTGTTCAGTTGTGCCCTGTTTCTCTGGAGGATCTTGGACTGAAAGCATGTGGCTCTGAGGTGCACGTCTTTTTGAGCTCCACTCGTCTGCATCGAAGCACAATGGAATCTGAAAATACATAGAACTCGTGCGAAGTGTGAAGTGGAAAAGTGGGAATAATCAGCAGTGTTGGATCTTTTATATTTATGTACCAGTGTCCGTCTGTACCACACTTGGGCTGCATCATCTCCTCGACACTAGGGGGCAGTGCAGTGTCATATTTTAACAAGAACAATGTAAAATGTGTTTGTGACTTGTTCTTTCTCAGTTTCTACTTTAACAGATGTTTCTTTTCATCATTTACAGCAGGTCATTAAAGCATTTTATTTTTTTAAAATCCCACATTTTCTTTTTCCTACGTCTGTTTAATCCACAGACAGTAGATGCATTGGACTGAAACTGGCGTCTGTTTGAATGAAGTCATGCTTTACTTACAATATTTTAGCTTTAATGGAAGCTAGCTGGCTCTTTAGACAAACTATGACTCTTGACTTGAACACAGTATATTGGAGTATTTGTATTTTGTAACATTTTTATGGGAGACTGAGCGCTGACCCTTACAACACTGGTCTTTCAGTCTATTAAGCTTCTACTGTCCACCATAAAAAACCTGTTATGATTTCATTAATTCAGATATGTTTTATAAGTTCTGCTCCTTTTTCTCACTGACCTGCTTGTTATGTCATTGCTTTTTTTGTCCAGTTTTAAGATTCAAAGGCCTTTTTTTCCCCAAGCCTCTTCGTAGCATCTGTCAACCTGCAGCAAACTGACATTCATTTACATGGACAATAACTTCCTCTCATATGCGTTTTGTCCACCATTTGAGGACTGTATTAATCAACCTGGTGGCTTTTTCCTAACAACAAGCTATCATTATAATTTCACTTCAAAAATAAACTTCAGGTAAACGTAGGAGATGAATGAGTAAAAATGAGATGTACGCAAGTCTGGATACAAAAATGTGCGTGACTTTTCATAGGATTGTTTCAATAGCAATGTTTCAATATGTTCTTATAAGCACTCCTTGTAGAATAACATGCATTTGGCTCTTGGGGTTGGTCTACTTTCGGGTTACGAATGCTCGAGAAAGTAGGCGGACATGTGCACGCCCGTTTGTGCTTTTTATGGGGCTAAATGAATACAACTTTGGACTATTTTAGGTGACGCTGCAAGTCGTCACTGACATTTCACCACACGGTTATTGTTGTTTTTGGGTTTTTTTTCCTTATCCACTGCGATGAATAATGCTAACCTCGAGTGTTCAGACAGGAAAAACTGAATCTGTGATGTTTAAAAAGATGAAAAATTGAAAAAAATGTCCTTAAGTTGGAGAAGTGTACACTCACAAATCACTGCTGTAAGTTGGGGTTTTGTTTCGTTTACTGACAACAGTTATTTTGGGACGTCCCGCGTGTACGTGTGTAAGTGCGTAGAATCCGTGTGTGCGTGTGCGTTTCTCTTGGCGTCTCCAATGAATAAATAAAGAATAAAAAAGTCAAAGGGTGGGGACCATAGGGGTACAGAATAACAATGTAAAGGCAAGCGCTTCTGTTGTGCTTGCCCATCACTTTATTTAATATCTTGTGTAATTAAAATCTACTGTTCTCCTTAAATACATCCACGTACATACATTTGACAGTGTGTATATGTAAACTAATTGAAGAAAAGCCGTTTTTAAAGCAGGCAGGTGATGTTTGATAGATTTCCTTTTCCACTTTTTTGACTTGAGAGCATGAACACAGCTCGCCTTTTGCCTGTTACCGGCCTAAACTCAGATCTGTCACGTTTTAACACTGGCAAGTCATGCAACATCCCTCCTTAACTCCTTACTCAAGTTGATGTGTGCATTATTGTATGTATAGCAGAAGAAAAAATACAAAAAACAAGAGTAGTGTATCAGAAAAATACTCAAAAGATTGTACTACGTTTCCAGCTTTTTACTGCGGAAACTGAGTGGTGCGAGGTGTTTTAGCATCTATGGTTTTATTAATGAAAGCGTAATATACACACATGTATGTATATTGGTATGTATCTAAGTTTTCTTTTTTTTTTGTCTACCCCAACTTACATTCCCACAAACAGATGTTGCCATTTTAGTTCAAGGGAGCAATGTACAAGCAGAGAAGTGTCTTATTATAATAAAAGTTATACAGAGAAGGCAAAGTTAAATAAACTACTTTTGATTTAATGGAAACTGGCTTTGTGTCACTCATTCTTCAAAATATAACACCTTTGACTTGGACAAAAGCAAGCATTTGTTTATAATATGTATGTAATCTTGAACGATAACAAGCTACTCCAAACAAACTTTTTATCTAAAATAATTGAAGTGAAATAGAGTACTGTCAATTGGCTGAAAAAGGAATTAAGGATAGACTTACACTTAGACTAGGAAAATTACTTTGACACAGTAGCTCACACAATATAATAACAAAGAGGAAAAAATGATAAGTAAGTCAAATTATATGTAGAAAGGGGAATGCACATCACTGTTGAGCCTGCATGGACCCAAAGAGAGATGTTGTTTAATAGAAAACAGACTATTGGAGAGGTCCCAAAAACGACTGTGGATCTACTTTCTTTGTGTCAATATATTTAAATTACAAAATAATTAAAGTGACAAAAAAACCAGACTCGGGTCAAATAAGGCACAAATACTAGCCACATTACTTTCATTTTGACCAGACATTAATGCAATTGTTTATTTAAAAAAAATGTATTTGGCAGATTTGCGCGAGTCGTACAGGTGTTGTGCGCTCTCTCTCCTGAAGGTGGCGGCATCAGCTCACCATCGGAGAAAACCTACACAGAAGAATCTGCCCAAGATCCAGGCGGTGTCCATTTTATTTACACAAAAATACGCTTCAAATTAAGAGTATCACATTCTCCTCTTGGTTAAAACCATAAATACAGGTACATAATTTTATCACTAGTATGTTGATGTTAAAATTGCTTCAGAGCAGATAAAATGCTTAGATAAACGCTGATGTTTGTTCGCTCGGCCCTTTACAACGATGCGCCAGTCTTTAGCCGCTAGCTTGTATGTAGCTTCAATGCTAACACCGGTTTTACTGAATATTCCCTCCAAAGATTAAGTAATTAATGATTTGTGCATCGATTATGTTTCCGAGTTAGGTGCACTATCAGTACGAGTTTCACTCGCCTAAAAATGTTTCTAGTGGAAGACTGGAACTATATTGTTAATGTTGACATTGTGATGCTAGCTGCGTTAGCTTAGCAGTAGTGTTGGTAAAGTACGCGTGTGGCATCTTTTATCTCTTGAATTCTGTTGTCCTATTATCTGATTATAAAGTAAATATGTTTTTACACTTTACAGAAATGAGCAGCTCAGAAGAAGTGTCGTGGATCTCTTGGTTTTGTGGACTCAGAGGAAACGAGTTTTTCTGTGAGGTGAGTTCTGCTTTTGGAGATAACATTATTTAGAAACATGGCTTTATTATACATGACGACAGATTTAAAGTGTGATTAATTGCTAGAGAAAAATATATCTGTAAATACAGCTCAAATCTTATCGTACCTCAAAAAAGAATTAAAACAACAGTGCAAAGAAAATATACACAGTACACACAATAAATATTGAGGCTAAAAAAATTGTTCCAGCTACGAGTTACGGAAGAATAATCAATGTAGGATAAGAACTTAATGTTTTCAGAATAAAAGTTAGACTGACCATGCATGATCTTGTATTTACAGGCAATTTATTGATTTTAGAATAATTATATTTCCTTGATGTCTATATGTTGCTTTGTTAACATACTGCTGCATTTATATAGTGGTTTACACTTTTACTGAACTAAATTTTAAGACCACATATATGTATCGTTAAAAACATGAGCTCCATAATGTGGGGGAAAAATGTATTGTGAAGTGTAAGATTCTGTTCAAAGTGCACACAAAAAACATTTGAGAGAAGACTGGAATATGTAACCATATACAAAAATCCCAAGAATTTCTGAAGATATTTGTAGAGGTCTAAACTACAGGTACAACAAGATTTTCCTGTAAAAATACATTATATTTATATATATCCCGTGGGCCCACCACCTGCAGGAGGATCCATAAGGGGCCGGTGCAAAGAGATCTGGGTGGCAGTCGAAGGCAGGGGCCTCGACGACCGGATCTCCGGACACAGAAACTAGCTCTGGGGACATGGAATGTCACCTCGCTGGGGGGGAAGGAGCCTGAGCTCGTGCGGGAGGTCGAGCGCTTCCGACTAGATATAGTCGGCCTCACCTCCACGCACAGCCTGGGCTCTGGAACCCGTCCCTCGAGAGGGCTGGACGCTCCATTTCTCTGGCGCTGTTCGCTGGGAGAGGCGGCGGGCTGGTGTGGGCTCATAGCCCCACAGCTCAGCCGCCACGTGTTGGAGTTCACCCGGTGAACGAGAGGGTCGTATCCCTCCGCCGGGTGGGGACAGGTCTCTCACCGCTGTGTCGGCCTCACGGGCGAACAACGGTGCAGAGTACCGGCCTTCTTGGAGTTTCTGGGAGGGGTACTGGACAGTGCACCACCCGGGGACTCCGTTGTTCTACTGGGGGACTTCAACGCCCATGTGGGCAACGACAGTGACACCTGGAGAGGGGTAATCGGGAGGAACGGCCCCCCCGATCTGAACCCGAGTGGTGTTCAGTTATTGGACTTCTGTGCTAGTCACAGCTTGTCCATAACGAACACCATGTTCAAACACAAGGGTGTCCACCAGTGCACGTGGCACCAGGACACCCTAGGCCGGAGGTCGATGATCGACTTTGTTGTCGTGTCATCTGACCTTCGGCCGCGTGTCTTGGACACTCGGGTGAAGAGAGGGGCGGAGCTGTCAACTGATCACCACCTGGTGGTGAGTTGGATCCGCTGGCGGGGGAGGAAGCCAGAACGACTTGGTAGGCCCAAGCGCATCGTGAGGGTCTGCTGGGAACGTCTGGCAGAGCCCTCTGTCAGCAGGGTTTTCAACTCACACCTCCGGGAGAACTTCTCCCAGATCCCGGGGGAGGTTGGAGACATTGAGTCCGAGTGGACCATGTTCTCCACCTCCATTGTCGATGCGGCAGCTCGTAGCTGTGGTCGCAAGGTCTCTGGTGCCTGTCGCGGCAATCCCGAACCGGTGGTGGACACCGGAAGTAAGGGATGCCGTCAGGCTGAAGAAGGAGGCCTACCGGGCCTTGCTGGCTTGTGGGACTCCTGAAGCAGCTGACGGGTACCGGCAGGCCAAGCGTGCTGCAGCCCGTGCTGTCGCAGAGGCAAAAACTCGGGATTGGGAGGAGTTCGGGGAGGCCATGGAGAAGGACTATCGGTTGGCCTCAAGGAAATTCTGGCAAACCGTCCGACGCCTCAGGAGGGGGAAACAGTGCTTCACCAACACCGTTTACGGTGCGGGTGGAGAGCTGTTGACCTCGACTGGGGATGTGGTTGGACGGTGGAAGGAATACTTTGAGGATCTCCTCAATCCCACTGTCACGTCTTCCGAGGAGGAAGCAGAGGCTGAGATCTTGGAGGCGGACTCGTCCATCACCCTGGCTGAAGTCACTGAGGTGGTTGGCAAGCTCCTTGGTGGCAAGGCTTCGGGGGTGGATGAGATCCGCCCTGAGTATCTTAAGTCTCTGGATGTTGTGGGACTGTCTTGGTTGACACGTCTCTGCAACATCGCGTGGCAGTCGGGGACGGTACCTCTGGACTGGCAGACCGGGGTGGTGGTCCCTCTGTATAAGAAGGGGGACCGGAGGGTGTGTTCCAACCACAGGGGGATCACACTCCTCAGCCTCCCCGGTAAGGTCTATTCCAGGGTACTGGAGAGGAGAATCCGAACCGATAGTCGAACCTCGGATTCAGGAGGAGCAGTGTGGTTTTCGTCCCGGTCGTGGAACACTGGACCAGCTCTATACTCTCCATCGGGTGCTCGAGGGTTCATGGGAGTTTGCCCAACCAGTCCACATGTGCTTTGTGGACCTGGAGAAGGCATTCGACCGTGTGCCCCGGGGCGCCTTGTGGGGAGTGCTCCGGGAGTATGGGGCCCGGGGCCCTTTGTTAAGGGCTGTCCGGTCCCTGTATGACCGGAGCAGGAGCTGTGTTCGCATTGCCGGCAGTAAGTCAGACCTGTTCCCGGTGCATGTTGGACTCCGCCAGGGCTGCCCTTTATCACCGGTTCTGTTCATAGTTTTTATGGACAGAATTTCTAGGCGCAGCCAGGGCGTGGAGGGCATCTGGTTTGGGAACCACAGGATCTCATCTCTGCTGTTTGCGGACGATGTCGTCCTGATGGCTTCCTCAGACCAGGACCTGCAGCATGCACTGGGACGGTTTGCAGCCGAGTGTGAAGCGGCTGGGATGAGGATCAGCACCTCCAAATCCGAGGCCATGGTTCTCGACCGGAAAAAGGTGTCCTGCCCTCTCCGGGTGGGTGGAGAGTCCTTGCCTCAAGTGGAGGAGTTCAAGTATCTCGGGGTCTTGTTCACGAGTGAGGGAAGGATGGAGCGTGAGATTGACAGGCGGATCGGTGCAGCGTCTGCAGTGATGCGGGCGCTGTATCGGACCGTTGTGGTGAAGAGAGACCTGAGTCGAAAGACGAAGCTCTCGATTTACCGGTCAATCTACGTTCCTACCCTCACCTATGGTCATGAGCTCTGGGTAATGACCGAAAGGACGAGATCGCGGATACAAGCGGTCGAAATGAGCTTCCTCCGCCGGGTGGCTGGGCGCTCCCTTAGAGATAGGGTGAGAAGCTCAGTCACACGGGAGGAACTCGGAGTAGAGCCGCTGCTCCTCCACGTCGAGAGGAGCCAGCTGAGGTGGCTCGGGCATCTGTTCAGGATGCCTCCTGGACGCCTCCCTCGGGAGGTGTTCTGGGCATGTCCCACCGGGAGGCGGCCCCGGTGTAGACCCAGGACACGCTGGAGGGACTATGTCTCTCGGCTGGCCTGGGAACGCCTCGGGGTCCCCCCGGAGGAGCTGGAGGAAGTGTCTGGGGTGAAGGAAGTCTGGGAGTCCCTGCTCAGGCTGCTGCCCCCGCGACCCGGCCCCGGATAAGCGGAAGAAGATGGATGGATGGAATACATTATATTTTTCTTTTTTGAGAATATATTGTGCATTGCTATTGAAAACAAATGATCCTGCTATAATAATTGTGCTTCTGTTGTTTACAGGTGGATGAAGACTATATTCAGGATAAGTTCAACCTGACAGGCCTCAACGAGCAGGTCCCTCACTATCGACAGGCGCTGGACATGATCCTGGACCTCGAACCAGGTCTGGTTCCTACCACACAATGTACAAACGGGACAGTGCATTTTAATGGACAAACGGTGTTAATTTGTTGCGTTGTAGTAAATGCATTGCATTAGGGCTGCAAATATAAAAGGTTGACTTGTTTTCATTGATTTATGGACACTACATTGAATTTTAGGTAATATTGCCAATGTTGTTTTGTTGTAAACTTTCAAATAAGGGTATAAGGTGATATTTCTGTTCTTTTGTGATTTTTTGTTTTGTTTTTGTTACAGACATTTCACATTTTGTCTGATAATTAAACCTCAATTCATGTTTTTACACATTTTTGTTGGATTGATATTATATCGTCTGACTATTGTTATCGAATGCTCAAAAATATCAAGGAAACTTATTTTATTTTTCCCTTCTTATTTCCAATGTGCATTGGAGAGTTAGAATTAACCTTTTTTTTAGTGGGCAATTGGACACTGTGATTTCAAATTGTTGTTTCTGAAAATGCATCAGTGCTCACAAACATGAGAAATACAATCATTTTCTCTGTAAGTTTTGTATTTTTATAATTGATGCTTTCTATTTTTAGTTTAGTTTTTTAACATCAGCTGTTTTTGTCTTTCATGCTCAAACCATCTTCTAATTGAACCAACACTTCTATTTTGATGTTCCCTTTAGTTTTCAAGTTTGCAGTTGTATTCATTTTCTTTTTTGTTTGTGTTTGCAGATGAGGAGCTGGAGGACAATCCAAACCAGAGTGATCTGATCGAACAGGCGGCAGAGATGTTGTACGGTCTGATTCATGCTCGATACATCCTCACAAACCGAGGAATCGCCCAAATGGTAGGAACTTCATTGTTTCTACATTTAGATATGAAATAAATACTATGTACTGTCCATTTTCTGTTGGTTTCTATCGGTGGTTCAGATTATAAAATGAAGTGAAGATAAATTAAAATACAGCCACAAGATTTTTTTTTTTCATAGGTGAAAGTCCAAACAACACTTTTTTTATTTTGATTGTACTCGACTTGGCTTCCTGCTGTTACATGGTTCATCAATTTCCTATCAATATATTGCAAGTGCACAAATTTAGCTTAATTTTGTTTTTTAACATCTCAAAATTCTTGTGCTTGCATCACATCGGCCATGAGAATGTAATCAAACATTTCTGTACAAAACTGAAAACATTACTGCACAAAAATGATTCAGTCAAACAGTTTAAGGTTAAGCTTCGGCCACTTATTGTTCTCAGTGAGACAACTGATAACGTTGTATTTTCGTGGCTTTAATAAAAAGTATGTGGTATTTGAAAAATGTGTTTTATCAAAGCTGCTCTTTTCTGTAGCTGGAGAAGTATCAACAGGGCGACTTCGGCTACTGCCCCAGAGTTTACTGCGAGAATCAGCCCATGCTCCCCATCGGTGAGTCAACATCACTGTTAAATTCGTTTACTACGTTTAATGTTGAGTATTAACAACTGTAAAATCACCAGTGAATGAACATGAGAGCGATACTGAACAAAAACATCCGCTCTCAATGAAGTGAAAATGTCATGAAATTGTAATTTTGTCTCTAAAATGAATCTAAAATGTGCTGGGTTAGTTCTAGTTAGTATTCCTGTCACAATAATTACTATATCGGCCCATTGTTCATTATGCGTCAGAGCAATATTTTTGGGGCTCAATATTATTGTGTGTACCTTTTTATATGCCCTCTGGAGAACTTTTTCTTTGTTTTTGATTAGATTTGGATTCCAGAAAGGGAAATGAGTCAATTTTATGACCTTCAATTGCCACCAGTTTACTGAAAAAGTGTTTTTTTCTGCAAATTATCTATTTTAACTCATGTTTTTAACTATATTACACATTTGTTTGGGATTATGGAGCTTTAGGATTACTGTGTCAATGGCATAAAGTAGTTCGCTCGCTTTAAAATGTGTTATTGTGACAGGCCTACTAGTTAGTAATCCTGGTTTAGTCCTTTTTTAGGCCTGGTTTGGTCCTTGTCCCACCTGAAAGATTACACAGTGCACATTTTTAATGGTTAAAACCAACACTGGGCAAAATTAGGATTAAATTACAATTATTTTCAGCTTTTTCACATTATAAATCTGTAAATTGCATCTGTCACATAGAAGTCCCAGTGTAGATGTGATTACATTTCTTGTGACACAGATATCGTATTCCCTGACTTCTAATCCCTCCTCAGGTCTGTCAGACATCCCGGGAGAGGCCATGGTCAAGCTCTACTGCCCCAAGTGCATGGACGTCTACACCCCAAAGTCGTCCCGGCATCACCACACGGACGGAGCCTACTTCGGCACCGGCTTCCCCCACATGCTGTTCATGGTGCACCCCGAGTACAGACCCAAGCGGCCCGCCAACCAGTTTGTGCCACGGTCAGTCCATTTCACGCTCGCTCAGTTCATTATTGATCGTTCACTTTGTGCGATAACAACACACTACAAAAACATGGGCATTAAAAGTTTATAAATGCTCCAAAAACTCAAAAAAATACCAAATAGATTCAAACATCACATTTTCAGGAGCAATACAAGCATTTATGGTGCCGTTTAGATGTTTAATTGTCAACAGAAAGGGTGAGTGTGACTACCTAAAGAACATTTGGCTTATGCAGTTAAAACTACTACAGTCTGATTTGTGCTAATTCAGTTTATGGTTAAATTGTGTTAAAAAAAACTTGAGTAACAGAGCTTCAAACAGAGCAGTGCCTTCAGTTGTGTCATTTTTCTTTTCATAACCCAGTTCTGCCGATACACGTTTAGCTTACCTGTTCCAAAGCCCTTAATTTAACAAAATGAACTGTTCCTAAACCTAACCCTAACCTTAGCTTAACTGTGTAAAGAAGATATTTAAAAAAAGAAATAAACATCTGCCTCAGTGCAAAGTAGTGGTTGTGTGGCAGAAGTGGGTTGTGAAAAGAATTAAGCCCTCCAGTTAGCTTCAACACCCAGAGGAATTTTGTTGACGTCACGTAAACAGAATCAATGAAGCAGTTTTATCAGGACTTTTTTGTCAAAGGAGTAGATGGCGCCGAAGAAAAACTTAAAATAGTTCAAGTGGTAGAACTGCAACGACTAATGGACTTATATTTTGATCATTTTAATTGTTATCTGGACTGTACAGACTCTAAAACGCATATAAAAAACCTTTTTATAACAAAGACAGCAGCATTACTTAATCTAAATGTGAAAAAAGAATTAAAATTTTTCAGATTTTCATCAATAATACACTTTATTTGTAAATATTCTCCATCTAGAAGCCTATTGTCACCATATTTAACCTTTATTTGGTTGGTAATGTATTTGAAACATCTCAGTGAACAACAGAAATAAAAGTTTGACAGTTAGTTGCAGCCGTATTACCTATAACTGGAGGTTTTTGTTGTTTTTCAGTGCTGCCAACATAAAAAAACGTTGTTAATAATGCTCAAAATGTGATTACAATTGCATAATAGAATAAAATTGCCAACATGTTACAACAGCACTTTACTAATTCCCAAAATGTTAACTACTATGTCATACCATCTACAAGCTACTAGCTTGACTAGTTTTTAAGGACAGACGCCAACAGCCATAAAACTGGAGGCTCTGGTTCTGTAAGCTGACACTGAATAAATATTAACATAGAATTAATAATGAGAACGGCGTGTCTCAGTTCCCTGGCACATGACTTCATTTGAGACGGTACGTCCTGTTTGTTTGTGACGTGTGATCATTTATACAAGCGCAGAATTAAACCACATCAAACAAACACTTCAAATCTTTGTTGTCTTAAATATTTGTGAAAGGTGTAGTATCAAAAGGCTTTAAATAAACACAATCTGGCTTTTGATAAAACACTGATGCTGCCTTTAGCATAGACGGAGGGCTGATTTAAACATCCAAAAGAGTTTAAGCAGACTGGAAATTACACCTGATGCACACTGACCCCGGTCCAGCTCCGGTGTGGGTCCCGCAAGACTTAGAAAGTGCTTCAAATCGATGCGCCCCGTCACACCAACCTCGGGGCAAGAATCCTCAAGAAGTCTATTTTTGCCGGACCGGAGTCAGTGTGCACCAGGCGTTAGTGTTTTGTGCTCCGTGGATGATGATAAATTGTTGTAATGGGGTTAGATTTCAGGCAGACTGGAGTCGATTTGATTTTAAGATGAGACGCTGCAGGTGAATAAGAAAAAGTCTTACATTTAAACAATTTGAAACTTTTCCTTCTCCCGTTGTTTTCTATCATAAATGTAGGAAAAAAACATTTTACAAGTTTTTCATCATGTAATGTTTTCATGTAGAAATAAGATATTTTATGGGTAAAAATACACATATTTGGGAAATATAAAACTGAAAAATGGACAGAACCTGGTTTAAGTTTCTTGGTTCATTTTGTACACATAATAGTTAGAAAAGACTTTACAGAGGGGATATTGGATTTCTTATTTAGTTTTTAAGTAAACTAGATTGGACTATAAATTGTCCTAAAAATTAAAATGTTACCTAATTTTTTTAAACTTAAAACTTAAATTAATCAGTTTTAGAATTGGATATAAAAAAAGTCGTTCAGTACGTTTTGTGAAACTCCTGTTGAGTCCAGTTGTACAGTTTGGTGTGGGATCTATTTTAAGGCTGATCTTTTTGTCTCGAGGGAGAAAATTGCATTTTAAGAAAACGGCCTTTGAAGTTACAATGTCTCAGAGAAATCTATGGATGAAGTGGATTAAATTAAACAGTAAAACATCTTTAGGAGCAGATTGGACACGTTTGTTGTTTCCACATGAAAGTCGATATGTTGAAAGAGAAAACTGACCAGAAAACAAGAAATTGAAAAGAATGAGTTTTGCCTGTTGTCTCAATACAATTTTGAAAATAAATGTTTCTTTTTGTCTTTTATTAAATCTAAAAGCAATGCCTTTTGTGTAATACTGTCAGTTTACAATAATAAAATGGGCAACAAAGTGTGATTTGTTGGTCGTTTTTAACCTGTGGGGAAGAATCTACACTATTGGGAGTTAACACTGCTTCAGTTATCATCCACATTGTTTCAGCAAGATAAAGAAACAAGCATTTAAGAGTTAAAGGGTTGCTGTAGTTTTTCTTGGCTTCGTGACGTTTGCTCTGGAGACTAAGAACAGTTAATGAATATTTAAACAATAGTGACTGACACATTTAGTGTTAGTATCTCAGTAACATCACAAGTTCATCTCTTGTGGAGTATAAATCTCACTTACTGCAATATTTAATCTTTAAGCAGCTGTTTTTGACCAGTGTAGTCACTTTTACATGTTACTTTTGTCATGATTATTCCATGAGCAACAAATTTGACAAGACAAGAACCTTTTATGTCTTATCTGTTTTGTTAGCGTTTCTTCTATTTTCAACTATTTAAAGTGCCTATGACAGGTTGGACTACCCATTTAACTAAAATGCTGTTAAGATAAATACATTTAAAACTCTGTTAATATCTCTACAAATGTTTTAGGTTTTTAAATTTTACTTCCTGATTGTAAATGATGACATCACAATAGGAAATTACCCAGAAACCATCTTGTACACTGGGCCAAAACTCCTCTAAGGTCACAGATTATTCTATTCGACAAATAAAAATACATGTGAACCCTTTAATTTTGTCGAATCAATGTTTAAAGGGTCAAAAAAGTAGTTTATTTTGTGTAAATTATGCATAACCTTTGTCTCCCGAGAGTGTGATGTCCTCAGTTTGTTTACTTCCTGTATTTTTCAACTTTTCTCCACAAACGCCGACCTGATTGGTGTAAAACTATAATTTATGTTTACATCAGGTGTTAATTCACTGTAAAAAATACACATACACACTTTAAGGTTTGTTTAGTCCTTGGTTGCCTTGACAACAGGGCTGTATTTACAGAGTCATGGGACTAAAATTTGTTTAATTTGGTGGAATTTTAACCAATATTTTTATAGACATGGATGATTCACACAGGACGAGAAACACAGACGACGTTCATAATTATTACAATTTTCCCGAAGTCCCCAGATAGAACTAATCCCGTCTGAATAGGGCTTTAAGCAGTTGAAGGAGTTAATTATTCTCAGTTCTGTTGTTTACTTTAAAGTTTTTCTTTGGCTAATGTTAATTATATGGAAATGCAAGATGGCAGATTTGACCAATAATGTGTGACTGGGCAATATGGTCAGAAATCTTGAACAATATCCAGCCGATCTTATGTCAATCCAACTGAAATTTGTTAAAATAGGCCTTTACACATGTTATAGTTAATGTTTAATTATCAAATAAATGTGAAACCTCTGGAAAAATTAATCACAAAAGGGCAGAAATATCACCTCATATCCTTTTTTTGAAGTTTATGACAGCTTTTTTCCTTTTTTTTTATTTTTAATGAGCTTTTTTGTACCTTTTTTTTAAACTATAAATTACGTATTTGATATGTAAATATTTGCATATCTTCAAAACAACATTCACAATAATATAAAATTGCCCATCTACGTTTGATTCCGATCTCTGCGGGGGATATTTTCTTGTTTTGTTTTGGACATAACACTCATCAGCCTTTTTCTAGTTTACTTTTCTCTCTAATATTCGCTTCTCTCTCTCGTTTTCAGGCTGTACGGCTTCAAGATCCACCCCATGGCCTACCAGCTGCAGCTCCAGGCCGCCTCCAGCTTCAAGAGTCCCGTCAAGGCCATCCGCTAAACAGCCCCACGCCAGCAGGGGGCGCTCACAAACCCTCTGCTCCAACAAACCCAACAAGAAGACTGTATTATTTCTGTTTTTAGACTAGGACGAACCAGTGTGAGCCAGACATTACTTAACGGACAAAAACCATACAATTACAATTCACACACGACACACGGACTGTTAAACAAAACCGGTATTTTCACAATCACGACGCGATAAAAGGCGGACGAGAAGTGGCTCGAGATGTGACGCAAACATGAGACGGAAAAGTTATCATTTGTACAGTTCAGTCGACGGATGAGTTTTGGTTTGAGAACTGCAAAGGGGTAATTTATAAAACTACGACGACGTCTATTTAGGAATCACAACGTTAAAGGTGCTGATAGACAATACGCATCCTGCTTTGCCTGAAATGTTCCACAATATGGCATTAAAGGTATTTATTTAGCATTTATTTGATGAAGTGCATTTTACTGCTCAAAAATACCTTAAAAACGTGCATTCTTACAGTGAACGAAGCCTCTTGTCCACAGATCTGACCTGTAACTTTGTATCTTCTTGTGTCCGCGGAGATAAGTGTGTTTAATGCCATACTATGGAACATTCAAGGCACGCACAAAAGGCTCATTAGTGTTAATTGACAGATATACAGATATATTCAGTCTCAAACAATCCGAAATGTACCGTGAAGTATGTTTTTTTTATTTTTAAGAAGAGTTTAAAAAGGAATCTATAAGGAAATTGGTAAACCTTGACAGCAAATTGACAAAATGAGGTAATTGGAAACGTGATGTCATCATTATGAGACATAGTTTAGGCTGTAGTCGGCTTAAGAAGTTCTCGCTTGACTGAAAATCAATTAATTGACTACATAGAGCTGGCAAAACTTGCAAAATTATAAAAAAAAACACTGTTAATGCACAAAAAGTAATAATAAACATCATAGTTATCGGTAAAAAAAAGCAGATTAAACTGTCCTGTCACTTCCAAAACTCCAGCAAACCCGCGCCATGCTTTCTCCTGTCTGCAGTCGTCCACATAAATCCTTAAAACCCTAATTAAATATTTACGAGAACAAACTTCTTTCACTCAGACGCGATTGATTGGTTAATCGACTGAACGACTGAAAAACTACATCCCAAATGTGCGCGAAAAACAGATTTGAACTTGTGCACACCTTTGTCATTTTTGTGAGATAATTTACAATCGCTAAAAACTGATGAGAGCACACTTTTATGACTGAATATGTTTTGGCGCTCGCTCATGGACTTCGCGGTCTCACACTGATGACATCACAACCCCCCAAACCCAAATGTGTGTTGATTTTGTTGCCTTTTTACCCTGGAAATGTTACTGACTCAATACACTCTGTTAAAACCTTTCTGTGCGATTTTAAGATTTTAGGTTTGTATTATTTATTCACATTTTTGATTATCATAACAAGGTTGCAGCAACTTTGAAATGCACATAGAAACTGAAGCAAGCCAAAAAGATTGAGCTGAAGATCGAAAAGGACTATTAAACTCTGATAAAAGAAGTGTTTTCTTACATTTTAAACCCAATTTACAACCTGAAAGTTCAAAAAACGACTGAAGAAAGACAAAAATAATGAGATAAATGTAGAAAACTACTATTAAACTACATTTTAAGTCCAGTTTATCACCCAACGCATCGATTAAACCAATTACCAGCCCCTCCCTGATGCATGTGCTCAGGCCGAAACTTTTTCGGCCTGAGCAAACTTTTTACGTCACGAATAAATCCACTTTTGATGGGATCGAGCTGCCAGATGTGGATTAAAGTCTCATAGATATAAAATTATAGACAATCTGAACCTGCTCACTCCAAATCTACTTTATTTTTCAGTTTTTTTCTACATTGTCTGGACAGAAACCTCGGTGTTTTCTGTTGCTATGTACAATCTTCTAGACCGGTTTGATCTAAATGTATTTGTTACATTTTAAACTCTTGTTCTTTTGCCTCTGTTTTGTCATGGAGAGTGGGCAGGATTCAGAAACCTCAATAAACTTATATTTTCTTTTCATATTTGGTTCTTGCTGATCTTTTATCCTAAACTTTATTATCAAATTGAAAAAGTTAAATCTGACCAATATAATAATAATAATAAATAAATAAAATGTATCCTTAAAGGTGCACTATACGTCACCTGCTTGTCTCCATGGAGATGTTATTGCATCTTATCGCCATGGAGACACGCGTTTGGTGGTACAATCGGATCAAGTTACTGCTCGGATCTGTGGAGGTGTTTTTGAGCAAGAAAATGAAATTATTAAGTGATTAAACACAAGATGAATGTGTTTAATGCCATACTGTGAAACATTCAAAGCAACAACATCTCCATGGAGACGAGCAGGAGGCAGACAAAAGTTACATAGTGCACTTTTAATGTAGAATAATAACAGAATCATCCCAAATTACTTGAATCTCACTATTGGGTTTCAGATTCTTGTTATATTTGACATTTAGAGACGTTTTTCCCGTTCAAAGGATTTCATATTTAGTTATTTAACTGTTAATCGCCATGACAACTGTCTTCTCATCATTCTGTAACCCATGGATATGTAGGTAAAAGATTTTCCACAAAATTCATCATTAATTCCAAATTTAGAGAAGATGTCATACTTTATTTTACTGACATTTATCAGTTAGTTTTAAATTAAAGGAGACACATGATATGATTTGCAGGTGTTTTATATTTAACAATAACAAGTGGATCATCATTTTACATTTTGTTCATTGTAAACCACAAACTTTATCTAAAACGACTTAGAAAAGAAATGGGAAATGCTGAATTGATAAGCCCCGCCTCTTTATTGTGTTATTTCCCTGAAACAAGCAGCAGATTTTCGTATTTATTTTTTAAAAGTATCTCCCTGACATTTTGAGCTCTACATCTATCACTCAGAGTCTTCAGTTCTCAAACAAAACTGGACTTTTCTGAGCAGTTGCCAGACAACACAGACATGCAGCAATCAATCAAAATACAACTTTTGAGTAAACTAATAATGTTGTTACAAGATTAAAAACTCATTAATGTTGATTTTGTATAATATGTCCCCTTTAAACGAAGGCTATTGAAATAATAATAATAATAAGGCATATTGAAAGCTTAATAATTTAGGTTTGCAAACGGAAAATTTAGTCAGTTAAAGCAGAATTCAGCCCAAAAACAGACTTAAATAGAAGCATTTATTTCATTATGGATGTTTTATTGCACTAAAATCCTTAAAAAACATTTCCTTTGCCCTAGATAGTCCAAAGAATGGTATAAATCTCTGTGGAGAATGTTCCAGTTTGGCTTTACAGAGTCTTATACGGTGCTGTGTTAGATAAAATGTGTGATATTGGCCTTTTGTAGTTGCTGGTGTGATTGGGACATGTTTATCCGTGGCTTTCAGAGCGATAAATAAAGTGTCCTGTTAATGATTACAATTAATGATTAATGACATTTTAAACCCAATTTACAACTTGAAAGTGCAAAAAAACGACAGAAGAAAGACCAAAATAATGAGATAAAGGTAGAAAAATACTATTAAACTACATTTTAAGTCCAATTTATCACCCAACGCATCGATTAAACCAATTACCAGCCCCTCCCTGATGCATGTGCTCAGGCCGATCTTTACATAAACACAAATACAACGTCATTTATGTCAGTGTTTTGTCAAATACATCTGTTGAATTTGCCTTAAAACACACCGAAACCAGGAATTTTGAGTCGATAAACTTACTATTACTATTAAAAACTGAATATTCTTTATGTTTTCAGTGGTCAAAAGTCCTCAGAATGTCACCTTTAACCCGTGACCAGCTAAAGCCCCTTCCTTTCACGTCGTACTGCGCCCTCCACTTGGTGTCAGTGTTTCTGCGGCTTCTTCGTCTGCGTCCGTGACTCATATTTCCATAAACAAAGTCCACAGAGCGCGGAGTGTTTCCTTCGGGCCGGGGCTGATCCTGGAGCTGTGTTTTTGGGACGACGGGCGTGAGGCGTTCACCTGACTCTGAGCAAACGCAAAACAAACAGGACATTCATGAATCATAGCCTCCTCAGACATAACGCTGCGAAAATAAACACACACAAGTGACATACAGGGAGAAAATATAGCAAACTGACTAAAAATCTTCTGGATGGAGATTATTTCTTATCTTGGTTTGACAAATGTAGGTGTATTTACTTGTTTTAGGTATTTCTGACCAGTTTGAAAGCATTTATCTGTTTAAATGCTTTTCTCGCCCCATTTGTTCTTATTTCAATCTCCAATTTTAAGGTGAAAAAATCCTGAATTAAAAGATCAATTTGAAACTTCTGTAGTTTACTCCCATAAATGTAAGAAAATGTATCAAGTTTTTCATCATGTCATGTTTTCGTGTAGGAAAATAAGGCATTTCATGCGTAAAACGGCCAAAATTGCACATATTTGGGACATGGGCCAAAGAAAATAAAAATGGGCAGAACCAGGTTTAAATTTCTTGGTTCATTTCGTACACATATTAGTCACAAAAATTTGGGATATTTTGGATTTCTCATTTATTTTTTGAGTAAAGATCTGACTGAAAACTGGCCTTAAAATTACAATTTTGCTTCGTATTTTTAACCTAAAACTTTAATAAATCAGGTTTAGAATTAGACATCAACAAATCCTTCAGTGCGTTCAGTCATAATCTTGTTTCGTTGAAAATGGTGAAGTGTGGTGCGTTCAGGAGCTACTTTAAGGCTGATCTTTATGTCTCTGAGGGAGAAAATGGCCTTTGAAGCTACAATGTCCCACAGAAATCTATGGATGAAGTGGTTTAAACAAAGTTATAAAACGGCTTCAGGAGCAGATGGGACAAGCTTGCGATTTCCACATGAAAGACGATATGTTGAGAAAGCAAACTGACCAAATAATAAAAAAACAACCCTGAATTCTGAATGCAGTGAGAAAAGCAGAAAATAAATGGAAACATTTTTGCTGTGTTTTGTCAAAACTGTGACTTCATTTAAACCAAAACCACATGAACCCATGACAATTCAAATCGTTTAAGTCCAAGATTTCCTTCTCCAAAAAACACCACCCAAACTTTGGACTGAGAGTGTGGTATTACAGTTTTAAATTTGAGCACATTAGTGATAACGTTGCTGTCATTGTGTCCTTAGGCAAGACACTTCACGGCCAAACACAATAGTGCAAGAGTTGTTGTTTTTTTTGTTTTTTCTTTCAACAGTTTGGTTCATTCTTCATGGACAAACACTGATATCGTGTGCACAAACATTTAACATCATTTGGGAGTCAAATGGTCACTACGGTGGATTCCTCTAGAACTCCAGGCTCTGCTGCAGAGGCCGCACTAGCTCTCAGTCATGATCGGTGCAGACGCTGGGCTTTAGGTTGTGACCAGTTTAAATGCACTGGATTTCAGCTTTGAAACTGGCAACACAAATGAGAGACTCGTGAGGCTCATTCTGCTCTCTGATTGGAGAATCGTCTGGAGAACCAAAACACCAACATTACAACATAAACAGTGTGAACATCATGTCCAGTGCTTTTGTAATTAAGAATAAATAAGCAATACAGTTGAGTAAAAGCAGTATTTAGTCACTCAGACAGACTGAACACAGGCAGGTCATGTTTACCACATTTTAAATCTAAATCTTACACCATGTTCCTTCAAGGGCAAGTTAGCAATGACACTTGATGATTTTGAGTCTTTTTTCATTTTGAGTGATTTTGTCTTCACGTTAAATTATCTTCAAGCATTTCTGTGTTTTAATTTGAATGAAATGCTCCCTGGAAACACAGGCGGCGCCTCCCAGTTGTTACATGAGCAGGTCTGTGGTCTCCTGGTCACGCCCGGGACAGTCACAGCAGAGGAGGATCTGTCAGGCCTGTGTGAGTCATCTCTGTGAACACTCTCCTAGTCCTGCTGCGGTCCTTGTTTTAGTCCTGGTCAGAGTTTTCCCTGAGACCAAAGAGTAACAATATTGAACTGACCATTGTTTATTAATAAAGAAACAATTTGTCAAACCTTTTTCCTTGATGAAGGTTCATTCTCTCTTCCCATTTTTGCTGTTTTGCATGTTCTTTTCATAAAACAGGAGCGTTTTCTCCTTCCACCAAGAGTTTTTTGTCATTTGTAATGAGTGATCTATTGACTGTCCAAGGCCCATCGTTGTTGGGAGACAGACCAACTGACTTTTCATCATTCAAAAGATACAACAATTGTTATAAATTGGTTCTAAAATTTCATCATTTGGAAACCCAGGAGTAATACATGACAATCAATGGGCTCTGTGCATGACACGCCCGAGTCATTAAAGTGAATAAATCCTTGTAGATCAGCAGTGAACAGTGAGCTGCAGGTGGATGTCACTGACAACATGTTAAACACTTAACAAATGAGATGAACACTGCCCCGGCGACACTTCTGTGACGACAAATGGGGTTTGTGGCTCAATGTTAATGCTAATTCTACTTTTAAAGGTGTATATATTAAAAAAAACAAAAAAAAATAAGGTATACTTACTTTTACTTTTTAAAATTAATTTATTTAAATAGGTTGTTTCTTTAGGTTGCCCTTTCAGGTTAAGCACCACCTGCTTTTGTTCGAAAAATGCTCCTCAATTCACCTTATTCCAGAAGTTGCCGTACGCGCCGCCGTCTTGTTTCCGTTGTATTAGTTTACATGGAGCAGACGAGCTCAACAAAAAATAAGTATAATAATAATACACAGACTAAAAAGCCGTTTTCAGACTGACCAGGAAATCGTTGCATTGTGACTTGTTGTTGCTCGTGTTCATTAAACATTTTACACAAATCAATCTACTTTATGTAACATTTTAGCGGCGATACTTTTCATCATCACACTGTAAACCCAAATAGTATTCTTTACTTGTCAAATGTCAGTAAGTTTACTAAAAGCAAACAAAAATAGGGTATTTACTGAAAATTGTGGAGTAATATAATGCTTTTTTAAAGTATGAGTAACATTTACTAGACTTCTGTAAGTAATGTTACTCACAAAGTGTAAACATTAGTCTAACTTTCCTTTGGACTGTGATGTTACTTATCAAAACTAAGTAATATATTATATTTTGAATCAAGAGTAATGTGACAAACTGAAACTTAGCCATCTTACTCACAAGGTCCAACTGTTATGAAGTTACCTATCAAAAGTAACATTACTTGCCTACAAGTAGTAAACTGAACTCATGGAAGTACAAGGGTTATTGGACATGCGCACTCCCTCACTCTCTTTTCCCGCCTGTGGACGACAGACTGAGCTGAGTCATCGAAAGGAAGGATTTAACTTTGTCTAATTTAAGGTAATTATTTGGTTTATTTGATATTTGTTCTTTCAGTTAGTGATATTATTGTGATTAACAGCAGTTGTAAATGTTTATTAGACGCTACAATACGAGAGAGTTATTTGGAAGTTGTGGCTTCCCTCCTTAAAAAGGGAGAGCTAGCTAGCTAGCTCCGGTTTAGCTAAAGTAGGCTACTGACAGACTGCTAATGAAGTAGCTTCAACCTTTTCACTTGTTGTCACTCTGGTTGTTCAAAAACGGACTAAAACGACTTTTTTGTGTGTAATTTTACTTCCGTAATTACATTAGCTGCTCGTGTGGACATTGGCTTATGGTAAACTGCTGTTGTTGAACATTTGAGCTGTTTTGTGACATTTTCAAGCACTTGACACGGAGAGCAACATTACTAGCTTTACTATTTCACTCAATACCACAATATGTGTCGTGTCGGGATACATTAAACTTGTCTACAATTTCTCTTGAACGTGACGCCTTAGCGGAGAGGACATGCACGAAGGAGAGACGCAGAACTGGCTCGTGGTGAAATTATTCATTGTTGGTAACAACGTACTACTCAAACTAGAGTTGTACCGTGGCTTTTCAAAGCGGTCACATTGAAATGTACACGCATGACCAGTCCTACCTGTGGCTACGGTCTCTCCTAGTCCACACCTTTCTCCTCTCTAAACAGCACGCGTGCGGTGTTGTCACCGGCTTTGATCGCGCACTCGCGAGACAACGTACTCACACGATAACCATTCATTAACACAAGGAATAGAATAGGAATTGCGGTGAGCTCTGGCGTGGGGCAAATCATTTCAATCTATCGGAAAGAATCCGGCACGGCACCTCCGCACGGCGCGATCTGAGCTCCTCGCAGTTTTAAAGCTACAGAAAAGCTGTGGTCACAGCACCGAAGTTGGACCGCGTGCAGTGTCCCGGGGCAGCAACGAGCACGAACAACACGGAGATAACCTTTAACAGTTCTATGAGATTTAAACTAACTCTAGTGTGTTTGCAGAGAATCAAGGTGTTTCCTACGTATACGTTTTCTCCGTCAAGTTTCCTTTGATGCTGTGTTTGTGACGTGAATCTGAGGAGCTGCATGTCCTTCATACACTGTGAGGTAATACTAGGTTTGCTGTGTAACTCCAATTCTATGTATGTAATTGTCAAAGGTGGGTACAGTATCCAAATATTGTACTCAAGTAAGAGTAACTGTCTGGGTGTAACATCTGATTTATAATTTGAAGTCAATTTCATTGGAGTCAAAACATTAAGCAAAGCTCAAATCTGGTATTTTCACACAAAAGCTACCAAACTAAATCATATCTTAAGAAACAAGAAACACATGTTTAAATCATTTCTTATTGTCAACATTAAGCTTTTGTCACTTGTAGATTTACTCAGAGGGAAGAGGAACCAACATTTTTACTCAAGTAAGAGTGTAATGAATGGTTACTTGAGTAAAAATGTTACTAAAGTAGGAGTATTGTGTCTGAATGTTACTCCAAGAAGTACAATTTCTTGGGAAAAGTTACTTGAGTAAATGTAACTGAGTACAACCCACCTCTGGTAATTATGTGAAATGATTAATGTATTGGCACTAAAATCTTTAAATTTGAAGTGAAGGGCGAATTAAAGTTTGTTTACAGCAGTTCTTAAACTGTTAAACTAATTAGAGAATTAATCATAATGTAGGCCTTATTCGCATAATATTCAAGGAGTCTCTTAAATAATAGCCTATTGGTGCTATAATGGTAATAGTAAATATATATATTTTTTTTTAATAGCAACAGTTTTTGTTGAATAGGCCTTTTTAGTCAAATTGGATCTGGTCTTGTAAGAAATTCTGTGTACAATTTTGTGTACATGACATCTAAAATAAACTAGTTCACTGGGACTTGTCTGGACTGGATTCTAAACTTCAGGACAGTGTGTGAACAGCAGTGACCTGAAATTGGACTAAAGTGTCTAATTTCAATTGGAGCAGGTAACATTTTCTAATTTCTCGCTATGAAATTATAAGATTATTTTAGAATGCTAAATGCTAGTATACCATGCTCTGTTGAAGATGCTCATAAGTTGTTGTTTTTCTTTTAAGGCTCCAGTTGTTTCAAGGCCTTATCGACGGAGGATTTACCAACTCAAAGATAATAAATTGAATAATTAATACGATTCTTTTCAAAATTTAAGCACATCCAAGCGTATTGAAAAAAAACAATAAACAGAACAGACATGGTTGTTGTAGATTTTGATTAATTGTGCAGGGTTGCTCTACTCTTCTTGATTTAAAAAAAACTGATAGCTAGAGTAATCTGATAGCCAACATTATATGGATACAGTGTTTTGATTTAATTATTGTTCATGTAAAAGAGGCCGACACAGTCTCTACATTTAAGACCAGGCTCAAAACGTTCCTCTTTGAAATAGCTTATGGTCAGGCCAGTTAGGAACAGAAATAAAAACCTACAGTTTTAGCTCCGCTGCTCTTGGAGCACTTCTGCTGGGGGAAGTATGGAGCTGAACACTGTCCTCTGGTTTCATCAACAATATTTAAGATTTTAGTTTACGTGTGCTGCTTTTGACATGTTTTCACAACTCTGGACGCCCATCAAGGTAACTGAAGTTGTGATTATGTTTTAACAAAATAAATTGAATTGAATTGAAAAACCAAAGTTTGGATTTTTGGGGTTCACTGTTAAATACAGAAAACTGTTAAATGGATCTATTGCTTACTATACTACAAAAACTACTACAATGTGCTCTCATTCTGTGTTTTTTTTCTCAGCCTGATGCTGCAACTGCAAGAACTGCAGTACTGTATGGCCCTCAAATGCTCCTTGGAGATAAATCAGCAGAGTTCTTAAAGAAATGCTAGGTAAGTGTCTTAAGTTTTCAAAATTTCCAATGGTTTTGTTTACTGTCTCTAAAGAAGTTAACACAACTCACACCTAGTGTACACTGAGTACAGTCCAGTCGCGGTCCGGGACCCGCGCGGGTCTCTTGCAGACGCCTGTCACACCAGCTCCGGTTCACTGTGGTCCGGTTTTGACGAAAGTCACGTAGATTCATGTGGTTTCGCGTGAGAAACACTCGTCAAACATGAAAGCCGCACCGGACCGCTGCAGTGTCCGGCAAAAATAGACTTCTTGCGGATTCTTTCCGGAGACCTGCGTGGCTGCCGGACCCGCGGCCGCAGAGCTCCGAGGTCGGTGTGACACAAGCATTGATTTTAAGCACTTTCTAAGTCTTGTAGGACCCGAACCAGAGCCGGACCGGAGTCAGTGTGCATCAGGCGTTAGTCATGTTTTTGGGTTAGTTGGGTTTTGTTTTTTTGTGATTGTGATATTTAATCTATTAATCTTTTTTTTAACAAGAGGCCCTGAGGTCAGTTACATGTCTGTAATGATTTAAAAAATCCTTTTGGGGGATGAGTAAAACTAATTGTCAAATGCTGGGCCGGGCCAGAATGTGGATGGTAACAGATATGTCTTCACCAGATTTCTTTCATCAGACAACCTTACATTTCCTGTCACTGCACTCACTCATTGTGAGTGCAGGACACTCACGATGACAACAAGTGCACTAACGATATTTTTTCGATATATTGTGCAGCCATAGTCTATATGCACGAGCGCTCTTCCACTGCTGTTCAAAGCCTTTGATAAAGAGTCGCTTTTGCCCTCTTATGACATTTTTGGCATTACCTTATTACATTACATTACATTATCTTTCCAAAAATGAGCTGCCATTTAACTATTTAAGCCTGGTTTTTCAGGATTAACAAACGTAGAACAATATTGTGTAGAGGGGAAAAATACTTTTTTTACAGTTTCAAAATGATGACATATATGCAATCAAAAAACTAATGCAATTTTTGTCTATGTAGGATTGGGATGTGGACACAGACTTCAGAGATGTAGACGTCGGCCTTTTGATGGTCCTTCCAGAAGATGCACCATCAAATCCACACAAAATTGGACTTTTAAATTGCATGCAATTTTATCAATTTCTGGACATTTTTAAAGCCATTTATAAAAATTTGGATTGTTCATCTTCACTTGATGTCATTGCATGTTTCCAATTCTCATGTAAAAGTTAGAGAATTAAAACAATTGCATTTAATTAAGAATGTTTTATTTAATGTACATTTTCATTCCATTGAGTACTGGAAGGGGACACTATTACTACAATAGCAGTATATTATATTGTAACCTTATAGTAATACAATTTTATATAAAGATATAGATAATGTTACATATGGATCAATTGGGTGAGTAGCCTTTACTGTGACAGTTTAGTAAGTTTACTAATGACTGATGAGTAATTTAACTACAAATAATGATATCAGACCAACAATTAAACTTTGGTTAACTAGTCAAATATTAGTTTTACAAACTTAAAATGTATTGATCACTTTACTGGGTTTTTCTTAGTAAGCTGTACTTTCATATTTTTGGTTACTTTACTCATGACTGATGAGTAATTAAACCACAAAATATTATAATAGACCCACTTAATGGGAACTTGTTTGTTTACTAGCAAAACGCAAGTTCTACAAACTTAGCATTGATTACTTAAGTGAACTCTGTCTTTTCTATCAAGTTTACTAGGGTAATTTAAGGCAATCGGTTTCCTGGGTTTTTCTAAGTAAACACTACTATCGGGGTTTACAGTGCAGCTTTAACGGAGTTCTCGTCAAACGGAAGTGCGTTTACTACAAAAGTGCGTATCTGTGGCAAAAAGTGGGCGGGGCAGAATAAGGTGAATAGTTGTTGCTCGAACTGGACAGAGCTTAGCTAGCTTGTTTGTTTGCTAACGGCAGTGACACTACAACTGCCGCAGAACAATTATCTTCATCATCATGTTATTTAAGGAGAGAAAGATAATGAGTTCAACTGTGTGTGATCCAAAGTCTGTGTCAGTGATAAATGTGAGCGTAATTGCAGTGTTCCTGTTGTTTATCTGGTTTTCTACAACTGTTTACTTTCTACATTTAGATGTCATATACAAGCTCAGTTTTATTTTTATTTTATTTTATTAAGCAGTTGTCATAATTGACTCTGAAGCTGTTCAAATACAGAATGCCGGGATGTGACCTGCATAACGTTTGTTCTGTCATGTTCAGTCTTGTTGAATCAGGCTTAGCTCATTATTGTAAAGTCTGTGGGTGGACTGTAGTTATTTCCTAGAGTTGTTTGTTGTTGGTTCAGTGGATGGAAAGATGAAGTGGTGGTTTGTGGGAGTTTGATCTCAGAGTCATGTGACAGTGATCCACCCAGAGTCAGATTTAGTGTTAGCCGTGGCTCATCACATCATGGAAGAATGTGCTCTGTGTCAGTTGTGGCGATGTCTACAGCAAACCCTGTTCAGTCCCTTTAGTTTAGTCAGTCAGTCAATTACAAATACAAATACCAAAACTTTATTGTTCAATAAAAAAATCACACCAAAAATCACTCAAAAGAAAGAAGTCAAATTTATTTATTTCCACCTCCAGTTCATGGACTCTCATGTGGTTTCTTTAATCAATTTACCAACATATTTCTGTGTGTTTTTTCATATTTAAGGTTATTTTATTTATGAACAGTGGCGGACCTAGGATTTTGGGGGCCCAAGGCAAAATTTTGTACAGGCCCCTCCTCAAGAAGTGTGATTTTCCATAACTTTTCTGTTGTGTCTCTTGAATTGTTCTTGAAAGGAAGCTTTTATTTTTTATTTTTTTATTTTTTAAACATGTGGCGACAGGTTCATAAATCTGGGGTGGTAAGTGAAATCCGACATATTTCCTGTTTTATTTAACACACTTTCAGATGATTTAAATACATGACATTCATTTGTAATTTTATAATGTTATGTTTACTATTATTACGTATTATATTATTTACTATTTAGATTTATTGTGGGGGGTGTTTAAAAGTACACTGCACGACTTTATTGTGATATTGTGAGAAAAGCAACTGTTTTCTTGAGTCTATGATCGGGGGGCGTCGTATTGGGGCCCCTTCAGGATGGGGGCCCAAGGCTATTGTGGCCTTTCGCCTAATGGTAAGTCCGCCACTGTTTATGAATAGTATGAATTTTATATTATTTGATGATGTCATAATCTCAGATGGCGCACAAGGGCGTAATTTCCTGTTTTTGAAAGAAATATTCAAATTAGAAATCGGCAAAACCTGAATCTTTTCATTATTATCCGTTTGGGAGTGGCTTCACAAACCTGTCATTCTAATCTAATCGATACAAGTCCTGACAACATTCACGTCTTTGGAATGTGAAAAAATAATGTCACTTTTGTTTATTTATACTGCCACAAAAGACGTTGATATGAGCCATAAACCAGGACAACAAACAGGGGACTCTACCATTGAAATCGAGAACGTTGTGATGTCACCTGAACACAACCTATCGGATAATAAATGTATTCACACAAAGGTTAATATTTTATGTGTATTATAAATAGCCCTGTATACTATCGATGCATTTTTGATACACAAGCATTGACGGACTTACCATTTAGCCACAAGTGCCTTGGGCCCCCAACCTGAAGGTGCCCCCATCATCAAAAACGCAAGGCTCTGAAACAGTTGTTATTCTCCTAATATCACAGTAAAATAGTCTTGGTCGTCAAAGATAATTCTACCATGGACTAAAAAGCCGTTTTCAGACTGACCAGGAAATCGTTGCATTGTGACTTGTTGTTGCTCGTGTTCATTAAACATTTTACACAAATCAATCTACTTTATGTAACATTTTAGCGGTGAGACTTTTCCCTCGTTCGTCATTAGCTTTAACGGAGTTCTCGTCAAACGGAAGTGCGTTTACAACAAAAGTGTGTATCTGTGGTTAAAAGCGGCAAAAGTGGGCGGGGCAGAATAAGGTGAATAGTATCATGCATTTAAATCAGTTGGAACATGTGTGAAAATGCATTAACAAATGGGAAATACAGTGCGATTTCTTAAATATTCTTCTAGGGTGGTTTTCCCTATCGCACCAACGGATTCAAATTTTCCAACAGTTCGCTTATCACCTGAAAAGTATGAACCTGTCCAGCCACCGCAGTAAAAAAGAAGCTTCCTTTCAAGAGAAATTCAACAGAAAAGATATAGAAAATCACACTTAAGATATGTAACTTCCTTCTACAGCACTGTATTACAATGAACCATTTCTTTTGTATTTAACTTTGAATTGGTAAATCGTGGACTGTGAACTGACCCCGCAAAGGTTCACGGCACATCCACAGCTCATTTCAGAGAGTGAGCAGCTTTGACAGCCCTGGGTAGGTGTATTTTTGTTCACTCTATTCATCCCTCATGTAAATTCAAACTAGCAGTACAAAGGATGCACACAGCCTTCTTCCTCATCTGTATGTTAAAGGTTTGCATTCAGGCTTAGTTCTGGTTTATTCCTATGTCCTGCATGTCCTGGTCTGTTGTCATAATTTAGTCCTTGTCTAGTCAAAGTTAAATGGTTTGGTGTAGTAGCTTAGTCTTTGTTTACTCAGCGTTAATTTGTTCAGGTTCAGTTTAAGTAACATAGTCTTTATACTGTTTAAAATTATCGTATACATCTTTTTTAGCTGGAGCCAAACGCTATGGGTGACGTCACACTCCAATCATCCACGGCTTTTAAGTTCTATGTCCTCAACGTTACAATTTTTTTTTTTTTTTTTGATAATTTTTGTCCGTTGAGCTTTTGTTTTGCTCAAATCAAATTTATACGGGAACATGTCGACTGAAAGTAGTTTCTTAGTTGTTGCTAAGACTGTGCAGAGCCTTGCTAGCTTGTTTGCTGATGGCAGTGGGAGATAAAGGACACTTCTCAACAATGACTTGGACTCAGAAACATCTTATCTAAGAAGGGAAAGGTAATGAGTTCAACTGTGTGCGATCACAAAGTCTGTGTCAGTGATAAATGTGAGCGTAGCTGCAGTGTTCCTGTTGTTTATCTGGTTTTCTACAACTGTTTACTTAATTTTCTTTTTTTTAGATGTCAGGTTCAAACTAAATATTTAGCAGAGTTGTAGACTTTTGTTTTTGTTATTTGACTTTAGCAGTTTTTCAACATTTTATTTGTGTTTTGATCTTCATGTATTTTTGCTAAGGTCATGATGTCACCTGCATAACCAGTATTAAATCTTAGTCAGGTTTAGTCCATGCAGTTATTTATTTCACAACATTGCGTCTACCAACTGTAATCCTGCTTTGAGCTTCTTATTGCGGCTTCAGAGTCCATTTAAAAGTCAACCCATGTCGTGCTTTCACTCTCGTTTAGGTCATTTATATTAAATGGAGTCCACTGTTATGGATTCACTCTGAAGGATTAAAGGTTCACTATGTAACGGTCTGCCACCTGCTTGTCATGGAAATGTTATCACTTTAGAAAGGATCGTAGTATGGCATTAAACTTGTCTATCTCCATGGTGACAAGCAGGTTATGCCACCAGGCCTAGTTACAGGTCAGGTTTGTGGAGAGGTAAGCCCACTCACAATAAGAATGTCTGTTTTTATTTTAGCAAAAGAACTTTAGAGCACTTATAGGTTTTTCTAATTCTTGCTTTGTTTGGTGGATAGAAACTTGGGTAAATATTTATCACAGTTTTACATCAGTTTGTTGCAGTTTGTATTTAAGACCAGGCTCAAAACGTTCCTCATTGAAACTTATGGTCAGGCCAGTTAGGAACAGAAATAAAAATCTACATTTTTAGCTACACTGCCCTAGGGACAACTCCGCTGGAGAAAGTATGGAGCTTGAACACTGTCCTCTGGTTCTTCCTACTTTCTCTATCAACAATATTTAAGATTAGTTCATCTGTAGTCTGTTGATTGCTGGGGAGGGGGGGGGGGGGGGGTTGGTCCTAGTTCATCTGCAGCTTGTCCATCTGTGGGAGAAAGATCTCTCCTTCACTGTGGTTCTCCCCGAGGTTTATACTTTTTCCCACAGGGTTTTTTGTAGTTTTTCCTTGAGAGAAGGAGGGTCAAGGACAGGGGGCACTCTGGGACATTTATCCATTTGCTAAATTCTCTTGAACTTTGTTTAATTGAACTGCTTTCTACCTGTGGCCCCTCGAGGCAACTGTTATTGTGATTTTGGGCACTACAAAAATAAACTGAATTGAATTGAAGTTTTAAGTTTACAGGAAGTAGAGCTGAGTTTTAGAGAACTTCCTACTTCTCGGGCCGAAACGTAGAATTCTATTATTTTTCACAATTTTTATTGGCAAGTGTTTATTTTATACATATATATATATATATATACACACACACACACACGCACGCACGCACGCACACACACACACACACACACACACACACACACACACACACACACACACACACACACACACACACACACACACACACACACACACACACACACACACACACACACATATTGGGGGTTTAGGAACCATTCGTTTAGTTTATTAGAGCTTTGGGAATGCTAGTTGTGACCAAAACAAAATCTCGAACTATAACTATAACTATAGGTATCAATTCATAACTATTGTGTAAATTACATTTTGGTCCTTGTTTACAGTATGGTTGCTAGGTAACAGTTGTAGAATTACCTCTATCTGCTGCTCATGTCCAACCAGGAAGTGACATTGTAAACTTCAACATAAAACAGTCAATCTGGGGAATTATAGGCAAACTTTTTAGTAAAATTTGAAATATAATCATTACGTTTTAGTGAAATATGTGGTCAAACCTGTCATATGCACATGTTAATAATGCTATAGATCTATTATGTAGCATTGAGCCTTGATTTAAAATTATTTTGTGTATAATCAATCCATTATATCTTGGTCAGGTTTAGCCTCAGTTGTGTCTTTCAAACATTGCTTTTAACAAATTGAATCCTGTTTGGATCTTCTTTGTCATTTGTTTTGGTTTTGAGTCACACTTTCACACTATCATACGTTTATATTAAATGTTGTCCACAATGTCTAATGCTATACTGTGCCCACAATATGACCATTTTAAAATCTAATCAAGACATTTTGCCTTTTGCATTTACATACTAATCTCTCTTAATTGTCCCTGTGTTTTCCCATCGCTGTCTCGCTGTAAACCGAGCTCACGCCCTTTTTCTACCGTTCAGTTGAGAAACACATCCATAATCCTCCAGGGCGCGTCTCTGAGCATTCCTGTCAAAACCTCTTCCACCACTACAAACTATGTCAAAACACCCCCTTCCCAAAACCTTAACTCCAACAGGATAATGGTTAAACTGGCAACAAATTCGACTCCATGGTTATTCGTAGCAAACAATTGACTCAGGTGGACTTGTGTGCATTGGGTTTCAGATGTTTGCAAACATTTCGAGTGCTGCAAAGCGACTCCAGGGACACGGAGGGGGCAAGTCTCGACCTGCAGTGTATTTGAAACCAGCGGGACGCCCCGTTTAAGGATGGGGCAGTGTTAATCACAGCAGGTGGAGGCATTTGTGACATTTATCAGACTGAAGTTCACTCTGTGTTGCACAACTTTGCACTGATGTCTTTTCTATTTGCCTGGTTTTAATTGTTTTATCTGTAACTCGTCTAATTGTCGTCTCTAATTTATTTATTTAATTAGGCAGTGGTGCAAAGAGTACTGCAAATGTGTACTTAAGTAAAAGTACATGGCAAAACCTTTACGCATTTACAAGTATTGCTGCTAAATGTGCCAGTAAAAGTTAAAAGCTTGTCAGAGAAATGCAATTTTAGTAGCATTTCAGATTAATCTTTGATGCAAAACTTAAAGTTGCTTTACCTGATTTTTACTTTACTGTTTTGAAACATGAAAAACAGAACTAGTTCATTTCTGTAGGGAAATTTGACATTTCCATACAGAAATGAACTAGTTCTGTGTTTGTATCGCTTCTTTAAATGCTTCAGAGATTAAACAGCTGACCTACAACATATCAACAACATATGACTTTATACACAAACTTTAATAATAATCAGAGGTTTCAGACTGCTATGTATTTTATTATTATTATGTATGTATTTATTTATGTATATATTTATTATGTATGAATTTTTAAAATGTGTTTTCTCTTTTAACTGTTTAACTGTAAAACCATGAATCAAGTTGTTTTAAATCACAATTCTCTCAGCTAAAGGTTTCCGAGCAGTGCCGTGTATTAAGTGTTTATTTGTATAAAAGAGCAGATACAGCCGTGAGATTGTAACCAGGCATTGGGACAGGTTTTTTTTCAAAATGTTTTAAATTACAATTACATGCCTGAATTATACAAGTACTGTTTAAAAGTCTACTAAATACAAAAATTCTACTCAAATGGGTATTTATAATTAGTTACTTTCCTTAACATTAGGACAGTGCTGACATTTGTTACATTTACTTTTCAGAGTAGTGTTTAGACTGCGTACTTTTATTCCTCGAGTTGGAAGTAGCAGTACTCAGTAAAGGTTTTGCTTCCTCTTCCCTGTCGGTAAATAAGTGACAAAAGCTTGATGTTGACAATATTCAATCATTTGAACATTTGTGTTTCTTGCACCGTTCTTCAGATTTTAATTGTTTTTCTAATTTTTTGTCATTGTTTGAAAATTCCAGACTTTGTGCATTATTTATTGTTTTGTCCCTCACATAAACTTCAAATTATAAATCAGATGTTATGTCCAGACTGTTACTCTTACTTGAGTAATAGGTTCCCCAAGTACAACTTTGTACTTTTACTGGATTAATACAGTATTATTTTGAAGTAACTTTGCTCTTATTTGAGTACAACTTTTGGTTACGCTATTAATCAATGTATCAGCAGCAGCTTCAAAATACACCAGAGTTTGCATAAAAGTAATATTTCATCCGTTATCTAAAATCAGATTAAACATTAAACATGATATTAACACAGTCATAACTTAACATTAAACCTAATGGACAACAGACACATGATTCCGTTGTTGTTTTTACTGCAAATATTTACTATAAACAACAGTCAGAAGTTGAAGAGCCCCCGCCCCCCAAACAGCATGCAGTCATCTACTGGTGGTGGTGGTCTTTTTTATAAAGAACTGTTTTGAAGGGTGAGGAGTTTCTGATGTGCTGCAGTGTAGTCCATGTTTTTGTACCTCTGACACTACATTTTGGGTTATACCAATGACAGAACCACTGCAGACTGTCCCTCCAGAGCACACCACCACCAACCCCCATATTTTAATGCGGACAACAATGTGGTCAATGGAACACTAGAGGGATTAAAAAAGTGTCATCAGGTATTATTATTTGTCATATAACTATTGTGTAATTTATATGGATTTTGGCCCTTGTTCACAATATAGTTGCTTGGTAAGAGTTGTAGAATTACCTCACTCCTGCTGCTCATGTTCATCCAGGAAGTATAAACTTTATGGAAACTGGCAAAACCATGAATATATTCAAACTCATGCAAACTAATTTTTGGACTTCAGCTTTCTGTTTAGGTGATTTAAAGGACATTTATCAATTTAAAAGATACTTTTTGGAGTGTTTGCAAAAACCAAAAGGAAGCTGGACTGTCTGTTGAAGACTTTGATAATTGGACTTTTCTACTTTAAATAAAACCCATTTAAAAAACATCTGTAAAATAGTTTCATGTTAGGTTTAAATTCTTCTTTTGTAGCAAAGGACGTGGAGTAAAAAGAATAATTATCAATGATTATTCCTTTAATATTACTCCTTTATTATACTGTTATTATATTATTTAATTTCATGCGGACAAATTTAGTTTAAAGTGCACATGGTTAGACAATACATTTCACTAAAACGTTGTGAACATGAATAAGATTTAAAATTTGGCCCTTTTAACACATCCATGCTTTTCCCCCAGCTTTTTTAAATTTTACTTCCTGGTTGGACATTGGCAGCAGATGTGATAGGTAGAGATCATTGTACCATTTTCAACTTTTATTTTATTTTTAATTTTTCTTAACAAACTTGACTGAGGTAAAACGACGTTACATATATGTGCTGTCTAAAAAACAAAAACAAAAAACAAAAACCAAAAAAACAATTGTTGATCAATGGACGCTTGATGGGCGCTCAGGTGCAGCGTCTCCATAGCGACACAACCTCTGATTCTGATTGGTCAGCGGAGTGACAGACGTTGGGTGGTGGCGCTGGGATATAAAGTCTGTGAGGAGGTAAAAAAATCATTTCGGATCTTTTTTTTTGTTTGTTTTTTACGGTTGGACTGGTTCTGTTCATGATTACTCACATGGTTAAGACGTTCTACAGTCAAAGCTGGGATCGATTTCAGTCTTGTCTCAAGCTGTCATTGTTGCATCAAGACTGGAAAAATGCAAATCCTGGAAAGATTCACAAATAAATGCAAATCTTTATCATTTTGTTTGCATTTAAGCAGGCTACTCCTTTACAACTCATTTAGTGCTTCCACTCTTGATCCTCAACGGTTTGCAATAATTGGTTTGTGAAAGATACAGCTTAGTTTTGATCAAATTTACACGTTATTGTTCTGAACTGAACTGATTTAAGCCTGGTTTAAATGAGCTCTCGATTCATTCCTACAGATCAGTGTTTTTCAACTTTTTTTGAGTTACAGCACACTTTTTTGGTTGAAATGAGTCCGCGGCACATCAAAAACAAGTCGGTGTTATTCCTCATTTGTCCAGAAAAGCATCATCTGGACACTGTTTTTGAAATCTAGGTGTTTTGACTGTCAAATTAATTTTCAATCTAAAAGTACTGGTCTGAGAATCTAGAAATACTGAAAAAATATACTATTAGATATTGCCTGTGCCCCTGTTGTTTCTGGTTATTTTGCTTTCTTTTTTTTCTCGATAAGAGGACACTCCAAAATAGACAATATTCATTTCAATGCAAGTGTAAATTAAAGTTTGATGATAATTCAACAAAAAATGACTTTATTCTGTGTATTAATACCACTTGTGAGTATAAATTATGGATTTACACCAATCAGGGAGCTATTTGTGGAGAAAAATAAGTTAAAAATTACAGGAAGTTTAAAAAAAAGATGACATCACACTACTTTTTGACACTTTTTCTTTGACAAAAAAAAAAAATCTGTGACATTAGATGAGTTTTGGATGGTTTCTTAGTGAATTCCTAGTGTGGCATCATCATTTACAACCAGGAATTAAAATTAAAAACCTAAATTAAAAAGCTAAACTGGGGTTATATTTGAAAAGCAGAATTTGAAATATAATTATCTCAACTGCCTTTTAGTTAAATGAGTCGTCCGACCTGTCAGAGGCGCTTTAACTCTTGTTTCATTCATAGATTTTCAGTTCTTCCCATTCACAGATACACAATCCCCTGAAACGCGTTGATCCGTTTAATTAAATTCACCACTGAACCTCAATGTGACTTAACATATTTCCGACATCTGAAACTGGCTTTGGTATTTCACCTGTTTTGTTGACTCAGATCAGGAATGTGTCCCACAAATCTCCAAAACCATTGTGCAGTGTTTGTCTTTGAGTCCGGGACCAGCCCAGACACTCATTTCTGGTCAGGAGGAGCTCGATGGGACGACAAACACTCATTATCCTTCTACGGAGCGTTACGTCACTAAAGCGGCCTTGAATATCTTTAACTTCAGGTAAACACTTTGCTGCAGACGATTACAGGCTGCAGGGAGGTCTGTAAATGTGAGTAAAGTGGTCATTTGGTTGGCTAATTTTAAAAATATGTTTCTTTGGTAAAACATCCACGTGTTTCAGAGTGAAGAGCAATTACCACATCCATAAAGTAAAACATTTTAATGGTCAAAAGCCCTCAAAATGTCCACAGGAAATTGAAACTCATGAAATAGCTTTTTCATTGTGGAATAACAAAGATATTGCATTACAAAAATATGATATAATAGGTGTGGAGTGAATGAATAATGAAATGTAAAGCATCTTTGAGTATTCAAAGAAACACTTTACAAATCAAATGCTTGTTTCAAGTATGTTTCAAGTCATTTTCCCATCAGTCTGAACGTTTTTTCTCCATTTCGTTTCCAAAACAGCTACTTGCATCTTTTGTATGGAATACTATGTACGTCTATCGTTTATTGTTTATTGTGTGTTTGTTGTGACCGCAACTGTAGTTACAACTGTATGTTGTGACTGGTTATTGTTTATTGTCTATAAATGTGATTGTATATGTTATGTTGTAACAGCAACTGTAGTTTCATCGGTTTGTTAAGCGCTTTGAGCCTGTCAGCGGGAAAAGCGCTCTATAAAAAAAAATCATCATCATCATCTTTGGTGTTAAGTTTGAGTCGAGTCCAAGTTTCAAATCCTTTCAAATCATTGTACCAAATCACAGAAAACAATCTATATTTTATATGTATATGTTTTTTGTGAATCTATCTTTTGAATGGTGAAAAGTCCTCAAAATGTCACCAATAACAGGAAGTTGAAATCCTACCCTTCCTTGTCTTAATTATAACGGTTTCTGAACCTATTCAGTTTGAACCACTGCAGACCGTCCCTCCGGAGCACACCACCACCAACCCCCATATTTTAATGCGGACAACAATGTGGTAAATGGAACACTAGAGGGATTATCGTCATGACAACATAGAACCAACATCCAGTTCCAGCAGCTCAGTTCTGAGAATCTATGAGTTTTGGAATGATGAGAAATTAGTTGCCACAGTATCAAGAATTCAGAACAAAATATTATAGCCTTTTTTTTAAGGTGCATATAGGTTCTTGTGTTTTTCTAATTGTGACTTTGTTTGGTGGAACAGAATCTGTGGAATCCTAAATAATCATCACACATTGTCAAATTGCAGTTTGTCAAGAAAAACGCACAGTTAAAAACTGAAAATTATAGGAAGAGGTGAAGAGTTCCATGACAAATTGGACCCAACTGGCACATTTTTTTGACAGTTTCAACAACCATTAAAAAAATAAAGGTGTCATCAGGTTTTATTATTTGTCAAATCATAACTATTGTGTAATTTATATGGATTTTGGTCCTTGTTCACAATATAGTTGCTTGGTAAGAGTTGTAGATTTACCTCACTCCTGCTGCTCATGTTCAACCAGGAAGTCTAAACTTTATGGAAACTGGCAAAACCATGAATACTGTATATTCAAACTCATGCAAACTAATTTTTGGACTTCAACTTTCTGTTTAGGTGATTTAAAGGACATTTATCAATTTAAAAGATACTTTTTTGAAGTGTTTGCAAAAACCAAAAGGGAGCTGGACTTTTTAATTACAATTGTCTGTTGAAGACTTTGATAATTGGACTTTTCTACTTTAAATAAAACCCACTTTAAAAAACATCTGTAAAATTGTTTCATGTTAGGTTTAAATTCTTCTTTTGTAGCAAAGGACATGGAGTAAAAAGAATAATTATCAATGATTATTCCTTTAATATTACTCCTTTATTATACTGTTATTATATTATTTAATTTCATGCGGACAAATTTAGTTTAAAGTGCACGTGGTTAGACAATACATTTCACTAAAACGTTGTGAACATGAATAAGATTTAAAATTTGGCCCTTTTAATACATCCATGCTTTTCCCCCAGCTTTTTTTAAATTTACTTCCTGGTTAGACATTGGCAGCAGATGTGATAGGTAGAGATCGTTGTACCATTTTCCACTTTTATTTTATTTTTTATTTTTCTTAACAAACTTGACTGAGGTAAAACGATGTTACATATATGTGCTGTCTAAAAAAATAAAAATAAAAATAAATAAATAAAAAAAACTAAAAAACAATCGTTGCTCAATGGACGCTTGATGGGCGCTCAGGTGCAGCGTCTCCATAGCGACACAACCTCTGATTTTGATTGGTCAGCGGAGTGACAGACGTTGGGCGGCGGCGCTGGGATATAAAGTCTGCGAGGAGGGAAAAAAAAATCATTTAGATCATTTTTTTTCTAACGGTTTGACTTTTGTGCACTTTTCGCCGCTCTCAACCTCAGCAAACAACCCCACGCAAATATGAACAGAACCGTCCTCCAGCTTTTGGCCGTGGCTTTCTGCTTTGGTGCAAGTAAGTTGACCAGAAACGACACATTATGTTTGTGACAGAAAATAAATGCGCTGAAAACTGTTTAAAAATAGCGCGTTGAGTCGGAAATCTGCCGTTATTTTGTTCCGTCGAGTCAAAAATCAGCATTTCGTTTTTATTTTCACGGATTTTTCATGTTATTTAACTTTAAACCTGACTGCAAAACTACTACAAACTTTCTACTTTTTGGCATAAGATAATTATAAGTTTCAGTTTGTGGTTAATTACGCGTGGAAAACGTTAAAAAAGTAAATTTCCGTTGTATTTTCCCTACGTTTTTTCCCTGTGACTCGTCTCAGTTGCTCCAGGAAAGGATCAACTAAATCCTACCACAACAGGGACGAAACAGACACCTGACATGTTTTTTACTTGAAGGATTTTGTTTTCTCACACTGCAAGAGAAAAAAAAATCATACTTTTAGTGCTTGTCCTGTAGTTTACAATACATTCATGAATATATTCCTATTTTTTCATTCTCACCCCTTTCATATATAAATAGATGTGTAATAATTGCCCATTTGGGACATAAAAAGCTGAAAAATTGATAGATCAAGGATAGAGCTATTTTTTTGCTTAATTTTGTTCACATATTGGATACAAAAGAAATGTTCAGGGGTAATTTGTGTATCGTATTTAGTGTTTGAGAAAACTAGATCTTACTGACTGAAAATTGATGTAAAAATTTTTATTTCAAGTTAAAACGTTTACATGAGGGTTGAAATCAGATATCAACTAATCTGTTTGAACAATATGTCAAAGTTGTTGTTAAGTAGAAGATTGTAAAGTTTGGTGTGTGTAGGTGGTACTTTAGGGGGTGATTTTTGTGTTTCTGACAGCTCCAAAAACAGCCTTTATATGTCTCATATAAATGAAGCTGATTGCATGAAATAATAAATCCTCTTTAGGTGCAGACTGAATAATGTTTCTTGGTGAAGGTTTCTATGTTGAGTGCAAAAAGGGAGAAAATTGTTCTGTTTGTAGTGTCTCACCTTAAATGGCTGGAGGCGTTTGTGTCATAAATTGTCAGTTGTAACTTGTCCCAATTCCAAGTAAATGTTAAATTATACAGCACATTTCAAACGGTAATTTTCATTTTACTCATCTTACAGTTGTTTTGGATGGACGTGAGAGCTTAAAGAAAACAATGTAAGTTTCTCAACTGGGGAAATTTGTTTATATTATCATTTTAATATTGTATTATAATCTTAAACAAATCCGGCAGACCTCCATTTAAATGACTTGCTTGTAAGCTCCGTGAATTCCGTGTAACCAACAATACTCTTGCTAAGGGCTGTTTCCTTTTATTAACAAATTAGTTTGTGATGCAGCTGAAGGTTTAGGCAAATCAAGAATTAAGCAGCGTATCAACTTCGCTAAATTTAATAAGAAGATGAGATGAGAATGCCTTTACTTTCAGTGTTTGAACAGCAGAGGAATAGAAAAGACACTGTGATAAAGATAAGAACCTTTTCACCCAACCAGGACAGATGAACTTTTATGTATCGCTGAGTTTAACGGTGGTCAATGGCTTGCACTTCCGCCTCACAGCACCTGGGGTTTCTGTGGGACTTTGCATGTTTCTCCCTGTGTCTGGGTGGGTTTCCTGCGGGTGCGCAAATTTCCCCCATCAACCCAAAACACGCACCACCACCTACAGAGTCCTGACCAAGCCTCACACAAAGATCTGGAGATGGTTCCCGCTCCACTCTGGCACCCACTGCTCCTGAGTAGATGCAGCACTGAAGGACGGGTCAAATGCAGTACCTTACAGTGCCTACCTCTATTTTATATAACTGGATGTTTTTTCATCTGAATTGACGGCGTAGTACACAAACAGATGGATTGTTTTTAGTCTTGTCGTCATGGTGACTCTGGGGGACATTGAGGCACCTTGAGGTTTTTGCACTTGACTCAGCTTTTTATTTTTAGAGGCAATATTTGAGTTTGAGTAATTCCCCAAACCCTCCCTAAATCCCATGACGGGCTGAATCACATCTTCGTTACGTCATTCACTGGTGTCAGTTTTGTTGAGGCTTATATTTAGTCACTTCAGTAATCGTGCCCTGACCTGCACATGTCAAATTCCTCACCTGGAAAAAACACTGTCGGGACGAGCCCTGACTCTGTCTCGTGTTTCCCGCTCCTCGTCCTCACCCTATAGCTTCCATTTGTCCTTTTGACTATTGTCTTTTAGGGGACATTCAGTTTTGAACCCTTGCGTGTCCCGTTTCAGACCACACCCTTCCTAACGGGAACTTAAGTCCGTGTTTGGTGCAGATGCTATAGGCCGCTATAGGACTGGAGCTAATGGTTGTTTGTCAGAGTGGGTAATTACAGGAGGTGCTGCTGCTGTCACAGGTCTGGGATGAGTCTGTGGGCGTGAGAGTGGACTCAAGGGACGACAGCCTGGGTTTAGCTGTCTCTCCCGCTCTCTCTGTCTCATTGTTTTGCATATCTACTTAATTAACAGATTAATTTGTTTGAAAAGGGACTGCACATACTTGAGCTCATTTTCCTCGCTCGCTTCACTAAATATAGAAAAGGCGCTAAAGATTTACATCAAATTGCGTAACAACTTACAAGCGACAATGCAATTAATCTCCAAGAACTAATGAACACTTGATGTGTGCTGTTCGCCTCGCTTCTCTCTCTTTTTTATCGTTCTGTCTGCTGGATTTGCATAAACACTTTAGTCTGACGGGAGCCATGAATTCATCCCTCACACAAACCCAGAGCAAATGTGCTGTGAAGGGAAAGAAGAGTGTAAATGTTTTCCAGTGGCAAACAGAATCCTGAGGTCGTCTGGATAAGTTTTCTTCACTCTTTAATTCCCATGGTCTTTCTCTAGTGTCAGTAAAGTGAGTACAGTCGAGTGAACCTCTTCAGTTGTATCGTCTCTTACAGGAGTAGAACTTTTGTCTTCCACACAGAATATAATTTAAAACACATAAAAGGATAAAAGAATACAATATGCAAATAATCTGAGGCTGTAGAGCAGGAGTTTTGTGTTTTCTGCACAGAGGCCTTTTGTACTTTTAATCACTTGCATAAACATTGTGTGTGTTTCTGTCAGCTTTAGGTTTTAAATGTCTCTTGAAGGATTAGCAGAAATAAGGGAGTGACACGATGACCCAGATCCACTCACAAAGGAGCTGAGAAATGGGGCAGGGGTCGGGAGTTTCGGGAAGTGCTGCCTATAGGTAACATTAGACCCACCTGGTGAGGCGAACTTAATAAACAGATGAGATAATGTTCACTTTCTCTGAAATGTGTCTTCACGCTGTTCCTGACACTTTTAAAGCAACGTTGATTTTTAAAAGGGTGTCCAGATGACTACCTTTGAAACTTTGTCTGTACGCTGGGACAATATATCTTACTGCAATATGTTGTCTCACGGTTTTGTTGTGATAAGTATTTTGTATCGTATCGACCCCATGTATCCCCATACTTTAATGACATGTTCATATATTATTACATATATATATTACATGAGGTGTGCAGGAGGAGAACTATAACTACATGCTCTGCCAAACAGTGTGACAGGATCAATCACAACGCTTTCATGTGGTTTTATGTCACATTCACATTTGTGTTTATCTAAGTTACACGTTGGCATCACGTTTTTTGCAACTTTTGTGTTGATTAAAAAAGGGAAGAAAGCTTGTATTTCAACCTTAAACGTGAACTAGAACTTTTACAAATGCAGAAGATTTGCACTTTTGGACTTGACTTGTGAATTATTGATATGTTCAATCAGGAAAAGAATTGCTTTATAATATTGACCCATAATACTTAGTGTAGTATATTGCAATACAGATCATTTCATTTATTATGGGTAAAGTATTGCAATACTTATAAAAGTATATCGTCCCAGCCCTAGACCTGAATCCCTCCAGACCTGATCTTGGTCAGTTCCTGTTCAGTAAAGGCTCCTCATGTTTACATAAATGATGGGAGTGTGTTGTTCAGGGCCTTCCCTCACATGTGGCTTCTGTACATTTTGTGAGGACAGAGACAAAGCCCTGCTCTCTGTCCTGGAGGCAGGGCGATGGCAGGCTGTGGGGTTGGACATGAGCAGGTGTCTTTGGTGCAGCTGATGCCCTCTAGTGGTCACAGTGTCACATGGTCAGTGTCTCACTCAATGGTTCGTTGGTAAAACTACATTGTATTATAATTTCACAGTAAAACGTGCCAGGAGCAGTACTTTGTGGAAGTCTTTCCCAAGATGGACACATTTGGATAAATAGTGATTACAACTGAAAACTTGATTTGTGCTTTTTTTAAATAAAATGATACATGTTCAAGTGAATATTTTTACTGATTCAGATTAGATTTGAGAGCAGAACTGTTAAACTAATACAACAACCACAAGCATTTCAGAACATGTTTTCTATGGACTTCTAAACTAAACGGGGTTTTACAAACATGCAAAATATTTAACCTTTTTCTGCAGATATTCTGTTGGATAATTGCAGCCTTTGATTTGATCAATTTAACCATTTAAATTTGGATTTGATTGTGATTAATCTACAGCGGATCCACTGCACCGGTGAATGAGAGCTATGATAAGAATCTATGGAGACAACATCTGCTTCAGATGACATTCTACATCGAGTGTGTCAGGCTCCTAAACAGTGTCACCTTTACATTAAGCAGAGACATGGCAGAAACCATGGGGGATGTTTTACAAACATTCTATGCAAACTAACATAATCTTACATTTAACTTAGTTTGACTCTACTGTTAGATTTTGTAGAGATCAACTGATGAAAAAATATTGTTGATCTGGAATAAAAGTTGTGTCTTTTTATTCCACATTCACATAATTAACATCATTTGCACAGCTCGAAATCACACACTTGTTTTGATTCTCTCGCTATTTCCCATCAGCCAAGGATTTGCGTACATTTTAATATTTACAAAGCACTCATTTGTTTGTCTTTGTCGGCTGTTGTTACGGGCCCAGTGGTTACAAGAGCAGTGTTGTGTAATAAAAACCCTAAAATTTTGCTCATGGGTTTCAGCTTCCTGTTGTGGGTCTGGGAAGTGTGAGGACTTTTTAACATTCAGAAGAGATTTAATGTTGAATAGTAAATGCCCACTGTTACAGCTTCAGCGCTGTTGAACAGGTGCTTTGTTTGTACGATTCTTCACTGTTGATCTTATTTACGTCTGACTGAACCTGCCGTCTTTACATTAGTTCTGTTCATTGTGTTTCTGTCTAATTGGAAAGCAGACCATGTTAGCTGTAATCTGTGATCCTTTGCTTCATGCTGCTGTTGGATGTGGTCAGCAGGGGGCAGTATGAGCCTTTCGGTGCTGTCAAAGTTGAAGGTTTTTGAGTCACTTTTCAGTTTGAGTCTTTGAGATCAAATATCATCCTTTGCAGAAAACGACATCTCGACCCAAGCTGCTTTTAAACATGCTAATTGCAAAGGCTGAATTGTTGATAAAAGTTCCAAAAGTGAGATTTAATATTTCAAATTTCCCAGTCACAGCTTGAGGTATTTTGTAAATGATATAAGAAGATCCCTCATGTTGTTAAGTCCTCTCTTTGTTAATCTTTCCATTGCGCTCTATTGTTTAACAAACTATTACAGATGATATATCGCTTCGCCAACATTTGCACTCATTTCTGCATCGTCTTTAAACTCGAGCTCAGGCCGACCTTTAGTTTGGGCTGAGCACCTGCTGAACATGAATAGTTTGACCTTTAGTGCCAGAGCTCTGCACCAAACACAGCTCTGGATGTGTAAAGTGAATCAACATCTCCATCATCTCCATCCACATTGAAAATCCATATCAGTCGCTGTCTACAAAATCTAACAGTGGAGTCAAACCTTTAACGTGAGACTGGAGATTGTCCAGTTAAATGTAAGATTAGTTTAGATTGCGTAAATCCTTGTAGAATGTCCCGTCATTTCTCTGCAGTCACGTGTCACTCTTGAATCTAAAGTTGATTCTGTTTGTGGCATCTTGTGTAGAACGTTTTGCATCCTGTTGTTTGTGCACGACTCGTGGCTTAGATCTTGTGAAATACAGATGTTAAACTGCATGAGAAATGTAGTCCAAATGTGAGTCTAGACTTTAGGGACGTGACAGTATTTACCATAATACTATAATCAATGTTTTAAAAGTTTGACTGAATGTAATCTGAGTTTCAAATAAAGCACATGTCACAGCTAAAGACATTTAAAACCTCTGACAGATAAGAACTGTTTCTCTAATGTCATTGTGAGCTCACAGTTCGGCTCAATAACCACATTCTTTCACTCTCGTAACTGAAATTATGATTAGAGACAATACTGGCTTCATTTATTCAGACTTAATGCATTTGACCCAGCCTTCAGACCCATGAACGTGTCTGATTTAAACCCATCAATGACGCTAAAGTTCTTGTACTGGTTTCTGCTCCGTTAGGATCCACACACTATTTAACTGTTTTCAAATGGACAAACGACAATATCTGACATTTATAAGTGATCATTTTACAAGTAATGATTCTGTTTTCATCATCAAGATAATGTTTTTTCCTCCAAAGTAGAACCACCAAAGCTGTTATTTGCTTTTTCGCGTTGCCCCAGATTGAAATCAGAGCTAAACGTGGTCTAAAATGATTCAGTTTCCATTGATAGGTTCATTTTAAACCAAAGGAGAATACAATCATGACTAGAATTGCCTCTAAAAAACAAAAATAGACAGAAAAAAAAATCCCAACTTTTTAAGTTAAAGTTAAGTTAAAAAAGCACAGATGTGTCCTGTTTCTGTCACGTGAAAGAGACGTGCAGTTTCTGAGCGCAGACTGAAGAGGAACAGTGAACCTTGGGAATTTAGTTGAGTGACTGCCTATGCATAGGCAGTCACTATTTGTTCTTGTATTTTCCGAAGCTAGCTAATGAAGCTAAACCTCTCTTTACTTGAACCAAACACGAGGCACAGTCTTTTGACAAGCTGTGTTTCTTCTTATGAGTGAACTTCTTTTTAATAACTGTATTTTCAGACGTCACAAGCAGCAGTTAAACCTTCATAATATGATTGTCTTTCATCACTGGAACTTCGCACACTTACTGTACACTTAACCTTAAAGCGGCTAAACCAGGACTAAACCAGGGCTAAACCACGGCTGAACCAGGGCTGAACCAGGACTAAACCAGGACTAAACCAGGAATGAACCAGGAATGAACCAGGACTAAACCAGGACTAAACCAGGAATGAACCAGGACTAAACCAGAGCTGAACCAGGAATGAACCAGGACTAAACCAGGACTAAACCAGGAATGAACCTGGACTAAACCAGGAATGAACCAGGACTAAACCAGGACTAAACCAGGAATGAACCAGGACTAAACCAGGAATGAACCAGGACTAAACCAGGGCTATACCAGGGCTAAACCAGGTCTAAACCAGGTCTAAACCAGGACTAAACCAGGGCTGAACCAGGAATGAGCCAGGACTAAACCAGGACTAAACCAGGAATGAACCAGGACTAAACCAGGACTAAACCAGGAATGAACCAGGACTAAACCAGGAATGAACCAGGAATGAACCAGGACTAAATCAGGACTAAACCAGGAATGAACCAGGACTAAACCAGAGCTAAACCAGGGCTGAACCAGGACTAAACCAGGACTAAACCAGGTCTAAACAAGGGCTGAACCAGGAATGAGCCAGGACTAAACCAGGACTAAACCAGGAATGAACCAGGACTAAACCAGGACTAAACCAGGAATGAACCAGGACTAAACCAGGACTAAACCAGGACTAAACCAGGAATGAACCAGGACTAAACCAGGAATGAACCAGGACTAAACCAGGACTAAACCAGGAATGAACCAGGACTAAACCAGGAATGAACCAGGACTAAACCAGGACTAAACCAGGGCTAAACCAGGACTAAACCAGGACTAAACCGGGAATGAACCAGGACTAAACCAGGACTAAACCAGGAATGAACCAGGACTAAACCAGGACTAAACCAGGACTAAACCAGGGCTAAACCAGGACTAAACCAGGACTAAACCAGGGCTAAACCAGGACTAAACCAGGACTAAACCAGGGCTAAACCAGGACTAAACCAGGACTAAACCGGGACTAAACCAGGACTAAACCAGGAATGAACCAGGACTAAACCAGGACTAAACCAGGACTAAACCAGGGCTAAACCAGGACTAAACCAGGACTAAACCAGGGCTAAACCAGGACTAAACCAGGAATGAACCAGGACTAAACCAGGGCTGAACCAGGGCTGAACCAGGGCTAAACCAGGACTAAACCAGGGCTAAACCAGGACTAAACCAGGACTAAACCAGGGCTAAACCAATGTATACGTCTCTAAAAACAGACCATACATTTAGAGTCTCAGACCTAAACCAGGAGGATTCACATTAGTCTTGAGTCAAGCAGGAGGCCCGGGTTAAACCCACGTTGCCTTTAATGTCACACTCGTAGCACGCATCAAGCTCCTCACACCTGAACCTGGGCATTAGTCGTTTAAAGTATTTTATCTGTCGTCAAACGAGTTCCAACTTACTGTACGAGCGATAACAATCACAGCAGAGGTGCATGTACATTATATTGCTGTTTCATGTCACCGGGGACACCTGCTCAGGTTTAATAAAACACTAATTACAGTTGTCAAAGATTCAATGATGGATGAACTGGTATTTTAGTCTCTTTGACACAAGACACAGAGCTCTTTACATTTCTCATTTACTGATGTACTGAACAGAAATGCAAAGTGTTCCAGAGATAAAATATTTGAGAGCAGCGTTGGCCCACGGCACTTTTGGTTCATATTTCTCATTTTACAGAAACTTCCAACAAACTGCAGAGATGGTTTTGAATGTCAAGGAAGAAAATCTGTTAAGGAGGATTGGTCACAGCCCTGATTCAGACTGCTTAGCCCTGATTTTGACCAATAATTATAGGATCTGGATTTAGTCCTGATGTAAATCCTGGTTTCAGACCAAGTGTTGTCCTGGTTTTGCTGTAGTGCTGGTTTGAATCCTGGTTTAGTCCTCGTTTACCCCTGGTGTACTCTTGACCTGAAGACCTGTATTTGCCACATTTCAGACGTGGTGAGAGCTTAGAGCACAACGGCAGGTTTTTGTGTATTTCTAATTATTGCTCACAGAAAGTGAGAAAACATCCCTCTGTCAACAACACACAACTCCATCTGAACTGCAGGGACAAGTGTAAACATGCATTTACAACGTTGGAATGTATTTTTATTAGTCAAATAGTTACTCTTTTGTAAATTAACGAGCTCTGGCCCTTGTTTACAGTGTGGTTGCTCGGTAACAATGTTATTTAATTAATTTAATCTGCTACCCACGTACGTACGACCAGGGAGTGACATTATAAACTTCACCAGATTTATCAAACTTTGTAAAACTGGAAGGAAAATCTGAAATCTAATTAAGTTGGCCTAGTTTTTCTTCTGATCTGTCAAATGCACTTTTAATTCCACGGTCGCTGTTTAAAGTCGGACACTCTCTGCTCTTGTGGCCGCGCTCCGGTCATTATTTCGGATTCCCCTCGGACTCTTGTTGTGCTCGAGTGAACAAACACGCTCTCCTCATTAACTCTCCACTGTTTGTAATTAGCATCTTGAGAGCATCGGGTGACGAGCATCGGGTCAAACCGGATCCAGAGACACAAACTGCTCCGTCCACATTTCATGAGTCAAACGGGCGCGGCCGTCACACGACAGCCAGCCTTTCACATGCGCTGACGCTATGTACATTAAATATATGTTTTAAAGTCTGCAGTGAGTGGTCAATGGTTCCTGTTTTGGGTGTGACCGAAACTCTTTAGTGTTCAATTTGCTCCACGCCTCAATATAGTGGTGTGACCATTCAAACAGTGGAAACATGAGCCATAATGAATAAATAATCTGTACAATATAATAATCATTAATCAAGGAGGCAAAATAAACACGTGCAATACGGCACGGCCCACAAGCTCGCAGTGAAAGCAATTTATCAGGCTCCGTTCAGGCGTGGCTTTGAAATGACAGCTAATCCCAATATAATATCTGGAGCATGTATTTAAAGATTGCTTTCAAGATCATTTGTTCTCAGTAAGATTTTACCCACTTTCCTTAACTAAATATGTAACGTTAATCAAGTTAATCAATCAACTAACCGATTATTGAAATGATTTAGTGATCAAATAATCTCTTTACATGGTACAGAAGTCCTAAACATGCCATGAGAGGTTTTATGAATCAAACTGAGCCACAGCTGCAGGAAAATAATACGTGAAGTGGGTAAATGCAGTGTATTTGATGAGAACTTTTTGGTCAGTAAATGCTCCTCTCCAGGTCCTCAAAGGGCGTCATATTTAGTAAAAATCTTTTCATCAAGTGACTTCTGCGTTCTAAAAAACAATCAAAACAATAATCATTAGACTAATAATCGTTAGCTGCAGCCCTAATGTAAAGACTTCATTAAATAACACACATAGGTAACTTTCAAATTTAAATCGATTAGTCTTGCGATTATTCTTTTAATTATTATTCGATTTGTCTTTTAAAACTCAAAAGTCATGTGATGAAGTGAGTTTTACTAAATCTGACCCACATGAAGCTGAAGTGAAGCCGTTTGAGGATCCGGTGGAGAACATTTATGAAGAAAAAAGTGTTTTCATCAAATACACAGCATCATTTTCATGCCCCTGCCGCTCAGTGTCAGTCATTAAAGCTCTTTACTCATGTTCTGGAGCCTGAGGCCAGTTAACAATTACTTCATCACTGAACAGGTTGTCCATCGTCTCAATAACTGATAGTTGTTATTAATTGATTAAGTTGTTGCAGCCCAGTCTTAAATCTGATTTTAGTCTCTTAATGTTCTGCTTCAGTTCGGTGTATTTATTTTGGGCTCTCAAACGTGGGAGATTAGTGTGTTTTGACTCAGTTTTGGACGAGGACTGTCCGGAGACCAGTCCGTTCTGTCACAAAAACCCTCACGTGAAGGTTTGGCCGTCGTTATGTTTATGTTTTCATGTTGTCGTTTGGGCACCGTGTCTATAATCCATGTTTACAATGATCCTACGCTCAGCTACGTCAAGGCCATTGGTGTTAAAGTCATAAGACAGTGAGGGATGTGTCTGATGTAACGTGTCTTTGCTGAGTCATTGTGAGTCACTGTTCATTCACTCTCAGGAGGTGAATCTGTAAACCTGCTCATCCTGGAACATGTCGCTGATACAAATGATCACCATCAACATTTTCCGATTTCAAAGGAAAGGACCTAATCGTTTACCTTTTTTTGTTGCCTGTAATTATTTCAAAAGAGTCTTGGAAACAATTAAACCTCAAATAATGTGACTATGTTTTTTAATAAAGCTGAGCAAATAATCACATTTGAATCAAGCTCAAGTCACAGCTGAGGATGTCAAGATGAATCCATAATCGTAATTATTCAGGTCATAACACAATTGTACGAACTGAAAGATGATAATGGTGACAGTTTTAGAAGTGTGAATTCAATATACAGTAAAAAATAAAAAATAAATACACATTATTGGGTAACGCTTTAGATTAAGGTTCCTTAGTAAACTATTTATAATGCATTAATAAGCACTTGTTATGTGTTTATAAGCACTTAAAAGACATTTACAAGCATTTATTAGCGCGATAATTGAAAATAATGTGATATGCAGCTCATTGATGCTCTGTACATGTGGTTTATTCACTCAAACATGTTTTGGTGAATGGATTATAAAGCTGTATAAGGCGTTATAAGTGCAACAACTAGTGCTTAATAACATCTTATGAAAAGTTTACTAAGGAACCTTATTCTAAAGCGTTACCCATTATTGTAAACTACTTTTTGTCTGGCTGTTTTTGTCACATTCACTTTTTTAATTCAGAAAGTTCAGTATCATAAAGTCGGTCACAAACCTGAGGAACAGTAACGTGTCAGACAATTGTAATGAAAGAAAATGAAAGATTCCTTTGTTGTTTGGTCAATTTAATCGTGAATAATCGTTAAATCGTGATGTTTTTTTCTAAAATGTGATACCGGGACATCCTTTAGTCACCTTTAATTGTCAGTGATCAGTTTTGGGTCTTTTGAATCAAGACGCTCACAGCCAGGGGTTTATATGAGGTCAGACTCACAGGCAAGACATGACTTTTTTGTTTTAAATTGCAAATGAAAATGCTGAAATCCACAAATGTTATCAACAAATAAACAAATGAGGGGAAAACATATTCTCTTCTCGCACAGTCCTTCCCTTTAAATATTTATGAACTTCCTGTACATCAAACAATGAATGACGTAACCTAAAATGTGACCTTTGACCTGAGGGCCGTTCTGACTGAGGCCTGCCCTGGTCCGACAGGTTCGCCTCTGCTCCCTGCCTCAGACGTGACGGGTGTAGCCCTTTTGGCCAAATCCCACCTGTCAGTGAGCAAAGGAACACATAATTACAACATAATGACACACAGGATTAAGCTACTTTCCATCAAATATGAAGTGAACGATGGAGTTTAATCACACCGCAGATCTGTCCATCCTGCGGCGGAGAGAAAGGAAGTAAAATAGTGACACTCACCAGGGAAACATCTCTACTATTCTGCATTACACAACACACCGGAACATTTTGATGTGATCTAAACCTAAACTTAAACCACATAAACTTTGTCACAAGTGAAATGTAGAGACGTGTTTTGGGGCCATTTTGATATCA
>CM033635.1:6299021-6659021 GCA_019453435.1 Rhinogobius similis | reverse complement strand
CATCGTTTCATTGAATGAGGAAACAAGATCCTTGAGGTGTAACCTATGGCCCTCGAGCTGAGAAGATTTCAACAGACGTTCTGTTTTATGGCAGAGTCTCTTTAGATTAGTATTTCTTCGTTGATCCAAGGACAAGCTTTCTTCTGTGTTGCCAAATTAGATTTTACAGTGATTGATACACAGTGGATTAAAGCAGTGCATTAGACTGTCCACATCGTGACAATTTATAAATAAATGAGGATCAAACATGGCAGAAAACCTGGCAGTGACCAACTCAGGATTAAAGTTAAAATAAAAAAAGACACAGCTATGATCACTCAAGTGCACATCCTCCACACACGGGTGAGCAACATTCAGGCCAAGAGATAATACAGAGTCCAGAGTGTGTCCCTTTGACAAGTGGAGTCAGAAACATGTTTCTCAAAATTAAAAGTTTCAGTCAATGTCAGACATTCCACTGCTGGGCAAGATGATGTTGTTCAAGTCTCCAAGAAGTAAGATGTTTTCTTATTATGGAAGATAAAAAGGCACTAAAATCATTTAAAAAAGACAGCAGCAGGGCCAGGGGTCAATAGACCAAAATACAATCAAATGAGCTTGAACCACTCTTGATCATCTGTGACTCAAAGCTTTAGGTCCTTCATTGTGTGCCTGGTACACAACTGTAAGACCTCCACCTCCAGTCTTCTGAACTGAACTGAAATGAATAAACTCCCCCTTTATCAGTCAGAACTAAAAGCAGGTCAGGCGTTGAAATAAGATGTGTCAGTTCAGGCTCCACTTTTCCTGCTGCACACAGAGGCACTCAACACGTCTGCCTCACATTTATTCAGTCACATGTGTTTTTATTACCTTGAAAAACATGCTTCTTATCACATTCTTATTGTGAGCAGGGTGGCCTTTCCACAGATCTGACCTGTAACAGCCTGGTGGCGTCACCTGCTTGTCTCCATGGAGATAGATAAGTTGAATCTCACACAGTGGAACAAGGTGGGTAGAACTCTTCAACCGATTTGTTGTCGTGCACCTTTAAATGCGTTTAGGCCCGGGTCGGTCCACATTAGCCCCATGTTGTCTTTATTTATACTTTTATCTGACAGGAAGTTGAGACACACAAACACAATCAACACAAAACAGAAAGTAACAAAATATGACTTTGTAAAAACAACAAGAAACCTAAATATTTCTCACACTTTTTACAATTTTCCAAAGTGACAGATTCCAATTCAAGGTCTTTTTGTAAATGATTCCAAAGCCACGGTGCTGAGTAAGGTCTGGTAATGTAAAACTTTAATAGTGTAGTTTGGATTTGCTGAGTCAGATTTGGTCTTTTGTGTAGACAATGTCCTTTGTGTAATAAAGTGACATGTTTAAATGTAATGTAATCAAACCAGTCCATGATCCAGGGCCGAGCGCCAAACCGAGCTGACAATGACTTGTGATCTCAGCTCACATTACTGAGCTTTCACAACTTGTAATTATCAAAATTTCCCATCGTAAACTTAAAAAAGATATGATCTTTACTTTACTTTACAAAAAAACAAGAAATACTAAAACAAATACATCGTAGGCCCTTTATCTAAGGAAGAAAATGATTTATATGGCAAGTGTAAAGTATAATTTATTGATCCTTATTGATTCCTCATGAGGGAAAGTCATTCTCAGCTGCAGGTTTTATTGTCTCCAGTGACATTTGGCCTGAAGCAGCGATCGGGACATGACTCACAGAAGACATTTAAACACACGGGAACATCCCTGCAGTGAGCCCAGGGTGTTATACCTAAATGATGTACAGTCTTTTCAGCATTTGACCCGTCCTTCTTGATTATGACTCAAGGAGGATCGTCCCTTGTGTCTGTTCTGGATCTATGAAGGAAACCCAAACACACACGAGACGAGAAGCGCAAACTCCACACCAAAAAAGCTCAGACGGGACCTTCTTGCTGTGAGGCGAGAGTGCCACTTTGTCACCAAGAAAGTCCGATCAGAACCAAACACAGTGGGATGTGAATTAAACGGATTGAATTCAAAGAGCTTTATACATGAAAGTTAAGCATATGAAGAGCCACCGCAATGAAATATTCAGAGTTTAATGAGAATACTTCAGTTTAAACCACTTGAGTAATCTTAATCCTGAACCCTAATCCGATCTGATTAAGTTGTTACTGAGTCTGAATCATACTTAACAAACCTTTAGTTCATTATGAGTCAAGTCTTTGTTCATTCTTTATTAAGGTGTAGTTTCTATAAAGTTAATTTTATAGGAACATTGGCCAATAGATCCCTCTCACAGGACAAAACAGCTCTGTCCTTTGAGTGAAACTGTCAAAGACGAACATCCAGTTTAGAAAATGAAAAGGCTGTTGACACAAATACACCACGGCTTTCCTCGTGGCACAGAACCAAGCTTCAGTGCGTACTTTATAGACAGGTTGTAATAAAGGTGTTTCAATTTTAAACACAACAACACATTGCATTGGATTGTTGTATTTGGGAATATTCAACATACTTTTGCTCCTGTAGAATCTTCCAGTATTTGAACATCACAAACAACCACTGGACGTCCTGAGAACAACACCAGAGCATTTAGACCAGGGGTGTCCAGACTTTTTCCATCGAGGGCCACATATTGAAATATAGACCAAGCGGAGGGCCACAAATCAATCGTGAAACGTTAAAAAAAGCTGCATTTATCTGATGTTTTAAGCTCCACCACATCTACATTCAGTCTCATTGCCTTAATATCAGGTCTGTGTCGCACCAAAATGTTAGTTCTTTAGATTGGAATTGTAGAAAATGTATGTAGATGAAATTTGCAGTAAAAAAGTACTTCTGAGGACAATGTGGGCCAATTCACCAAGAAGCCCAAGGGCCAAGAAAAATGGGTCTGAGGGCCGCATTTGGCCCCCGGACCTTAGTTTGGACATGTCTGTGTCAGCAGCTGTTTTCTCTTGTGAAGGAGCAGCCTTTTCTTCCACTGAGCGCCTGGTTATTTGATCATATTTCTTTTAAATCTATATAGTCTGGATTCTTTTACACACAGCACTCTTTTATTTATGCTTCGGCCTGACAGGAGGTGACACAATTAATTACACGGACAATTAAGTACTTTATAATAACATTCATACCTTAATAAGCATGAACAAAGACTTAGTACATAATCAACAAATAGTTTATTAAGAATGATTCAGGCTCAATAACTATTTAACAAATAATCTAACCCTAATTTGTAACACTAACCCAAACCTTAACCTTGATTAAGTAGTTACTAATCCTGAATCATGTTTAATAAACGATATATTCATTATTAATTAAAGGGCCCATGACAGGTTGAAGTACTCATTTTACTAAAACACAGTTAAGATAATTATATTCAAGATTCTGCTAAAAATAAACCCATTTTTATCCCAGTTTGGCAGTTTTTTAGGTTTAAATGTTTACTTCCTGGTTGTAAATCATGACATCACACTGGGGAATTCTGTAACTGTTGCCTAGAAACCATGTTGTACGCTGGGTCAAAACTCCTCAAATGTCACAGAAATTATTATTTGACAAATAAAAGCACATAGGAACTCCTTTATTTTGATGAATTAATGTTTAAAGGATCAGAAAAATGTGTTTGTTGGTTGTAAATTGTCCCTGGTGTGTCTCCCTACTGTGATGTCATCGTGTTTTGGAACTCTGCTCTACTTCCTGTAAAGTTCAACATATTTTTCAACTTTTCTTCACAAACTGACACCTGATTGGTGTAAAACTATCATTTATATTTACAACAGGTTTTATTCCACCAAATAAAGTCAAAACTAGAAAATCATAAAAACCTGTCACACGCACTTTAAGCCTTTGTTAATGCTTTATTAAGGCTAAATAAGATGTAGTTATTATAAAGTGGCACCAGCACTATTACATTTGCTCAGCTTCAACATCTAAAACTACATTTGCACAAACAGCCTTCTCTTATAACGCAATAAAAGAATGGAACAATCTTCCCACTGAACTGAAAAGTCAAACAAACTATTCAACGTTCTCTGTAGAACTTAAAAAGTGGTTGTGGAGCGCTCAGAGTTGTCAGCACTGACAGATATTTGCTTCTCCTCAAATAAGCCCAATGTAGCACTTTCTTGGTTCTAGTTCAAGACGTAAACTCCACACACAGTGAAGTGTGTATGTGTATAGTATGTAAATATATATTTGTATATGTAACTGAGATAAGTGGCTTATGGACTGATTTAATAGTGAAAGGTAATTAGGTAGGTCATGTATATTCTATAAGACAAATGTTGTAAATACTTTTTTCTTGTTCATGTGTGATGCTGTGTGAGAGAGCTTCAGTCAGAGTGGAATGTGTGAATTGTTCTTACTAATCTTTTATTGTTTGCACTGTACTATTTATTCTTGTAAATCAGGGACTGCAGATGGAAACTAGCTATTTAGCTCTAATCTGGTGCGGAACATCTCTGTTTTTTATGAGCTTAATGTCTCTGTACATTGTCCCTTCAAATAAAGACTAAACTAAACTAAACTAAACATGATTTCTTTAATTACTGAAACATTACACTTTATCTGCAACAACATTACACCACAATTGAAATTAAGGCCCATTATAATTACTCAGTATCATCGGTTCCAGTTGTATAACCTCGTCACAGTGAATAATGTCATCCGTGACATGTTTTTCATTTGATCTCGGTAAAATGTTGAGCAGGCACGGCACAGACAGACATTTATCGCATGCATCACGTCTGGAGTGTGAAGTGTGCGTCGTTATCATGTCAGGAACACGATAACGAGTCCTGTCACTCAGCTCAAGTGCCTCCATCTATCAACGTAAAGAATGTGATTCAAAAACAACAAATACAGGTCTGATTATTAATATTTTAAGTACTTTACGTCCCACGATTGTAAATTAAAGGTGCACTATGTCACTTTTCTGTGGAGTGAGTGTGAAGCAGCATTAAATGTACACTTTCTCTCATTATGACTACGGCTGCACGAAAAATATTGGGTGCCACTTTATAATAACTCCATGACATTAGTTTGCCTTAATACAGCATTAACAAAGACTTAAAGTGCGTATGACAGGTTTTCACGATTTTCTAATTTTGTCTTTATTTGGTTTATTAATAGTTGTTTTAAATCTAAATGATAGTTTGACACCAATCAAGTGGCCGTTTGTGAAGAAAAGTTTAAATATCTGTAGAAAGTTACAGGAAGCAAACAAACCGATGACATCACACTAGGGAGACAAAGATTATGCATAATTTACACAAAAGAGACGACTTTTTTTACACTTATTAATTAATTCAACCAAAAAAGTGTTCACATGTATTTTTATTTGCAAATTTAAAAAAAAAATCTGTGACATTAGATGAATTTGGCCCAGTTTACAGTGTGGTTGCTATGGTAATTTCCTAGTGTGATGTCATCATTTACAACCAGGAAGCAAAACAAAAAAACCCCAAAATTGCTAAAGTGGAAGAAAATTTTAGCAAAATTTTAAATATATTTATCTGAACTGCCTGTCATAGGCACTTTAAAGGGCATATGACAGATTTTTATCATTTTCAAATGTATTTGTTGTATTAGTGCCTTTTATCAATATCAATAGCAAACAGTAAAAAGATCTTACGGAAATATTGTTAAATAAGTATAACCTGTGATTATTAAAATGGTTGTGTATAATCCAAATAGTAATCAGAGCTCTATATACAACACATTGGAGGCCGACTTCAATACAAAATAATATTATAAATAAAATTTACAAAATCTAATACATTTTCATTGGAAAACTGTTTTTTTTTTTGTAATTGTGAAAATTATTTTCTGTTTATCACTGTGATTTTCATCTGTAAATCATCTGACCAGACGGCTTTTTATTAATTTGAGCTCGTTAAATAATCAGTTAAAGGGGTGTGGCTTTAAGGATAAGCCCTTTCAGGTTTCTGCCAAACTCCATCACATTATTATGTTATTTTATTTCATATAGACTTCTGTTTTTTTATTATGTGAAAATAAAAAAAAATCAAATCAAATCAAATATAAATTATAGTTTTACAAGAATCACGCAGCCGTTTGTGGAGAAAAGTGTACAAATCTGTTAAAAGTTACAGGAAGTAAACGACTGATGACATCACACTGGGGACACACTGACTATGTGTAATTTACAAAACAAACTACTTTTTTACCCTTTAAGCATTAATTCAACAAAATAAAGGTGTTCACGTGTATTTTTATTTGTCAAAGAAAAACATCTGCGACATTAGAGGAGGGTTTACCCAATTGTACAGATGGTTGCTATGGTAATTTCCTAGCGTGATGTCATCATTTACAACCAGGAAGTGAAATTAAAAACCTACAAAATGGCTAAACTGGGATAAAATTTGTAAAGTATTTTAACAAACTTTGAAATATATTTATCTTAACTGCATTTTAGTGACATGAGTCGTCCAACCTGTCAGAGGCACTTTAATTAATAATAAATATATCGTTTATTAAACATGATTCAGGCTCAGTAACTGCTTAATTAAGGTTAAGGTTATTATTAGGGTGAGAAATTAGGATTAGAATATTTGTTAAATAGTTACTAAACCTGAATCATTCTTAATAAACTATTTGTTGATTATGAATTAAGTCGCTTTAAGTTGCTTTATTAAGGCATGAATAAGTGTAGTTGTTATAAAGTGTTACCAAACATTGTGATCTGATGAGTATGGGACAAAACGAGCTCAAGATTTAAGTGGCAAAGGCAAAAAATCAGATTCAAAACCCCACAACTATCAAAAAAAAAAAAGGTGGTTGGGGTTTATCTCGTCTTAAAAACGGCTTTCTCTCAGCTCAAATGGGAGCAGAGCTTCTGGTGTGACCCAATTAAGGGAAAAATATTGAGTGTAATGTTAATCAATGTTAATGCTAATCAAAACATACCAACTAAACAAAAAGCAAACAGGGCCGACCTGAGAGGTAAGATCTGGAAAATTCAAAGCTTTGATCTTTGGCGAAAGCTTTATTAAGTAGGCCTGTCACGACAATTACAATTATCGACTTATCGTTCAGTGAATAAAAGCCGGAACCAGTGGCGGACCTAGCAATGTGGGGGCCCAAGGCAAAATGAAGTACAGGCCCCTCATCAAGTGTCAAGTGTCTCTTTAATTGTTCTTGAAAGAAGCTTGTGGTTTTTGTCTTGTGTGTGTTTTTTTCTTCTTACGTGTGGAGGCTGGACACATTCAAACATTTGGGGAGGTTAGTAAACTATTCTAACACATATGTGCAAGAGTTTAAATGTTCTAAACAGCTTTAAGGGCGATTTGGAGCTCCTTCCCCAGGAGAATATTAAAAAAAATCTTTCTCATATGCATTTTACTCATGTTTCAGGTCATTTAAATACATAGTTCTCATTTGTAATTTTATTCACCTTATTCTGCCCCGCCCACTTTTGTCGTTTTTTGTTGTAAACGCACTTCTGTTTGACGAGAACTCCGTTAAAGCTAATGACGAACGAGGGAAAAGTCTGGCCGCTAAAATGTTACATAAAGTAGGTTGATTTGTGTAAAATGTTTAATGAACACGAGCAACAACAAGTCAACAACGCAACGATTTCCTGGTCAGTCTGAAAACGGCTTTTTAGTCCATGTAGAACTTATTTTCTGTTGAGCTCGTCTGCTCCATGTAAACTACAACGGAAACAAGACGGCGGCGCGTACGGAAACTTCTGGAATAAGGTGAATAATGTTATATTTTATTAGGGTTATTTAGCTTTATATGCACTAAATTTGACAATCCCAGACTCTCCTGTTGGTCTTTTTCTTGTTTAAAGTACACTGCACTACAATACTGTGACACTGTGGTATCTTGGGGCCCCTTCAGGATGGGGCCCCAGGCAATTGTGCCTAATGGTAAGTCCGCCACTGGCTGGAACAATATTTTTGGGGGCTCAGTATTCATCGTGGGCGCACTTTTCTTGCACTTAGTGAGACTTTTTTTGTGGCTTTTATGTAGAGCAATAAGATCAGAGCTTTAGAGAGTCGGATAAGTAACTTCTAGGACAAATTTTTGATAGTAACGAATGACTGAAACGTTCTATTCAGCTTTGTGTTGGTTGAAGCTCACGTTGAAACCGCGTTCATTGAAATTCTGCGGCTTAAGAGTTATTGTGTAATTCTGAACCTTCAAAGAATAGTAAAAACAATATAAATGCATAATGCAAATCAGAATCAGAAACAGTTTCTTGCCGTTGTCAGTGATCAAAAACACAAACAAACATTGGAACTTGCTTCGGTGTAAGGTGCAACATAAAACAATGAATAAAATATAATAAAATATATAAAAGAGGCATGCATAAGCTTAAGAATAAAATAGACTAAGACAGATAGACTAAGACTATATACAGAAATGTACAGTTGGCAGATAGTGCAATGTGCAAATGTAGCAGTGCAAATAGATAGTTCTTAAAAAACAATTTGCATTTCCTGGTGTTTTATTGTGAACTTTTCAAAAAATTCTTCACAAACTGCTACTTCTCTGATGTAACAAAACTTTCCTTTTTCATGCAGACAGTACATTTCCCTCAGAATGGTGTTATTGTGATATGTTTAGTTTGTCGTGTTTAAGTTTGCTGTGATTTTTATTTCATTCAGTGACACTTTCATCTACCGCCGAAGCAAGTTCCTGGTAAACTTTTGTCTGATCCTGTTAAAGTGCAGCTCTAATCACAACCCACTTCAGATATTAAACAAATAAAACAGCGGCGTCATCGTTCTCGTGCTGTTCCGAGTAACCACAAGTGCCTCCGTGTAACTGTGTACGAGAAACAACTTTATCAACTTCTCACACCGCTTTGGGTTTCAATTCAGTGGCACAGCATTTACAAATACTTTTATAACTTGTTTATCTTCTCATTTTAAAGGTGCGCTATGTGACTATGTGACTTTCCTTGCACTGTACGGTATTTTAACGAGCATCTATTCAATTACAGGTCTACTGGTGTCACTTTGTACCTTAATTAAAGCATGAACAAAGATTGAATTCAAAATGAAGGCTGAAGAACTGTTTTTTTTAAATGTATTGGTTGCTATTTTATGCTTTTGCTTGGATTTGATTTGACTGATTTTATTTTTTTCAGACTAGTTATTATAAGTTTTGTTGTTTTTTTATTGTTTTGTGTCTGTGCAGCACTTTGGAAACTGTTTTGTTTATTTGTCGATTTGGATTTAAATTAAGGAGTTACAGGGCTGGGGGTAACTAATTTTTAATCTTTATGAATACATGTTTGTTATTGCTTTATTAAAGTCAACAAAACCTAGTTATTACAAATTATTTCCTGTGTTTTTATCTCTCAAAAATACCTAGAAAAGCATGCATATCCAATGGTTGTCCCACATACTTTAACAGCTTGCTGCTCCTCTGGGAATGGAAGATTCATTGGTTAATTGATAATCATGATTATTTAGATCACAATATAAAACAGAAAAATATATTATTGTGAACATTTTAGAGGCAAAAATAAGGAATTTGTACTCAAGCCACACTCCAAAAAGTCAGTCTATGTAAGTTGATCTTTTATTTGGTGGATTGTTAAATTACTTTTTTTCATTCAAACATTTTGATTTAACAAAGCTGTGAATTAAAATGGAAGCATAACTTGTGAATAATCATAAAAACTTGATGTCACTTTTCACAATAATCTTAACTGTGACATCCCTACTCTCCACAGATCTGACCTGTAACTTGGCCTGGTGGAAATACATACATTTAATGCTGCACTGTGGAACATTCGAGGCAAAACAATAACTTAGAGACGTGTAGGTGGCGACACTCCATAAGTAAGTAAATAAGTAAGTAAACTTTATTTGTACAGCACTTTTCACAGCCCAATGTCACAGAGCACTTCAGTAAGAACACAGTAAGTACAAAATAACTTAAATTACAATAAAATATTATGTAAAGGTCTAGAATAATTAGAACCAGATCCACCAGGAAAGTAAATTGTTTCTTTCTAGATTTTTTGTTGGATATTCACATTTTAAAAACCACCTTTTTTGTCTCGAAAATATTGTCTACTTCCTCCATGACCGCCAAACTTCCTCTAAAATAATAAATGTTCTTCTGCTTTTCAAAACATTCACAAAATGACTACTTATTCCTTAAACGATAACATTTACTAATAATAATACTTCAAATTTTTCTTGTTTGCTGTTACTCAACACAAATAATCAAACAATTTCCTTCTCAAAACATGACCAAACATTTAAAATCTTTCCCTTTTGACTCTCTTGGTGTGATAGTATCTAGTTCCTTCTGGTAAACATCACATCATACCTGACATTCCTTCCACTTTAGAGCCAGAAAAACCCCGGTCCACTCCCTCCACTTTTCAATTCAGGTCCGACCTGCTCCACGGTTCATCCCCATAAAAGACCGCCCTGTGTCCAGCCAGCATCAGTTCACCTGCCAACAACCAGACGCTCATCGCACAGAGGATTTTAAAACTTTGTACAAGCAAACAACAACAAGAAAACAAACAAAAAAATGGCCAAGATCCTGATTGGAATTGTCGCAGTGGTGGCCTGCCTTGTCATGGGTAAGACAAATTTAACAAAGATTAGATTTAAATTGTTATATAAAAGTGTTTTTTATTGAAAATTTGACAAAAAAGAAACAAATCAAACGTTAATTTGAGGTTAGATTAAATTTATTTAGTCAATATTTGTCAGATTATCAAAAATATCTGTTTAAATTTGGAATTTTCCATTTTTTTCTTTTATTTCTCTCATCTTTATTGTACTGGCACGGCTTAGAGACTTAATTGTAATGCCATTTTAATTAACCTGGACCTATTGAAGGTTTTGTTGGGGCCTCTATGGTCAAACACGCCAATTGAGTTTGTCTTGACGACGGGCGCAAACGTTAAATAAAGAACAATTGGTTATTTACTGAAAGAGTCAGCTCTGGGATTAAAGCCACAAAAGAATGGCTTCGGGTGTGGTCCGGCTGAGAATGACAGGTCAGGTTAATTAATTGGGTGGAAAGAAGGCCCATTTATTGTGCTGATTCAATTAAACCCAAGAATACAATTTATATAGTACATTTTTTGAATTTTACCATTTTTCCCGCCCAATTTAGATCCATAAAACTAAGACCCAAACATTAGCTTTAACTTTAAAATGTCAATTAAGTGTTTGAAATGTGATTAAAACATCTATATTTTAAGCGTGATAACCGTAACATGTAAATATCTTCTTCTTTTCCAGTCGATTCCCTGGACTGTAACAAATGCTCCGGCAGTGTGTTCGGCATTTGCCTGAACTCTGGTACCGCCACATGCACCGCCAACACCAGCGTGTGCTTCACCTCCAAAGCCGGTGAGTCCAAGAGTTTCAGCACGAGTCGCACCCATCAATCAGCATGAGTCGCACCAATCAATCAGCACGAGTCGCACCCATCAATCAGCACGAGTCGCACCCGTGTTCACAGACAGAGGCACTCGACGCTCCTTCAATGCGTTTCATTCACAAACGCTGCAGAACCGGTTTTACGAGAAGTCTGAGATTCACTAAAACCAACACAGTCAAACCAAAGTCCAAACAATTCTATGTCCACATGCTTTGAAAACAGACGTCTTCATAGAGTTTAACAGACATTTTGGAAACGTAAAAAAACAGGAAACTAAACAAATCTCTAACACTGAAACTCTTGAGCATTAATTGGTTTTGGTTCGATCTGGTTTGGTCGGTTCTTCTCGGTCAAACTGGTGCAGCCGGTTTGTCAGGCGCTTTTCTGAGTTTTTATCTTTGTCTCCTTTCCAGTTTCTAGGCGAGCTCTTGCAATTGAGCAATTTTTACATATTTTACATTTTCTTCAGGTGCATTTACAAGTAAAAGATACAGTTTACACACAGAGCATAAATATAACACAAATACAATGCGTTAATACATATTGATCCAGTCTGTTTGCATTTGTTTTTACCAATTTGCAAGATTTCTACGTTATGGATTATTTGAATTATCTTCAAATACAAGAAGAGAACAACCAGAACAACCTCTGAATAGAACAATTTAATTCGTTTAACAGAAGTTCTAACACTCTATAATAACTACACTTTTATAAGTCTGAATAAAGCATGAACAAAGACTTCATTCATAATAAACAACTTTTATAAAGCTTAGTAACTACGTAATAGTCATAACCCTGAATAGCTAAATAACTAAATAGTTAGTAAACCTAATCTTTCTTTCATGATGAATCAAGTCTTTGTTCATGCTTTATTAAGGCTAATTAAGGTGTACTTATAATAAAGTGTTTCTATGAAAGTTCAATTATGGTAATAAATTAAACAAATAGTAAAGTTAAACCAATACTAAACGTTAGTAAAGGTTGACAATATATGAAAGGAAAAATCAATAGTTAAAGTTATAAAACGTTAAACAGATAAGTAGAAGTTACTAGTAAAAGTTAAATATATATATAATAAAAAAGATAAAGTTAAACAAATAGTCAAAGTTAAACCAATAGTAAAAGTTGAATATATAGTAACAGTTGGAAAAAGTTGGAAAAGTTAAACAGATAGCAAAAGTTAGTAAAAGTTTAAATATATATAATAAAAGTTTAACAAAAACTAAAAATAAAATTGATAGAAAAAGTTAAACAGATAGAAACGTAAGTAAACATTAAACAGATAAGTAAAAGATAATAGCAAAAGTTAGAAGTTTGAATATATGGTAAAAGTTAAACAAACAGTAAAATCCAAATCGATAGTAAAAGTTAAACAGATAGTAAAAGTTAATTGTAAAAGTTGAACATATAGTAAAAGTTAAACAAACAGTGACAGTTAAAGCGACACTAAACATTGAACACATACTAAAAGTGCCTTAAGTGGATTCTAACAGTCTGCCCCTCCCTCCTCAGTCTTCTCCGCCGTCAGCAGCTTCGGCGGCTTCAGTAGCCAGGGCTGCTCCGAGACCAACCTCTGCGACTCCTCCAACACCACCGTCACCAACGGCACTCTGAAGGTTCTCGCCCTGGACTACAGCGTCACCACCCAGTGCTGCTCCACCAGCAAGTGCAACCCCGTCACCATCTCCGGAGCCCCCAGCAGCACCGTGAGCCTGTCCCTGCTCAGTGTCGCCGCCCTGGCCGCCATGCTGAGGAGCGTCATGTAACAGGCTGACCCTCTGTGCACAGCAATTAATCCGACCCAAGCTGCTCCTTTTTACATTGTGTGTCCAGTGATTCTTCGTAATGCACTACTGTCCCGTGTGACACAGGTCCGTGACTGTTGTTGCGTGTGATGTTCCGTGTTAAAGCCTCAGGTCTCGTGGAAGTTGACGATGGAGCGTTTCAGGGAAATGCTGAGCTGTAAATCTTCCATTACTTTTTTTTTTAAATATTTATCCTTTACACACTTTGTCCAAATGTGTTGATCAATGTGAAAAATAATAAAGTCCAAAAATGATCTACCTCCGGATGTGATTTGTATGATATATGCTCTTTGACTGGTTCAAATAGTGGTCGAGCTTAAGCAGAACTCAGCATTAATGGCCAATATGGAGGCTCTGCAGGTGACATTACAGTATTCTGGATTTTAGTAGTGAGCGGCAAAAACACGAGAGTCAATGACATTTTCTCCTGTAATGAGCTCAAAACACAACTAAAATTAGAAAAAGGCGCTGCAGTCTGAGAAAAGAATATAAAAATCTACAATTCTGCTAAACATTAGGTTGTAGCTGATAAGAAAATGAAGTGAACAGTTGTAGAAAACCAGATAAACAACAGGAACACTGCAGCTATGCTCACATTTATCACTGATACAGACTTTGAATCACACACAGTTGAACTCATTACTATTTCTCTCCTTTTTCTTCTTAAATAAGATGTTTCTGAGTTAAAGTGTTGAAGAAATCAATTGTTTTCTGCAGTTGAAGTGTCCTAAATATCCGTCTGCTCTTAGCAAACTGAGCTCTGAACAACAACGGAGAGAAAGTACTTTCAGTTTACATTTTGCCATAAAGAGTTAATTTCGGCAAAACAATAGCTCCATGGTCACACATTTGGCCAAAATTGTTATCAGTTTGTTCTGCCTTTAATTCCGCACTCATGTCGAAATATTGAGGAGTATTTTTTAATAAAAGAATGTTGGTGTATAACCTCTTTAAGCTAAATGCTAAAGCTAACATGTAGTCAAACAAGCTACTTTGGCCAATTTAAATGTGTTCATAGTCCTTCAAACCTTGACTTATTTCATTATAATTATTAAATAAATATTTTGTAGATTTGGTCCCTGCAGACACAGATTTAGCATAAAAACCAAAGCGCCAAAGCATTACAACGATGGTCTTTGTAGCGCGATGAAACCTTATTTAGCTTGTAAAAAAGACTAGTCACAAAGGCTCATGGGTAAAAAGTTAATGTCAAAACCTGAGCTTAAGCAGTACACTATTTAAACAAAACAATGCACTATTCAAACCAAGCAATACACTATTTAAACAATCAGCGGACAGGGTTTTGCATTATACGTACAACAGTCTAGATCTTTAGACCAGCCTAATAATGAGCAGAAAACAAAACAAAAACAAAATAATCTTTTTTTTTTTGCTTATCCCTTTCAGCCAATCCCATTCCTCAATCACAAATTTAACTACAGATTAGTTATCACTAAAGATTAAAAGGGGAATAAGACCCAGTGCAGACACAGGTGAATAGTTTTCTCCAGAGGACTTTATACTGTATTTATCTCTGTTGTTTATGTGCTTCTCCTTTAGTTTCTTCCTCTGAAAGTGTCTCTGGTCTGGCAGGAGGAGTATGTTCAACAGAGGGCAGAGGCGGGTGAAACATGTCACAGTCACAGGCTCGTTTGAGATAAACCGGGCCTGTCTTTCCACACTGATCTGATCTGGAGTGTCCGGCTTAACTGCAGGTGTTTGTCCTCCGCCCTCATTGGACAGCTCGAGGTGATGGTTGTTGATTATTCAGACGAGCCGCAGAGAAAGCATGATTTTATCAGAGCATGATTTCTTCTTTGAACATGATGTGTTCGTATCATAAGTTGAACTGTTGAACTTCACTGTGGCTTGTGCCATGTTCAGTGGCACAAAAACATGTCGTCTTATAATCTACATTTAAGATGTCTTTGTTACACTCACCAGCCGTTTATCTTCAGTGCCGTTATACAGACGCCAGGATATTTGTGACAGTAAAATCATATTATCAACCATATTGATAATATATTTCATTATATTTTATTCATTGTTTTATGTTGCACCTTACGCCGAAGCAAGTTCCTCTGTTTGTGAATTTTGATCACTGACAATGGCAATAAACCGATTCTGATTCTGATATATGTCCAGTACAGTATTTGCTTTTCTGTCATGTGCTATATTTACAAGGAACCGAAGGTACAAAAGTCATTCAAATTATTTTCTCATGCGTTCCAGCAAATGCAGCTTTACCATAACCCATAAAGCTTCCTTCAGCTCTACCTGTCTGAATATTTGGATATTTGAATGATATGATTTGAATATTCAAATCACCTCCTGCCCACGAGCCGTGCTCCCTGATCAGAAGCTGCCCGACTGTTTTTGACACGTCGGATGTGGTAAGCCAGGTCTTTAACAGGCCTAAAGTTGTGTCTAGGACTAAACCAAGAGCAGTTATCACAGTGCTGTCAGTTTGGTCTTCAGCCTGAACAGGGGCTTATGTCCCATGTAACCGCTCTGACCAATAAGAGCGAGAGTCAGAAGAGCAGAGCAGGAAGTCAAAGGAAGAGATTAAAAAGCTGCTTTTAACTGAAGGATTTTGAACCGAGAAAAAGTTCATGATCTGAAAATAGGCAAAAATCTCAACAAAATCTGACGTTTGTGAAAGATGTAAGTCCCTGTCAGCAGAACACCAGCGGTTTGTCTTTACATTGTGCTTATTATGTTTTTCTGATTATGACTTTCACAGCTTTGCATCAGTCAAGAGGCAGTTTGTGATAAAAAGAACAAAGAAAAGTTGAAAATCAAAGGAAGTAGATCTGAGTTCCCTCTGTGATGTCGTCACAGACACATTTTTATGACAGTTTAAACATTTTTTAAAGAAAATACAGGTATCGTAAGGTATTCAGTTCAGTCATAATAACTTTTTATGTAATATATCAATTTTGTTTACAAAACAGTTTCTTGGCAACAGTTGTGGATGTACCTCTATCTATAGCTGTCGTCATATTTGCTGCTCATGTTCAACATTATAAAGTTCAACAAAATGGTCAAACTGGGGAGAAACAAACAGTAGAAAAGCAGAAGGCCCAGATGGTTCCACAAGTGCAATGTTGAAAGCACAGAGCCAACGATTATTTGTAAAAACACACCCACTTTTGACAAACATGGTATTTACGTGACACAATTAAGCAAACTATACACATTTTTCATCAGATATGGTACGTTTATCAGGTACGTGGGCTGGATGATATGGTAAAAAAAAAAAAAAAATCAAAATTTCTTTAAAACAAATAAAATTCAATATTAAAAATGTCTTTCAGTATCGATTTCATGAACATAAACAAGACACACTTTTAATCAGTGCCATTTAACACAAAAACAGCCTAATTTTGTCCAAACCACATGTTTTAATGGACAGAGAATTGTCTGTTGACCTCTTAATTAAAACCCTCGAGCATATTATTGACAATTAAACATGACTGAATCTCAATCTCGATTACAGTTTGATTAATCGCGCGGCCAAATCAGGAGTCGTATGATACAAACTGTAAAATGTGTCTATTTTGAATCATCTTTCAAACAGGCCTGATTAAATACCACAAAATGCTGTTTTAATAAAATGTGTTTCTCAAAAGGGTGGTTCCAGTTTTTAATCTCAGTGTCACCTTTGACAAATGTTCTTATCAAAACCACGGTGTATTTATCGCTAATGGGCCGCCACTTCATAAATACGCCAGGACGAGCGACTGACTGACATTACGCTTTCGGACAAACGCCGTCATCATGAAATGGTTTCTGTGCAGCTGCGTGGCCTTTTTCACTCTGTTTGTCGCAGGTGGGACGTATTTCAATTCTTTTACGTTTATAGCAGAGCAATTATTCCGTATTATTGTGTTAAAATGTGACCTTTATTGTGTAAACTTGGTAAATTATCTGTCTATCGTCTTACGCTTATGGTTTTCAAAGGTTATGAGTGAAAATTAGCTCTCCATTTTCATATTAAAAAGCACATTTACAATTATTACTTTGAGAATAATGCTCACTTAACATAATATTTTCTGTATTTCATTTTGTTTATTGTGAGAATGGTAACATGTGTTAGATATAGTGGAGGTTTCTAAAAGTATGCTGTACAAATATGACTGTTTCTTTTAAAATTGGACCTTACCGTGCATTTTTACAGTAAAGTTTGTTCATTAAGTAAATTATTGTTGTATTGCTACGTTGAATTATTAGATACATAGATACTTTATTGAGCCCAAAGGAAATTCAAAGTATACTCTATAAACTGTAATTCCCTGCTCTAAATGTGTATTCATTTCTCTTTTGTCTCGTTTCAGTGGAGAACCTGACGTGCAACACTTGTGACGCCTCGATCCTCGGATACTGCGCCATCTCAGACGCCGTCATCTGCTCCTCGGCTCAGAACAGCTGCTACACCGGCCTCGCAAGTGAGTCCACCGCTGAAGATGTACTTTCTGTTTTACATAAAAGACTAAATTAGGGAAACAAAAGCACAGCTGATCCTGCCTTTGGCCTTTGGGAGAAAGCTACATTGACTTATTATGTTTTGTACTATAATATCTGTATAATTTGATCATTGTAAACCACAGTATTGATCTAAAACAGCTGAATAATACACTTCTTGTTGAAAACAGTGGAACTGATAGGCCCCGCCTCTTCATAGTGACATTTCAGAATCAGAATCAGAATCAGAATCAGAATCGGTTGATTGCCATTGTCAGTGATCAAAATTCACAAACATAGGAACTTGTTTCGGCGTAAGGTGCGACATAAAACAATGAATAAAATATATAAAAGAGGCATGCATAAGATTAAGAATAAGATAAAATAAAATAGACTGTAACAAGCAGCAGGTTTACATGTTTTTATTTATAAAAACTGTCTACACGTGACAGTTTTTAACCCTATGTTTGTCCCAGAGTCTGATTTGTTTGATTAATCACAGTAAGCATTGTTTCCCATCAACAGAGGAGACAAAAAATGTGTTATACAATTGATTCTTAGCCTGTAATATTTCGATAAACATACAGAAGTAACTATGTTTAATCTGTAATTGTGTTCAGTATAAGGAATATCAGGAAGTGAAATTTGCATCATTTGTATTAGCTTAAACAAAATTATTCAAATATGGATGGTTTGTGTCACTATCTCTGTGTAAACAAATGAGAATGACTGGTAAGTACTGTATGTGGCTGGAGATAACAAAGATTTTCTGAGCATAAACTAATGACGAGGATGCACTGGGACATGGGTAAAAGCTCATTCAAGGGCACGTATTATGCAACTTTATTGAACTTTTAATCTTGTTGGTAAGTGTTTCCCATAGACTGTAGATATCAGTGGACCATGTTAGCATGCTAGCCGCTGTGTTCCAAATAGGAAGCAGCTCTGGAGGCTCCTGGCTCCATAAAGCCGAGCTGCCATTCACTTTCTATTGTGACACTGGTGCCCTTTACTCTGTGACTGTTTCTGTCAAGCTCACCATCTGGAACTAAAACGTCTGTTCTGACACACTCTACATGAATCGGGTGTTTTTTTTTCCGTTAGGTTGTTCATGAATCAAGTTATTAGCAATAATAACTGACCAATCAGGTGCTTCCTTTTCCAGGGGCCGTTTTCGCTCGTGTTAGCAACAGGTTTGATTGACAGCTAGCGCCGCACGTTGCCGCCGTGTCCTCTCACCGAAGGGCGGATACCGTTAGCAACCGCTAGCAACCTCGCTCCTGATTAGTCCGTGTGGTTGCCACGATACGCACTCGGATTTCCACATATGGAGTCTGGCTCCGCTTTAGCCGCTATAACTGCTAGCCGCGATGGGCTTCATTTGGCTGGAGCCAAACGCTATGGGTGACGTCACAATCTCATAGTCCACTGATGTACAGTCTATGGTGTTTCCTCATTATTAGTTTATTTAAAGTTATATTCTGATTGATTCCTGCATGTCTGAATTGAACTGAGGCTCAAGTGCTCAGAAAATTCCTGTTTTCACCCACCACCTATCCCCGCCCACATCCTGTCCTTAAATCTGAGTGAGAGTTCTAAAATATTTCGAAGCAACTTTTCACAAACAAAAGTGCGTAAATTACAAAGTGAAATGTCAGTGTGGCTTATCCGTTCAGCCGGTTTGACCATGAAGTCACTGAACCTGTTTCTATTACTAAGCCGTTTTAGATCAATTTTACAGTTTACAATGAACAAAATGTAAAATGATGATCTACTTATGTCACAGTTTAATTCGAAGCACCTGGAAAAAAGCACAAAATGTCTCCTTTAAAGTGTATTTCATATAATGTGTCTCCTTTAAACCAGAATGAGATGCACTGATATTTAGTTTCTTGCAATGTGGATATTTTTAATTCACCTCATAACTGATGGTTCGAATCAGTACAGGCTGCTCTTGTGTCCTTCGGCAAGACACTTCACTCACTTTGTCATGAAATTATAAAGAGCTTTAGAGCATCAGGAAAGAGCTATTAATGATTATTATTTAAATTTGTATTGCTTGTGTAATATTTTGTGCTGCCTTTGCTCCCAAAAATACACACAAACAGTTTAAGGAAGTAAATGAGTTTGCCTTAAACACAATTATAACCAGTTCCTTAGAATTCGAGGGCGTCTGGGGACATTTTGATAAGATAAGTTTGGAGTCCAAGCGCAAACAAGCACTCAAAGCGTTTTATCTGGATCTGAGGTGATTAATGAAAGAACTATGTCCAGAACAGTCACTCACACCTGACAAGCCCTAAACTCAACAGTGAATACCACAGCCCTGAATCATTTGTCCTGCCAAAGGTTATCACAGTGTTACTCAGCAGGGGGCAGTGCCGAGTTAGAAAGAGAAACACGATACACTGTATGAATGTGCTGACTCAAAAATTATGAAAAATTATGAAGCTGCAGAGCCCAAACTGCTCTCAGGGAGTCTCTGGTTCTTAAGTGACTCTCCATAGCGCCCCCTGTCTAAGCAAACACCCCATGAACACTTTTATTAAACATGCATCTTGACCAGCATTCTAATTTATGAATAATCAGTCATTTGGAAATATGTAGTCTGCAGCATCACCTCACTCAGAAATCTACCGAGAATACAACAAAAACTGACAAATAGTAGACAAAAGCATCCATAATATTATAGTCTTATATTAATAATTTGTAGTGGTGGAAAGAGTAGGCCACTAAAATGCTGTGTACTCTACTAAAAGTGACCAAAAAAGTACTTGGTTACAAGTAAATACTGCTGCCAATTTTGTACTGAAGTAAAAGTGAAAAGTACACATAAAAAATACTACTTTTGCATATTTTTTGTTGCATTTTAGATCAGTCTTTTATACAAACCATTGATTAATTTAACAGTTTAAAGCTGAATTTAGTCACTTTAAACCACAATTTGTGTTGTCTAAGCTCTGACCAAAAAGAGCAGACGATGAGGCATTAGGGCAATTTAGACTTGTACATGACTTAATTTTACCATTCAGACTATAATGAAGCACAATTACATGACTAGAATTCGACTAAATTACAAATACAGGCTTAAAAATCTATTAATAAAAGCACAATTACCAAAAATATGCTGACAATACATAACAGCTGACTATAAAAAAATGATAGTCTGCAATCGTTTTCTGGACTATTTAGATGGAAATACCTTTTTTTCTTTTTTTTTTTACAAAGACAGTGCCATTATTAAATTCAAATGTCAAAAAATAATAAACTATTTGTGATTTTCCTCAAGAGTACACTTTAATCATAAATATTCTCTATCTAGGAGCCTTCAATCACCATATTTACCTTTATTTGGATAACGAATTTAAAAAGACTCAATGTACAAAAAAAATAAAAGAAACAAAGAAATAATTGTTTGACTAATCGACTAATCACAAAGTCAAATACTAACGTTTCATCAGTGACAGCCCTTTTCACTCCTGATAACGAATCTTACCTAATTTTCCGCCTGAATTTCCACACTTTAACACCATATATAACCGGCCTTTTCTCCTCAGGTGTGAGCGGTGCAGTGGAGGAGATTCACTCCAAAGGCTGCGTCGAAACAGACAACTGCAAAAACTCCACTACGCTGATCTTCAACAACCCAAACGTCAAAATGACCGTCACCATGCACTGCTGCAGCACAAACCTGTGCAACGCCGCGGGGCCCGGACTCGCTCCCCTCACCGTGGGCTCGGTCCTGGGCGCTCTGTTTCTGGCTTTCAGGGCGAGTTTATGAATCTATGAGGCGTTTAATTAATTTATGGTGTGTGTGGTAATGTCTCTGTGATAAACAGTGGAGGGGCATGAGCTGAAACACTGCAGAAAACGTTAGAAATTGTACTAATCTGAGTAGTTTTCAGATGCCACTTTAACTCCTACTTGTGTAACATATTTTACAGTGTAACAGTACTCTTAATTAAAGTGCATTTGACAGGTTCTCATGTTTTTCTAATTGTGATGTGGTTCGGTTGCATAAAACCAGTGGTAAATATTTATCATAGTTTTGCATCTGTGACGTTGCAGTTTGTGAAGATATTTTGAAAAATAGAATCCCTCTGTGATGTCATCAAAAAGCGACATACTTTTGAAAATACATGGACAATTTAGAGCAACTGACACACGAACAGTTTAAAAGTTCTTTCAACAAAATAAAGGTGTTATCGGGTATTGTTTATTGTTAATTCATATATAGTAATTTTTGCCCTCAGTTGTGGAATTACTTCTAACTATGTCACATCTGCTGCTCATGTCCAACCAGGAAGTAACATTATAAACATCACAAAAACGGTCAAACTGGAGATTAATCTTAATAAAATCTTAATTATAATCATGTTAAAGGGCCTATGACAGGTTGGACTGCTCATGTAACTAAAATACAGGTAAGATAAATATATTTTAAGTTTTGCTAAAAATTATTGTAAATTTGATCATTTTTAGCCATTTTTTTATCACTTCCTGGTTGTAAATGATGACATCACACTAGGAAATTACTCTGCACACTGGGCTAAAACTCAGCTAATATCAGAGATTTTTTCCTCTGACAAATCGAAATATTTGTGAACACCTTTATTTGTTTAATTAATGTTTTAAGGGTAAAATAAGTTGTTTATTTTGGGTAAATTATGCTAAATCTTTGGATGGAAAGAGTCTCCCCAGTGTGATGTCATCAGTTTTTTACTTCCTGTTATTTTAAATAGATTTTTCAACTTTTCTCCACAAACCGTGACTTGATTGGTGTGAAACAATATTTTTTTATGTACGTATTAATACACCAAATAAAATCAAAATGAGAAAATCGTTCAAACCTGTCATACGCACTTTAACTATGTTTTGGTGAGATGTGTCGTCTAACCTGTCAGACACACTTTAAATAAAGTTTCGATTCCTCTTCCCACAGTTTTTGTCTTGAAAATGCTGTTTTTGTGCATTATTTAATGTTTTGTCCATCAAATTCAAATTATGAAATAGATTTTTAGTCCAGACAGTATAATTACTTGACTTTAATAGTACTTTTCACCATATATTTTTAAACTCTATTATACTAAAATTAATTTCTTGGACGACTACAGTGGGCCGACATGTCTACTTGAGTAATAATACAATTTTTCCATTCTTGATAACATAAATTTGCAAGTGAGGTTTAGGTTTATAGCTGGACCATTTGTTCCTGGGTTTATCTGTTTAAGGGAGCAAGGTCATTTAGGCAAGTAATAGAAATTTAACTTGAGTACAGTCTTTAGTTACTCAACTGTGCTTATGTTTGGGTTTGAGAACTACGGAAAATTACAACTGTCAAGTGATTAATGATTTTAACTAAATTACTGTAAGATGTATTTTGAAACGGGAAACGTCCTCAAATTTGACACCCATGACTGATGCCGCTAATGATTTTGAACAATCCATTCAGATATTTGTTTAAGGGAGTAGCTCTGTTTGAACAGAAAAAGTAAAAGCTTTTGAAAATCAATACAACTGGGGCTGAGTGATTCATTCGTTGATATTTGTTTTTGAGTGCATTTGATCTCTGATGTGGTTTAGGACGACGTCACGACAAGAGAACGCTCTGTAAAACACATAAAGACATGCATTTGTATTGAGCTAAGTGTAAAAAAGACAGACATCGTAAACATTAGCCCTCGTCTCAAATCTAAACGTGAACTCTTAAAGTATGACATAAACATTTGAATAAAACATAGGGAACATGAAGATTTTACTAAATATTTGACTAAAACATAGGGAACATGAAGATTTTACTAGATATTTTTCATATTTTTCCCCCTCAGTTTGACAGTTTCCATGATGTTTATAATGTCACTTCCTGGTTGAACAGGAGCAGCAAATTTGACGTAGTTAGAGGTAATTCCACAGCTGTTACCATAGCAACCATTTTGAAAACAAGGGCCAAAATCCATATAAATTACACAATAGTTATAATTTGACAAATAATGACACATGATAACACCTTTATTTTGTTGAATTATTGTTTAAACTGCCAAAAGAATGTATCAGTTGTCTATAAATTGTCTTTGTTTTTACAATCACACGTCGCTTTTTGATGACATGAAAGAGCGATTTTGATTTAGAACTTAGCACTAGTAGTTTTAAACTTGACAAACTGCAAGTTCACAAATGTAAAACTATGATAATATTTGCCAAACATGTTCACAAAGTCAGAATTAGAATGTCATGAGAACCCGTCATATAGACTTTGAAACAGCTAATATTGTGTCGTCTCACTACAATAAAGTGGTCAGGACAATGACAAAGTGCTGGACATTTGTGTATGTACTTAAAGGTGCACTATGTAACTTTTCAGTCGGAGAGTACGCCACCTGCTTGTTGCCATGGTGATGTTTTTGCTTAGAGCGCTGGAGCTACTTGTTTTTGTTGAGATAAGAACTTACTTTATTTATTACTTTATTATGACTTTTTCGCTCAAGTTCATTTCCATTATTTGTCATCTCGTCGTGTTGCGTATTGATTATTGATTGTTCATAAAGTGTTCCACAATACGGCACAAGAGGCAACGACTCCGGGCCAAGTGACAGGCCAGATCTGTGGAGAGGCGGCCACAATAAGGATGCATATTTTTCTTCTTTTTTTGCAGTTTTTTAAACATAGAAAACAGGATAGAAAAACATGAATAACAGAACACGACAAGAGGGAACGGAAAAAGGCAGTAAAAGACAGAGAAGATGAAAGCACATATAGGACAATCTGGACGGCCATTTTCTTCGTTTTGAGCAATTAAAACACCTGCAATGAAATAAATACTAGATATGTTTAATGTCATACTGTGGAACATTCTATACAAACTAAGAAAGTTACAAAGAAGTTCACTATAGTTGGGCGATATTCAGACGATATCAGGTCACTCCAACAGAAATGTGTTTAGATGATGTTTAGTTTTCAGACAAATGTGAAATGTCTGTCACAAAAATATCACTTTAAACCCTTAACATAGCTTTTTAAAAAAAATACTTTTTCATTTTTAATCATGCTGTATCATTTACTTTAACTAAAAATTATATATTCAAATTTTGAATATCTTGAAAACAACTTTTACGATATCTAAATTTTAATACATTGCCCATCTATAAGTGTGATAAATAAATTTGCCCTGCAGTTAATGTTGCATAGCTCTTTTGTCCATTTTAGGGGCTATTTCATTATCTTTTTAGACTTTGATGAAAGCTGACAAACAAACAACAACCAAAGCGTTCAGTTCATGATGATCCCAATCTAAGCACATTTTCTTGTGTGTTTTCCTGGTTTGGTAATGATCCTTTGTAACTTGGCATTTCACACACGTCTCACGTGACGAGCTCATTTTAACAGGAAATTGTTTTCACAAAATATTCAAACTACTTCCTTGTACATAATACACTGAACACACGTTACATTGGTTCACTGTTCTTCTTTAAACACTTACTAGACTTCTCAAAGCCCAGTGTACTATTCAGGGTGAAATAAAAAGAACAAGACAAACATGCCATCCGTCCAGTGTCAAAACCAGCAAGGCACAATAATTAACAGCGGTTTAGAAAGTTTACATCCAAACAAGACAAAAAACAAGCTAAACTAGCCATAAAGTTTGTTGTCATGATTATGACTGAAAGAATTGTATCTGCATTTTTCTCTTTTAAAAATCATTTCAAAACTGATTATTTATGTGTTTTGTAATTTTATGCATTTGTGTTCTGATCTTATTGTAGTTTTTAATGTCTATAAAGTACTTTGAATTGCACGTTGCATGACTGGTGCACTACAGATAGATTGTGATTGATTGATTGATTGATTGATTGATTGACACAGTCTTGACTAAATCCAACAACAAGGTCCAGTTTTGAAGCAACACAAACTAAAGTTTAAATGAAACAGACGAGAGGTTCATTACCCACTGTTTGACAAACACTGCTCTGTATATGAGCACTGTTAGATGAAAATCAAATCAGAATTTGAAAAAAAGACTGACTGAACCATTTTAGTGTCTCTGTTTTAGGTCGCTGGTTTGGTCCTGGTTTGGGCCCAGTTTAGAAGTTGTGACGTAGACTTGTTTGGTCTTGGTCGAGTCCAGGTTAAAGGTATCCACACTTACACTTTCACCTTATCAGATTAAACCACACTAAACCCAAACATAATCACCAGAACAGGACCATTGTAAGTCCAATTCAGGACTAAAGAGCGCTCAGTTTAGGACCAACTAACAAGTGTGACTGCAGCCTGAAGTGGTGGGCTCAGGTATTTCATCATAATGTGGGGTCACTTTACATGGTCAGTTTATAGGGCCTCATTATGACAAAAATCAGGTTGTTCAATACCATAGCAACAGCATGGTTTAATGTTAAATGTGGGTTAATATAGATTAGATTCAGGTTTAAGAGCATGTGACAGGATAAACTACACTACAGGGAACAGGATTATATTTAAGATTTGACTAAACATTTTCCCTAGTTGTCCCCAGTTTGACAGTTTTTGCAAAGTTCATAATGTTAACTCTCAGTTGAATGCAGATGTGACATAGAGGTAATTCCACATCTGTTACCTAGCAACCATACTATAAACAAGGACCAAAATAGTTAGGAATTAGTAATAAATAATACCCGATAACACCTTTATTTTGTTTAACACTCATTTAAACTGTCCGTCGCTGTAACTTGCCCCTGTACGTAGAACGGTGCGTCGCCAATTGATGACGTCACAGAGGGATTCTGATTTAGAACTCAGAACTGATTCCTTTTATTTTTCAAATTTCTTCCCAAACTGCAACTTCACGCATGTAAAACTGTGATAAACATTTAACACAGGTGCTATCTACCAAACTCATTGTTAGAAAACCACGAAATCTTGTCATGTACACTTTAAACAAGTTAAGGTTAAGGTTAGGATCAGTCTCCACTACAAGAAATGTATATAAGTCAATGTAATGTCCAACGAAGTCTATGTACATGTAAATACAGACTCGGCTGTTCTTTGGGGCCATTGTGTCGGCTTTAAACATTCTAGTTACAATAAACGTTTGACCAGTGAGTGACTAATTGTAATCTGAGAGTCTGTCGACACCCTCACCGCCCCAAACCAGACAAACGGGATCATTTTACGCCTCCTCCTTGACTTTTGTGACTTTGCCAGTTCATTGGCTTCACTTCACACAAGCCTCTAATTCAGTCATCACTGAGCGTAATTTAGTTTTTCTGTTTGTTTGTTTGTTTGTTATTCAAAGGTTTTAAGGTCACTTGGGTCACCTGCCAACCGGAAGGAAACATGACGTCTGTTTGCAGGACTTTGATCATCCTCAGCGCTTTTATGGCGGCGGGTAAGAGGAAAATGTGGATATAATTTGGAATTTTAAAGATTGTATCATTGTTTTGAACATGTGATAAAATAGACCACCTATCAATTAAGAAATATTGAAATTATTTTGAATTTTATTTAGATTTTTAGATTGTTTAAATGAAAAGGGGAAAATTAAATCTGTTGGACTGACTTGAAATACTGGGGATATATCCACTGGAGTTAATACAAGGAGTTGGCACTTAGCATCTAAGAATTTACAGAAGCAATAATTATTTGGGCATTTGTTTGTTTTTATTTGTATATTGAACAGTGCAGGCAACATTTCTGTAGATGTACCACAAATGTTGATGGTGGTCTAAGAATGGGATCAATAAAGGTTCACACTAAATGCAATTAAAAAGCTTTATACGTGGTTAAAAATAGAAAGTTATTAAGTCTAAATTTGACTGGACCAGTTTACAGCGCAGTCCTAGTCTGAATAATCAACTTAGACAACAAAGACGTATAAAATGCATACGTAACTGGCTCTTTTATGTCTATAATCTTTTATCTACAATCCTGTCTGACCTGATCACACGGATGCCTTCACGTAGCACTATCTTTAGTACATCAAGTCAAGTATTTCTAAACGGCACGATTTCTCTGAGGCACTGATAATTTTACAGTTTCTCAGGTTTGTATTGAAGTTGCCTGAATGCTTGAACCTCAGTTAATTTAGTAAATAACGCCACATTTGAATAAGTTGTAATTCAAGAGCGCAACTGTTATTATAATGGTATCGACTAGAATCAGAGGCACAATGAAGAGGTGCTTAACACTCTGCACATCTTCTTTCAAAATCCACACTGAACTTGTTAAAAGATAGATCAGATTACAAAGTTCTCATGAGAACAGAGATCTCTGATTTCTGGTAAAGCCTCTTAGATTAAGTCTAAAGTATGCGGCTGAGTGAGTTTGAATCTCCTCATTGTTCTTTACTTTGCAGCTTATGGCCTGCAGTGTCGCCAGTGCTTCATCGGGATCTTCGGCTCGTGCCTTTTTGGATCAGACACGACCTGTAACAACGGCACGGCCAGCTGTTACCGCGGAGACGCCCGTAAGACACGCTGCAGAATGTCACTATCGTTCTTATTTTAGTTTTAATCAAAGGTCCACTATTTCTAGATGAGTTAAAATGTCTTGAGTTCAGGATATTAATCTGAATTTCAGACGTTTTGGCTCGTTAAGATCAGTGGAGAAACCGTTTCTGACTTGTTTCAATACATTATTTCTTATTTCAATCCAAATGATCTTCCTGCACAGCAAAAAATGTAAATCCTTCCAAGCAGATGTGGCTTGAATTCATCATTTTTATCTGGATTTGAGAAGTTTTGACTTGATAAGATTTAATTGTTGATGTGAAGCAGAATATTTCACTGGTTTCAAGGTATTTCTGATAAAGTGATAATTCTTGCTTAATATAAGAAAATAAATGTGTCAGTGGGGTAAGTAAAATGATCTTAACCCACTGACAGATAATTTGGATTGAAATAAGAAATAACTTATTGAAACAAGTCACAAACGGATTGAAACAAGTAAAATAATCTAGTTCCGCCAAAATAAATAATTTCCATTCATCTTAACGAGTCAAAATGTCTGAAATTCAGATTAATATCCTCAAATCAAGACATTTGAACTCATTTAGAAATTAATTTTTTGCAGTGTATAACTTTTCTGGTGGAGGACCGCGGTACTGAATGACATATTTCATCATCTTTTGATCAATAAAAACATCTGTAGAAAAATAAATGCAAGATTTACAACCAGTAAAGTTTTCAACCGAATTGTCCAGAGACAAGCAGGTGAAGGAGCCCTCCACCAGAAAAGTTACACAGTGCATCTTTAAGGAGCCACAGCACGATAGTAAAAGTTTAAACATTTATTTAACACTTTTTTGGTAACACTTTATAATAACTACACTAATTCATGCCTTAATAAAGCATGAAGAAAGGCTTAATTCATAATCAACAAATAGTTTATTAAGAATGATTCAGGCTTAGTAACTATTTAACAAACATTCTAACCCTAATTTCTAACCCTAACGCTAACCTTAACAGTAGTTACTAAGCCTGAATTATGGTTAATAAACTATATATTCATTATTAATTAAGTCTTTGTTAATGCTTTAAAGTTTGGTTTAGACCAGGGAGAGAACATTTTTGAGGTATTTTATGGTAGAAAATAGTTCAAAGGTAGTTATCAAAGGTAGTTATCTGGACTTTTTATCAAGACATTTTGACTGCCATCTAGTAGTAATTTTCAGTCTTAAAGTACAGGTCTGAGAGTCTATATTTACATATCCTGCCCTCTGCGAGGACTTTTAATCTGAAGCTGCTCTGACTTTGTTTAACTGGTGGTCCTTCTCTGTCCGCCTCTCTTCCTCATACTGTAATTGTTCACCTGCACATTCTCTTAAATTCTACTCTATTGTTATCTAGACCAGCGTTTTTCAACCTTTTTTTAAGTCGTGGCACACTTTTTGGGTTTGAAAGATACCACGGCACACCACCTACTACTAAAACATTACCAACTCAGACCATTTAGTGCAAAAAGTACGGCACATAATGAGGCAAAAAATGTCTGCGCCCTCGTCTAGTTCTTTAAATTTGACAATAGTGATGGTTTTGTGCTCTTCTTTGATGCAGAAGTTGCTCAAAATGGCGATAACATTTGCATTTATTAATATATTGACTCACATTGGATATTTTTTCAAGGAGCACCTGACAAAACTTCAAGGCGCACTAGTGTTCCCCGGCGCACTGGAGGAAAATCAAGAGTCTAGACCAGGGGTGTCCAAACTTTTTCTTTCGAGAGCCACATATTGAAACATAGACCAAGCAGAGGGCCATAAATCAATCGTGAAACGTTCAAAAAAGTTGCATTTATCTGATGTTTTAAGAGTCACCACACCTAAGTTCAGTCTCAGTGCCTAAATATCAGGTCTGTCTCGCACCAAAATGTTACTTATTTAGGTTATAATAGTAGAAAAGGAGCCTGAGGGCCAAGAAAAATTGGTCTGAAGGCCGTATTTGGCCCCCGGGCTTTAGTTTGAACATGCCTGGTCTAGACTCTTCCTCACATATTCCCCTCCTTATATCATATTGATCTCTAGCATCTCTCTCTTGACTCTTTACACTGACTGCCTTGTCTCCAGAGTTCAATGCCACTGGCTCTCTGAAGCTCCATAACCGCGGCTGCCTGGACACCGACCTGTGCGGAAAGACCCTGACCGGTACCATCCTGGGCGCGGCCTACACCTCCTCCTTCACCTGCTGCACCACCGACCTGTGTAACTCCGCCTCCTCGCTGCACCTGTCAGTCGTCATGGGGACCGTCCTCACGCTCCTGTGCACTCTCTGGGTTTCACAGTAGACCTGAACAACGCGCTGAATGGTTATTGTCTGCATTTACTCTGATCTCAACATACAAATGAAAAGTACATGTTTAAAGTCAAGACAATAACTTATGTTCAAAAGGTGAAATTAGCAAAATGCACCTTATGTTTGAAGTATAAAAACATATAGCCTACTATAACTTGGCTGTACTTGATGAGATTTGATACAAACATATTCTGTACAATATTTTTTATTAATTTAAACCGGTATTGGGGCCTTGCCTATGGAGCTCCACAGTCTCGCCCACGTCGAAGTAAATTTCCCATTTATTTTTCCCATAGATTTTTTGAAGATTTCAAATATTTTGTTTAAAGGTACTATGGAGTCTTGCCAGCTATAATTAATGTCCATAATGTGGTTAGCCCAGAGCAAGCGCTCGTACTTTATTCTATGGGAATCTATGGGAAATATGTATTGGAAATTTTCTTTTAGAACAAAGTGGTGACTGATCAGAAGAAATATTATGGTTTTAAAAGTTAATTTTTTTAGAATAAACAATATTTTGTGGGTGCACGGTGGCAGAGCGGTTAGAGCTTCTGCCTCTCAATAAGGAGATCGTGGGTTCGAATCCCGCACCACCCCAACATCGTGGTTTCGAATTCTGAACCACCCTAACATCACACGATCTCTCTGGGTGGAGTCTGCATGTCCTCCCCGTGTTACCGTGGGTTCTCTCCGGGTTCTCCGGCTTCCTCCCACCGTCCAAAGACATGACTGTACAGGTTAATTGAGAACTCTAAATTGCCCCTAGTGAATGAATGTGAGAGTGAATGGTTGTCTGTCCTTGTCTGTCTCTCTGTGTCAGCCCTGCGACGAGTTGGCCACTGTCCAGGGTGTACCCCGCCTAAGGCCCAAAGTCACTGGGATAGGCTCCAGTCACCCGCGACCCCTAACGGGAATAAGCGGTAGAAAATGAATGAATGAATGAATATTTTGTTGTTTGTTATTTTTGTTGGAAATTAAACTATTCTATCTTCTACACTCTGTCCAAGTCTTTTATGACACAGAAGGACAAAATTCCGGCCAGGGCTCCACATCTTTCCAAGTGAGGCTGTTTGTCCCGGACCCAAGATACAGAAAAAAGACTGACCTATAGCCCTAAGCCCTATATAGATTTTTTCAAATCTTAAATAGCCATTGTGCAATTTAAGTTAAGAATATTCATCTTGTCCTCTTATGTAGAATAGTTTTGTTATTTCTTTCTGTATCACACAATAGGTAAGAGCGTTTCATCTCTTAACTATTGTCTGATGAAGAACAAAAATACTGGGCAGTTTAGCTAAAAATGGACAGGGCTGGTGCCTTAAAAACTCTGAACATTAAAGAGCTGAACCTTATCATTTTTGTTTGAGATTTGCCATATTATTCATGCGACATAAAGTCAATGGGCAACAATCACTCCTTTGTCAGGGAAAATTTTAAACACAAGAATAATTCAACTTCAGTAATTACAGAAATATACATCATAAACCAGTTAGAAACATATACTTTTTGTTAAAGGCAAATTCTTCCATAGAAAACTGGCCTGCGATTCAACTTATTATTATTAATATTATAGTTGCTGATTTTTTTTACAATTTTGTGTTGTTTAGCTGAGACTGAATGTAGTAATTACTATTTTCCTACAATGTGCATGGAGCTTCAACATAAAATGACGTTGGTTTATAGAAGCAACAAAACTGGACAAACTTTGAGCAATAATAACATTTAGGAACAGGTCTGATGTGTTCTGTAAACTGGGCGTTGTGTTTTGAGGTAAAGACATAAGCTCCTTGTGTTTATACTCACCACAGTATCAGTCCACTGTGAGCAATGGACACAGCTGGTATTCAGACCAGAGCGCCCTCTAGTGGTCGATCCGTGAAGAACATGGCAATGCAGCTGAGAGGAGAGACAATACGATACAAATCAAATGTACTATTTTCACTTTGTTTGAAACATTTCCAGGATATTGTTATGGAAAATATTACTTAAATTCATAATATGCATACATTGTTTTGATTAGATCCTTTATATATTTAGATTAATTCAAAATATAGCTTGTTTGTGCAAAATTGTTGATTCAACCAACAGTAAGTAACTTTTTAGTAATACATTTTGGCCAAATTAGATTATTAACAGGGGAATTCCTAACTTAAATGTTAAAAGCACTACAGAAACACAATGATTGAGACTGATTTAATTAGGTAAATAAGGTTTTCTTATCCACCATAAACGTCACTGTTTCCATGGAGCTTGTCAAAGTCACCGGGCATTCAGGGACATTCAGATAACGTTATTGAGCGGTCCTTACACTTCAGAGCTTTAACATAGCCATGTTTTATCAGCTACTGTGAGAAAATATGCTTCAGACTTCAGACAAAGACTTTTTGTTTGCAGTTAACAAACACAAGCTCCACTTTATGACCGGAATGACATAATACTGTTCCACTCATAGCTGACCAGCAATCTTTTTGTTTTAATTTGATCATATAGCACAGTGTTTCCCAACCAGGGGTACGAGGACCCCAAGAGGTACGAGAGCAACCAGGGGGTACTTGGAATGGTTTCAGGTTTTAAAAGATGAAATGTACTCATATCTGGATTTAAAAAAGTGTTATTTGTTGTAAATTTAGCATCTTTTTGGAGTATCTTGGACTATAAATATAATTAAAACAAAAATATAATAGTAATAATTGACAATATGTGACTTTTAAACCCATTTATTTGCCCAAAACTCAAGTTAAGGGGTACTCTAGAATGTCAGACGAAACTTAGGGGGTACTCGAAACAAAAAAGGTTGGGAACCAGTGATATAGCAGACAATCAGAGAGGTTTTTTCTTATTATCTTTCTGCTGCACCATTTATTTGTCCAGTGATGCCAAAAGCAAACCAGTCATACATCATTTGGCAATTTTTAAGACATGTACCCTTCCTGAGAGTCAAAACCAGCGGCACAAAGACAACACCAGGTTTAGCCCACACAGCAGAAAAATGTATATCTATCTTACTTAAAATTACTTGATTTTTTTGTTGTTGTTTAATCTGGATTTGAGTAGTTTTGACTCGATGAGATTTAATTGCTGATGTGATGCAGAATATTTCACTGGTTTCAAGATCTTTCTGGCTGATCCTGCGATAATTTATCTTGAAATAAGAAAATACATTTGCCAGTGGGATACGTAAAATGATCTAAAACCGTAGTAATGTATTGAAACAAGTCAGAGACCGTTTGATACAGGTAAAATATTGGAGTTCCATCAAATAAATAGTCTTAACTAATAGTCAAAACATCTGAAATTGAAATTAATATCCTGCAAACAAAACAGCTCTCCTCATCTAGAACGGTCTGCAGTATCGGACAAGGAGTGAAACTTTGAATCTGAGAAAATAAACTTGTTCGTCTGACAAATGAAACAGCACATGCAGGTGACCTTTCAACAAGGAAATACTGTTGTAATGCCACAGAGCCATCGTGTGAACCTGTGAGGAACGCAGTGATTCCCAGCACCACTGTTATTCCTGTGACACTGATTTCAAATATGTATACAAACAAATATTTAAGAGGGCATGAACTGTATTATCATTCTGAATCGTAATACACACTCTTGTGAAACCCTTGTTGAACTTGAATATTTGTTTCACGGTGTCGATTGTTTGTTGTCATAAAACACCCTTCTCAGTTATACATGATAGTTTAAGGCACTGACCTCCAAACACAAAACATGAACTCTTACTGCAGGCTGAGATAGCTACATAAATGTACTTCGCAGTTTTTACGGATCTAGTTGTATTTTAATTAAGTGCTTATTACGTTGACTCCACATCATCAAAATAATAAACATAATGCAGTACATCAAGAAGTATGTGTCACTTTTGAGGAGTTTCTCGCATCTTTTCATCGTCCCATTTAAAGTAAGGATCCTGTCATTGCCACAGACTCATGACAAGGAAGTAACATTTATATTTTCATACTTATTGACATTGATTGATTGGATAATACCATAACACCATGTGCATGCTTCTGAAGCGGCAAACAGGCTCAGCAGTGACATGATTCAGACCTGGCTCTCCGTCCAGTCCTCCTGCTGCTCCACAGAGCTGTGTGACTCTCTGTCCTGCTCCGGTCATCTCTGTGCACTCCACAACAATCATGTGCACACATTCATTCAAATGCTCAGACAACTATGGTTAAACGGCAGTAGACAAGAATGTTTTTTTTCCAGCAAATCTTCATGTTACTTATCACTTCAAGATCAATTTGACATGTTTGGACATTTTCTAACTTTGGTTTTGGCAAAAACATTTGTGCATAATAAAAAAATCTCCCAAAATGTATTCTTCTTATGATGGCTATTTGCTGTATTCAACGTGAACATGTGCTTTTACTGTTAATATTTATTCTACATACAGTATACGTGTTTTGCAAACATTTGCTGTCCTCTGAGAGACACATTTTAAAGGGTAAATTCAATCAGAGGATAATTATAATAATAACTAGCTGTAATTAGCATGTTAGATGACAGGAGTGCAACTGAGTATTTATCGAACAATAGAGTTCAAGTATAAAGTGGACTTGATTTTCAGAAACACAACAACAATTCTTAAAAGAGAACGACACACAATAACAATTCTTAAAAGAGAACGATAAAATCATGGCAGCGGCATTCGAGAGAAAAGCTTGTTGTTGTTGCCAAAAGGGTGTGCAAATTCATAGTAAAATATTTAGATGGACAGATTGTCCTAAGAGTCTTTATTACCAAATGTAGGACAGCAGCAGTGCAAGGAGAGAAACTGGTTATGTTATTATTGCTTTTAAGTTTAGTCTTTTTTTTAAAATAATCCATTACTGAGATGTCTGTTTTTTTGTTTGTGTGCGTGTGTGTGTGTTTGTTTCTTTGTTTTGTTTTGTTTTGGTGAATTTGATCTTAACATAACACTGAATATTGTACAAAAAGTTGATTCCACACATACACCAGTTTTATAAATCACAGGTTATTTACAAGGGCAGATTGCAAATCCCTGTGAATCCGGTAAGACATACAAAAAACACATTTCGTCGTTCAGCGTCCACCTAAATAAACTCGCTCTTCTTTCTGCTCCTTTAAAATGCTCCTGCGATTGTCTTTTATATTTGGTGAAATGCTCTTCTTTTTGGTAGATGGACCACACAGTCTGTTATGAACACAGTTATGAATAGAATATTACACCATGTTTCCATCCTGGCAAATAAAATACAACAGCTCCATCTAGTGGCCAAATGCAGTTTCTGAAACATTGAGGTTATTTCATTTTAATCATGATCTTCAAAGAAACCACGTGTGTTTGTCATTTTGATCAGGTTCATTTCATCTTCAGTTTGACTTACGTTACATCACATCGTGTGGCCTGGGCCCTAAAGCCAACACACATATGTTTCATGTAATTCTAAAACTAAACTAAAAGCTACACTACAACAAAAACACTGCACCCTTTGCAGTCTTAATGTAACAGGGACGTTTCTGCATGTTCTGGGATTGGCCAGAATTAAAGACTTTCTGGGAGAATATTTCAAAGTCAAGTTCAGATTTACTTTCCAAAAATATCTCATGTACTCAGGAAATCTTGCTTCTTCATGAATGAAAACTCTAGTGTAGACTGGAACATTTTGGCAAAACGCGTATAGCAGGTTTTAAAGCTGCAGATGATAATATATATATTTAAACAATGGCCAAGTAACAACTCTCTGCAGCTTGACGCAGACAAAACAGAAACTCTGATTATTGCCCCACATGACTCTGTTCCAGGGTTAAATCAGTATTTGGGGACCATAGGCCGTTTGCTAAACCAAGCCTTAGAAACTTCAGTGTTATATTTGATAAAGACATGTCATTAGAGCATCACTCTAAACCAGTGGTTCTCAAAATAGGGGTCGGGACCCCAATGGGGGTCACAAAATGATTTCCAGGGGTCCCCAGATGATGTGGAAAAATTTATACAATATTGTTAAACAAGGCTTGACCCCTTCAAATGCAGTGGTGAATGTAGATTCCCATTTGTCGCCCAATTAAAGTCATTTTTCTAGGTCTATATTCTCAAAATAAAGTCAAACATTAAAGAAGAGACTAATTAATCACTTTGCGTGTCGCCTATTTTTAGTGTTTGGGGGTCACGAATGTGAACTATTGTTATTTTGGGGGTCGCGACTGAAAAAGTCTGAGAACCACTGATCTAAACAGTTGACAAAAAACTGTTTCTTTCAGTTGAGGAAAATCTCTGGACTCTTCATTGGCTGCCCGTCCTCTGTCAGAGACACTTTAAAATGTTTGTGCTGACTTTCAGAGCCCTGCGTGCTCAGGCCTCTTCTTCTATCATCGATCTGATCCAGCCCTGCGCTCCCTCACGCTGAGGTCTGTGGACCAGAGGCTGCTGATGGGTCCTTGCACTTGTTTTCAGACCAGAGGAGACCCATCCTTCCAGTGTGTGGCTCCCAGACTTTGGAACGATCTTCTGCTCTCCCTGCGCTATACATTATCCCAGTGTGTGTGTGTGTATTATTATCCTAACCATGGCATGTTATAGTCCTCTTTGGGCAGTGTAATTAATTATAACAGGTGTAATGTACTTCTCATCCCTGCAATTATCAAGTGAAAACAACACTCACATCACCAAAAAAAAAAAAAGAAAAAGTTTTCCTATCAGATGTGGATAGTAGGCCTACTTACTTACATTAACTTGAGTGATTTTTTAAAGAAATTGTAGCTTACTTTGATAGTTTTTCCCCCAACTTAAGTCATATTTTGTTTGCAGTCATAGTTCTCTAACTTGAGTAAATGTTCTGGTTCCTCGACCCACCATGATTAAATCTACAAGTGCCAAAGGCATTTTTGTAGACAATATTAAATCCTTTGAACATTTGTGTATTTTGCACTGCTCCTTTAGTTTTTTCTTTTTTTATTTAGTTATTTTTACTTGAGTAGCCTAGTAGTTCCCCAAATACTTTTTAACTCTTACTTGAGTGTTTTCTTGGACCACCAGCCTGCACTTTGTACAAGTCTTGTCAAACAGACCTAACTCTTACTTCAGTAATATTTTGGCTACTTTACTCCCCTCCGTACACGGCTCAAAACTACAGAAAAAAGTATTATTTCAGACTTATTGAGCTTGAAGCAGGTTTGTTTGCGGTGCGTTTGCGGTGCAGACTTGCTCTGTAAAGGGCGTGTTTGTGTCTCATCCTCGTCGCTTCTTCTCGTTTCAAACTCACCCTCCGTGTTTCAGCCTCTTCCTCCGCCTCTGGAGCCCGGGCCTCGTCATTGGCTGAAGCCGCTCGCAGCGCGTCGTCAGCGGCTGCAGGAAACCGAGGCGCCGCGGGGACGAGAACCAGCACCAGAACCGGACCGATCTGAGCGAACACGGACACAAACCACTCTTAACACGTAGAAGGTAAACTTTATTAATACGTACAGTTTAAAATACAGATCTTTTAGCGTGTTGCGTGTGTACTTTTGCAGTTTTGTGCGCCGTCGTAGCTCAAACTTTCCTCATTTGTTGCTGCAGCGGAAGATGGGCTTGGCTCCGCTTCGGCGATGAGTTTCGAATAGTTTCACTTCAAAAACCACAACTCTAACTCGTAACTTTGCATTTTTTCTTAACTTAACCGCTCTTTTGTGTTCGGATCAGACCGCTGGATGTTCCTGGGCGAAGATGAGCGACGCAAATCATCCCCGAGTTGAACTTTTCGTGAAGGTAAGAAAAAGATTTGTGATGAATGGAGAAAGAACAGAAGACGTCACCCGCGGAGGAAAACCAACCGACGCGACGTAAAATAACCGTTTGAGTTGAATTTAACGTTTCTTCCAACCGCCATTTTCTTGACTTCGATTTAAACACGTTTTTTGCTTAACCAGCACTTATTTATATCACGTAATTTGCTGTAATGACAAAGAGTTAGCCCACGTTGCTGACTCACCGGGATTTACACACGTTTTAATCCCACAAATGCAGCCCAGCAGTCCATGTTTGTAGGTTAATCCTGTCTTCTTTTTAAAACATATATAGCCTACAGTAGCCTGCTCTAATGTGTCCAATGTGGCCCGTGTCTCCCTATAATAATAGTGTACCAGCTCAGAGACATTTGTTTGGGAAAGGACGTGATTTAAAGCTAAAACAAAGAAATTAAATTAAAAAAAGATGAGAAAAAATCCAAATTGTGACTGAAAGTGATTAGATAGAGAATATACCAGAGTTTCCCATTAATTAAACAACCTGGTGTATTCATTTGCATCACAAAGTTACGGTTCTATTTTCATTAACAGTTAAAAGTAACAGTACTGGGCACAAATGTCAGCACAAAGATTAAATATAGGTTAAAAGTGTCATGACTATGTAATTAAATTATTCAAATGACTTTACTTTCCCTGAAATCTATGGGAAACTACTTCATTGAAACTCGCAATCACAAATAAGTAAGTCTAAAAATAGGCAGAATCAACTGAACTGAGTTATTATAATATTCTTCTGTTGGATATCAATAACCTCTCAATTTATGGGTTTCATCTGATGTTTATAAGCGACATTTTGAAGACTTTGGACCATTCAAAAGATTCATTATTAGTTTGTTTAAGGTGCACTTTGTAACTTTTCTGGTACTTGAGATGTTATTGCTTTGCCAGAATTGCTCTTTTGTCATAAACTTCATGGAGCCGAGGACAAATTACGGGTCACAAGCCCACAGCCCACAGTAAGAATACCGTAGAACCTTCCAGGCAAAGCAGTAACATCGCCATGGAGACAAGCGGGGAGCTAACCTCTTCACCAGAAAAGTTACATAATGCACCTTTAATTGCTTTGGCAACTGTGTTCATTTTTCATCCATTTGCGTGCTATTTTGTTTTACATAGGCCAGACATATTAGGCCTACTGATACATTACATTATATTTTGTAATCTAAATACATTTTGCCTGTAATAAGTACGTCATAGCTTAACATTTGACAAGTGCACAGGCATTATTGTTGTCATTTTAGCAATCTTACATCTAACCTTGAACAAAATGACACCAGATTACCCAAAATTTCCACATGTTAAACCACAGCTTTGCCCAGTGCCCCGTAATCGACCCAAAATGGCGGTGAATGTCTCCCTCGTGGTCTTATGCAAACTTTGACCAGACTTTTGCTCATGACTCCTGGGTCTGAACTTTCAAACGTGCAAACTCTTATTTCTGATGAGGTGAAAGTTGCTGTTCGCCGGTCATATCTAATCTTGCGGCTAAGTTCCCTGTTTGAAATTAGACTTCCTTTTAATGTTAAGACTGCAGTGAGACAATGAAGAAGCAGAAATGGCCGAACTTGATGTATAACTTCCCACACAGAAACCAGATGCATTTGAGGGCCGTGCGTTCACTTCCTGAGCTGCGATACTTGAACCACTCATGACTGAAGTCTGAGAATGGCCTCAGAGTCACACAATGGAGTAATTTATGGCGTGCCGTATCATGTTCTGGACGATTACTACTTTATGTAAACATGTTCTGTTGGTTTAAGATTTGTGAGAAAGATTAAGCGGCTGGATATTAGAAAGAGTAACGTGATGTTTGCTTGTAAATGATGGCATCAGTTGGCAAATACAATTAATTTCCGAAGAGTAAATTTGTATTTGACTTAGAGAAGAAACATCAGTATCACGGGACGGTAAACATGAAAGACAAACAGAACACTGAAGAGGAAAAAAGAGAGCTATGAAACTCTGAAACGATGATGGCAAAAGCAATCCATATTTTTAGTGTCATTTATTGGCTTCATTTGATCTGTAGGGGTCATTTTTAAACAATTCCTTTACTTTTATTTGTCAAGGATATATCAAAAAGCAACATGTTTAATTTGTTATTTTATTTTGTTATTTCTTGGTTCATTTTGTGTTATTATTTATATTATTTTTTGAGTAAACTAAATCTGACTGAAAATTCGCCAAAAAAGTAAAATTTCGCCTCATTTTTTTAGACTTAAAACTTTATTAAATCAGGTTTAGAGTTAGACGTCAACAAATCCTTCTGTTTGATCAGTCAAAATCTTGTACAAGATTGTAAAGTAACCTTCGCGGTCACAGTGTCCCAGAGAAATCCATGGATGAAGTGGATTCAATGAAATAATAAAATGCAGAAGTGGATTGGACACGTTTGTTGCTTCCACATAATGTTGAGAGAGCAAACTGACCAAAAACCTGCCTGTAGTGTCTCGTCTTAAGTTTAGGCATAGGCAATATTGACATGTCAGTATTTTTGAATTTATCCAATGACAATATTCAGACAATATTTCCGCAATCAATCAGAAAAGTGCTAAAATATGTCTGTAAATGTTGGTCGAGGTTCAAGTATCACACAAAAAGTGAATGGACTTTAAAATGAACCATATTATAACTGTTTTATGTCCTCAATTGAAAGATTACACTAAAACTTAAGTTTTTAAAATAGGCTCTGTTTGCATTTTGTTTTCATTATTATTAAAGGCCCTGTACCTGATTTTTACTGTTTTGAAACATGAAAAACAGAACTAGTTCATTTTTATGTCTTTACAGTCACTCACTTTCCTAATGCAGTGCCAGCTTCCTAAATATTCACTGTTATGAGTTCATCAGCACTTTTCACGAGACTCTGAGCCCAGAACGTCCCAGTAAAGCTAAAAACATGCTAACAAAGCAGCTTGTGCTTTTCTCTGAAGACAAACGCTCTATAAATAAATGCAGAGTAAAAGTTGTGATGTTATTTTCTCCCAAATAGATGCTTTTACAATATATCTCTTCAGGGGCAACACAGACTTTACTCTATTTCATGCAAAAAAATTGGAAACATGGACAGTTCTGTTTTTCTGCTTTCACAACAGTAAAAATCAGGTACAGTCCCTTTAAATTATTAGATGACATAATCAACATTTTTCTCCACACGAACAATTGCGTTATTATTATTGTGTCATTAATTTTTCCTACCTAATTATTGTTCAGCAGATCAGTCTATGGCGGGTAAATCTGACCATTGTCTTAAATGAGAAACACTGCTTGTCATGTATCTACAACTGACTTTAATCTCCAGTTTGTGACACTGATCGCTCCTGTTCCCTGCTGTAAATGTTGTGTATGTTTTGTGTTCAGGCGGGCAGCGATGGACAGAGCATCGGAAACTGTCCGTTCTCTCAGAGACTCTTCATGGTTCTGTGGCTCAAGGGAGTGACTTTTGATGTGACCACAGTCGACATGAGGAGGTGAGAATGACACAAGGGTCAAATAAAGAGTCAGCGGTCTGAAGAAAAATGTAATGTGACTAAATGACCACATACAGCTCGAACTGTTCGGTACTCACTTATATTTACTCGAGAAACTTTAAAGTGCGTATGACAGGTTTTTATGATTTTCTCATTTTGACTTCATTCAGTGTATTAATACCTCTTGTAAATATAAATTACAGTTTTACACAAATTAGGTCGCTGTTTGTGGAGAAAAGTTGAAAAATCTGTTGAAAACTACAGGAAGTAAACAAACTGATGACATCACACTGGGTAGACAAAGGTTATGCATAATTTACACAAAAGAAACAACTTTTTTGACCCTTTAGACATTGACTCAACAAAATAAAGGTCTTCACATGTATTTTACTTTGCCAAATGAAAACGATCTGTGACATTAGATGAGTTGTGGTTGTTATGGTAATTTCCTAGTGTGATGTCATCATTTGCAACCAGGAAGTGCAATTAAAAACCTAAAAAAAAATAGCTAAACTATTAACTAAGATATTAGCAGAATTTCAAATATATTTATCTTAACTGCATTTTAATTAAATGAGAAGTCCAACCTGTCAGAGGCCCTTTAAATGTAATTGTACTTTTCTAGCAGTATACTTTTACTTATTACATATACTTCAATCAATCTCAGACAATATTTTCACAATGCGTCGGTGTCTGTAAATGTCTTGGTTGAGGTTTAAGTGTTATGCTGAGGTTATTAATTGGTTTGACGTTTGTGTGACTTAGTATTGCGATTGCGATTAGATTTGCAATTTATGTTTTAATAGTGGGACTCATTTTAGTTCACATTTTAAACACAACCAGGAGAACTGACAAAAAGACCAACAAACAGATAAAATAATCATGTGTTTCGCAACATTTGTGACTGTTTTTGTCACATATTTGTTGCGTTTGATCATGTTTTTGCCGTTTTTAGTGCTGTTTGTGTCACTTCTAGTCACGTTTGTGTCACTTTCAGACACGTTTATGGTGCATTATCGCAGTGGTTCCCAATCTTTTTTGTCTCGCGTACCCCCTAAGCTTTGTCTAACATTCAGAGTACCCCTCAACTTGAGTTTCAGGAAAATAAATGGGTTTAAAAGTCACATATTGACTATTATTACTATTATATTTTTGTTTTAATTATACTTATTGTCCAAGATAGTCCAAAAAGATGCTACATTTACAATAAATAGCAGATAAAAGTACATTTATTCATTCATTCATTCATTTTCTACCGCTTATTCCCGTTAGGGGTCGCGGGTGACTGGAGCCTATCCCAGTGACTTTGGGCCTTTAAAACCTGAAACCATTCTAAGTACCCCCTGTTAACTGCTCACGTACCCCTGGTTGGGAAACACTGCGTTATTGTCTCTTTTAGTCGTGTTTTCGTCTTGTTTTGGAACATGTTTTAAGTAATCCAAACTAGAAGGTCAGAAGTTTTTATGGAGAATTAAACAGGATATTTTGCTGTTTGTGGAGGGAATTATCGCTCTAAAAAAAATTGCAGCCTTTGTGATTTGCTGATTGCGATTTCAGTTTGAATTGTGGAGTCCTAGTTTTGACATTGTAAAACATAATTGGACATACTAAAAGTGTGTTATTGAGGAAGAGTTAGCTGTGTGTCTGCTTCTATTCAATTCAATTTATTTTTGTTGCGCCCAAAATCACAAAAACAGTTGCCTCGATGGGCCACAGGTAGAAGCAGTCTAAATATTTAGCAGTCGACCCTCCCCCTTCTGTGAATCCAGATGAGCTCATTGTCGTCCTCTTTCCTCTGCTCACGTCCGTCCTGTCGTAGGAAGCCGGAGATCCTCAAAGACCTGGCTCCCGGGGCCCAGCCTCCGTTCCTGCTCTACGGCAACGAGGTCAAAACAGACACCAACAAGATCGAGGAGTTTCTGGAGGACAACCTCTGCCCACCAAAGTAACTGAACTGAACACGCTGAATATTTGTGTGGTTTTTAATCTTATCTTTGTTTAGAGGAGGTTCTATTGTGTGATTTATCTGGGAGAGGCATTGTGTATCTGTCTAATCGCAGGCGTGGACAATCCTGATAAAAAATTATAGTCTAAATAATCTAAATACTTCTGACATCAATTGTTTTTTTAATCACTCAAAATGTGCACAGAGAAAAAAATGTAAATCTATCCAAGCTTAAAATGGCTTGAATTTGTAATTTTTATCTGGATTTGAGTAGATTTGACTCGATGAGATTTAATTGTTGATTTGAAGCAGAATATTTCACTAATTTCAAGGTATTTCTGATAATTCTGCTTAAAATAAGAAAATAAATGTGTCAGTCGGGTAAGTAAAATAATCTTAACCCACTGACAGATAATTTGGATTGAAATAATGCACTGAAACAAGTCAGAAATGGTTTAAAACAAGTAAAATAATCTAGTTTCATCAAATAAATCGTCTCCACTGATCTTAACGAGTCAAAACGTCTGAAATTCAGATTAATATCATGAAATCAAGACAATTTAACTCATCTAGGACTTCATTATTTGCAGTGTGGTTATGTGCTTCAAAATAAGATAAGATAAGATAAGAGATCCTTTATTTGTCCCACAATCGGGAAATTCCACTGTTGCAACACACAGTTTAGGACAGGAATGAAAGAAATAGGCGCATGCAATAAAAATAGGATAAATAAACATGGTAATAAAAAATACAATATAAAGTATAAGGTATAAAGTGCACACTCTTATTTACAGTAAAATGGCAACAAAATATCAACAATCTATAGTTTAACTTTAGCAAATCACCAAAACAACTATCTATCTACTATGTATTTATTTAAAGTATACAGGCAATTTATAGTAGATGTGTATTGTATAGTTATTTCTTTAAATTTAAAATATTTGCATAGTCATAATGCAACAAAATATTCATCCAAGTGTGCGTTATTTTTAATGTGTACCTCATGTGTAAATATCAGTCTTACTATTTTGAAATTAGATCAATTGTTGCATTGCCCAGAATGAGTGTAATTAATTTGCTGTCACTGCCCCATAGAAAAAAAGTCAGAAAGATTAGAAAGTTACTGTATTTTTTTCTTTCAAAAGTTTCAAGTTAAACAGATTTGGACTTTTAAACTATTTGAATGTGTTTTTTTATTATCTCAGTGGATTTCGTGTGGCGACAGTAACTCAGATTAATTTGCGACTCTTAACACTCTTTGCTTATGCGTCTTTGCCTTCACTGTTTACGATCTGTGTGTGTCGCAGATATCCTCGTCTGGCCGCTCGTAACCCAGAGTCAAACACAGCCGGAGTCGACGTCTTCTCCAAGTTTTCTGCTTACATCAAGAACTCCAACCCTCAAATGAACGACAGTAAGAGAAACTTCTGCGCACTTGTTTGTTGTATATTAAAGTGCCTCTGACAGGTTGGACCACTCATGTGCCTAAAATACTGATAAGACAAATATATTTAAAGTTTTGCTTAAAAATAATTGTACATTTGATCAATTTTAGCTATTTTTTAGTTTTGGAATATCACTTCCTGGTTGTAAATGATGACATCACACTGGGAAATTACTTTGAACACTGGGCTAAAACTCGGCTTAAAGTGCGTATGATTATGATTTTCTAGTTTTGACTTTATTTGGTGGAATAAAACCTGTTGTACATATGTACGATAGTTTTACACCAATCAAGAATCAGTTTGTGAAGAAAAGTTGAAAAATATGTTGAAATTTACAGGAAGTAGAGCAGAGTTCCAAAACACGATGACATCACACTACGGAGACACACCAGGGACAATTTACAACCAAGAATCTCTGATCCTTTAAACATTAATTCAACAAAATAAAGGTGTCGCCGTACATTTTTATTTGTCAAATAACCATTTTTGTGACATTAGAGGCGTTTATAACATGGTTGCTAGGTGACAGGTACAGGATTTCCTAGTGTGATGTCATGATTTAGAACCAGGAAGTGAAGATTTCAACCTAAAAAATGGCCAACCCGGGATAAATATAGTTAATTCTTTAGCAGAACCTTAAGTATAATTATCTTATCTGTGTTTTAGTAAAATTAGTACATCAACCTCTCATAGGCCCTTTAATGTCAGAGATTTTTTTGTCCGACAAATCAAAATATATGTGAACACCTTTATTTTGTTGAATTAATGTTTTAAGGGTGAAATAAGTTGTTAATTTTGGGTAAATTATGCAAAACCTTTGGATAGAATGAGTCTCCCCAGTGTGATGTCATCAGTTTTTTACTTCCTGTAGTTTTAAACAGATTTTTCAACTTTTCTCCACAAACCGTGACTTGATTGGTGTGAAACGATAATTTGATGTACAGTACGTATTAATACACCAAATAAAATCAAAATTAGAAAATTGTTCAAACCTGTCATACGCACTTTAACTCGTGTGTCTCGGTGAATGTCTGTGTCGTAAGATTTCACTTTTAGCATTTGATATCGCAGTGTTGTAAACTCTTTGACCTAAATATGACCCTTCGAGCTTCACATATTTTAAGATAACGACCTCCAGTGGTTTCAGTGCTTCAGTAGTTTTACATTTGACTCATTTAAAACACTAAAGGTGATGTGTTAATGCATAGTTTATGGAGCACAATGTTATAAATGAGTTATTCATGTAAAAGTGCACCGTGTCACCTGGAGTTGTTAGTACTTTGCCTGGGAGGTTCCACAGTACGGCATTAAATTTATCAATCTTGCACTTATTCAATTACAGTTTTATTGGTCAAAAGCACCTTGAAAAACATGCATTCTAACTGTGAGTGGGGTCGCCTCGCCGCAAATCTGACCTGTAACTTGGCTTGGCAGTTCCATTCAGTTGACTTTATTTGTTGTGCAGCATTTTTCCAGTTTGGCTTCAATAAAATAATGACAATAACACGACAGACACACAATCAAACTATTAGACATTCACGTCGGCTTGAAAAATCAAATAGTAGTAAATATGTGGATGTCAGTCCTAGTTCATCTGCAGCCTGTCCGTCCGTGGGAGTAGGATCTCTCCTTCACTGTGGTTCTCCCCGAGGTTTCTACTTTTTCCCATGGGGTTTTTTGTAGTTTTTCCTCGCCACGAAGGAGGGTCAAAGGACAGGGGCATTCTGGGACAGTTATCTGAACTGCTTTTACCTGTGGCCCATCGAGGCAACTGTTGTTGTGATTTTGGGCATTATAAAAATACATTTATTTGATTTGATTTGATATGTGATAAATAAATCTGTTAAAATTAGGATAAAATATAAAATAGATCTTAAGATTTGTTCAAAAGTATTCATGGAAATAGACAAATTTATTGCCATACTGTGCAATATTCCAGGTAAAGCAATAACATCTCCATGGAAACAAGCAGATAGCAAACCAGAAAAAAGTTACTTAGTGCACCTTTAATCGTTATAATATTTGATTATGTGGTAAATGTTGTATTGTGGAGGCTAAACAGGCTCATATCTTTTCTGACAAAAACACATTATATTACAAATAATTAATTTTTGTGGCTGATACTGAAATAGTAAACAAATAACTAGGGCTGAAACAAGTTAATTGATTAATTACAACAAATCGATTATTTAAATCAGTGGTTCCCAACTTTTTTTGTCTCAAGTACCCCCTAAGGTTTGTTTCACACTCAGAGTACCCCTTAACTTGAGTTTCAGGCAATTTTCTTTCACTTACTAGTCAAATACAGTCAATTATTACAATATTTTTTGTTTTAAATGTATTTATGGTCCAAGATACTACAAAAAGATGCTAAATTTAGAACTAAGGACACTATTTTTATTCAGATAAAAGTACATTTAATCTTCATTTAAAAACTGAAACCATTCCAAGTGCCCCCTGGTAATTACTCACGTACCCCTTGGGGTCCCCGTACCCCTGGTTGGGAAACACTGGTTTAAATGATTGTCTGCTAATTTAGAAATCAAATAATCATTACCTGGTCAATACATCAGCCACATGTCTTTCCTGAGAAAAGAAGTTTTTATGATTCAGAAAAAGCATTAATGTGTGAATGTTTTTGTTGATGAACCTTTTCTGTCTGTAAATATACGCCATCAGGATGTGTTTTAATTTAGCTTCCTGGTAACGCTTTAGATTAAGGTTCCTTAGTAAACTATTTATAATGCATTAATAAGCACTTGTTATGTGTTTATAAGCACTTAAAAGACATTTACAAGCATTTATTAGTGTGATAATTGAAAATAATGGAATATGCAGCTCATTAATGCTCTGTACATGTGGTTTATTCACTCAAACAATGGATTATAAACATGTATAAGGCGTTATAAGTGCATTAACAAACTATTAGTGCTTATTAACATCTTATAAATAGTTAACTAAGGAACCTTAATCTAAAGCATTACCAGCTTCCTCTGGTCAAATCTTGCTGAAATCTCATAATCAGGGGCATTTTGCTTTCTAAATAACTAAATGATTAATCAAAATATAATTGCTACATTAATGGATCATAAAATAATTCATTTCCACTCTACATATGGCCAAAATCTGTGCTTTGTCTGCTCTGAAATGGTTTGTGTTTGTTGGAGCTGTGACAAGTTGTTTTCCTCGTCTCCATGCTTCCATTTTTGACATCTGCTGAAGGATGTTGTAAAACTAACTACACGCTCGGCTCCTCTTCCTGTTACAACACGTGGCCTCGGCGCTGTTTGTCCTCAGAGATAAACGGAAAACAGCAGGGAGCATCTGTTAATTACATTACAGTCTAATCCTCTTGTTCTGTGTCTGAGCTAAACCAGCGCCTGTGACAACTCACCTTTAATATGAACGCTTACACCAACAGTAAAATAAAAATGGAGGACAACTTCTGGTCTAAAAAAAAAAAAAAAAGAAGAGTTCAGAAGTTTGATTGAGGCTAATGCTAAAGGCTATGGGGTAATTCATGACCATAGAACTCATATTTATACTGTTAAATGTTCAAGTTTTCAATTATTATTATTTATTGTTCATGTGCATTTTAGTTTTAACATTTTTATCGGTTTGAATGTGTCAGTTGTAGTTATAGGAGGGCAATATATCAACATTTAGATAATATTGTGAATGTTGTTTTGAAGATCGTTTATTGCAAAAATGCTACAAAAAAGCTGACTAAAAATAAAAATGAAATAAAAAAAGATATATTCACTTTCAAATAAGGGTTTAAGGTGATATTTCTGGACTTTTGTGATGAATTTGACAAACATTTCACATTTGTTTGATGATTAAACCTCAACAATTATGTTTAAAGACACATTTTTGTTGGATTGGCATAATATCGTCTTGACAATAATCAAAAAAATATCAAGTTATTAATTTCTGTCAATCACGCAGCTTGATTTATGGTTATACTAGATGCTGCTTAGCTTCTGTTGTGCTTTTAAATGTATGTTAACAGTGTTTCCCATTAATTGAGGAGACCGCTGTGGCCCCCCGTCGTCTGAAAACAAGCTAAACATTTAACTGATTTGACAAATAATAGTTTTTGTCTGTTGTATTATTGTAAAAACAGAAAAAAGTTGATACGTTGTTCAAAAAGGAAGTGTTTAAAGACTGAATAGAGCAGCGTTTAATATAAAATATTCACCAACCACCAACTAAAACAACATCAAATTACACCAATTAGGAAAAAAATGTGCTATTATTGTGGTGTAGTTGGAAATATTGTGGCTGTTTATCTTAAATTTTTTTGTGAAGAAGTTGCTCGGAACACTGTAAAATGGTAAATTATTAATTAAAATCCATAAATCTGACATTTTTTCAAGGCACATTTGGCAAAACCTCAAGGCACACTAGTGTTTCCTGGCGCACTGGTTGAAAATCAAGGGAACAGAGGCAAAATAGTGACAATTATAGTTCAACATTTGTATAAAATGGGAGCACAACGGCCACCACAGTCTCAGCAGACTCTATCAGAAACACTGCATCTACCTGTACTTTACCACCGTATTAGACCCAGGATCATAAATATTTCTGTGTGTGTTGTGTGTCAGATCTGGAGAAGGGTCTGTTGAAGGCGTTGAAGAAGCTGGACGATTACCTCGGCTGCCCACTTCCTGACGAGATCGACGAGAACAGCGCGGACGACGTGGCTTCCTCCTCGCGCAGCTTCCTGGACGGACCCAACCTGACTCTGGCCGACTGCAACCTGCTGCCCAAACTGCACATCGTCAAGGTTTGAACACACAACACAGATCATGAAGTGTAGGAGGGTTTAGTGTGAAGATTTATTTTACTGGAGAGAGAGAGGGGGCACTCCATATTTGATTCATTTTATTGGTAGAGACAGACAAGACAGAGAATTAACAAATACTCAAAAATCACTTTGTTAAAGATGCAAAAAGAATAATTTTTCTGCAGAGTCTGTCACTTGCTTATTGTTGTTATTGCTTTGCCTGGAATGTTCCACAGTATGACATTAAAAATGATCTGTCTCCATGGTGACAAGCGGGTGACAAGTGGACATTGTAAAGTAAATGTTTTTCTATATATTTTTAGTAATAAAAACACTTGAACACATGAATTAATGCTAGATAGATGAGTTACAAGCAGGTGACGGACTCTCTATCCATCGATTTCAGAATGATGAGACATTAGAACCGTTGCCATAGCAATGAACAATTTAAACTAAATATTATATCTGTGAATGGGGAAAAAGTCCTCAAAATGTTGCATAAAACAAGAAACTGAAACTCATGAATGAGAAAAGTTGCATAATCCACCTTTTAAGTAAGTTATTATGTAAACATAACGTTACTAAAATATAGACGGTATCCACTGACATAATTTTTATTTGAAAATATTCCTCAACATTTCGACTGAGTGGCAGAAATATGAGGAGCACAACTGATAAAATGATGTCTCTTTGTTTTCTTTGGCTTAATTTTTGTTCGTAGAGCTTTTGTTTTGCTTAATTTAATTTAAGACGGTAAAGTGTAAAGTAGTTTCTCCGTTGTTGCTCTGTCAGTGCAGAACTTTGCTAGCCTTTTTTTTGCTAATGTCATGGTTAGATAAAGGAAACAGGAATCAAACACAGCTTATTTAAGGAGAACCACTGTGTGTGATTCTGTGTCGGTGATAAATGTGAGCACAGCTGCAGTGTTCCTGATGTTTATCTGGTTTTCTACAACTGTTCACTCATTTACTTTTAGATGATGGGTACAAACTAAATATTAAGCAGAGTTGTAGAATGGTATATTTGTTATCAGACTGTAGCACATTTTAGTTGTAGTTTTGTGCTTTTACAGCAGTGTTTCCCAACTAGGGGGTACTTGGAATAGTTTCAAGTTTTAAGAGAAGATGAAATGTACTTTTATCTGAGTGAAAAAGTGTTATTAGTTGTAAAATTAACATTTTTTGGAGTATTTTGGGCCATAAATATAATGAAAACAAAAATAGTAATAATTGACAATATGCGAGAACTAAACCCATTTATTTGCCTGAAACTCAAGTTAAGGGGCACTCTGTGTGTGAGACAAAGCTTAGGGGGTCCTCGAGACAAAAAAGGTTGGGAACCACTGTTTTACAGGAGAAAATGTCATCACTCACCATTGACTCATGTGTTTTTGCCACTCCCTGCTAAAAAATCAGAATGTCATGATGTCATCCGCATAACCTCAAATCAACTATCTTGTCTGAATCGTTCTCTGTCTCTCGTTCTTCAATAACAGCTTTCTAAATTTGACCTGGTCTGAATAAATCTGCACTAAAACCTCTCTTGTAAACAGAATAGTCTTTCCTTGACGTTCTCCCCTCTGCGCTCCTTCAGGTGGTGTGTTTGAAGTACCGTAAGTACAGCATCCCGGAGTCCCTGACAAACCTGTGGCGGTACCTGAACGCAGCGTACGCCCGGGAGGAGTTCGCCTCCACGTGCCCCGTCGACGACGAGATCCACAACGCCTACGCCTCGGTGGCCAAAGTGCTCAAGTAAAACACGACCAGAACACAGGGACAGAACACCAGCTCGGCACGTGCACAATCAAACTTCAGACGGGATTCTACATCACCAAACACTGTGTTATGCCAGATTTTAAAGGTGCTTGGTGGAACATTTTAGATTAGCTGCATGCTTGTTTGTGTTTTATATGACTTGTGAGAAATTCTTAAGTCAAATGTTATTTTCTTTGTACATTTGAGACAGAAAGAGAGAGTTGATTTGTCACACAATGGAGAAATCACTCAAGCTGTAACGATTAATTGGAATAATCACAGCTAGTCGACAATTTAAATATAATAGTAATCGTTATCTTGACTAAACAGACTCTTAAACACAAGCGACCAGAAGACCATTTTTAACAAAGACAGTGGCATTATTATATCAAAAAGTCAAAAAAAAGATAAACAATCATCTGGTTTTCATAAATATTACACTTTATTTGTATTTTTTTTTATCTAGAAGCCTTCAGTCTATATATTCCAACGTTTAATTGATTAAAAATGTATTTAAAAAGTCTCAATGTACAACAGAAATTATCGTTTGACTAGTATTTGCAGATTTACCTTTATTACAGTCTAGTATTTGATCTTAGCTCAATAATTTGCAAAGCTGGATTTTAAACATTGCTTCAGACAAAGAACAGAACATACTTCAGTTCATCATCATTCATTAACTTGTCTAAATATTGGATGTATCGTCTAAGATCCAAACAAAATACACACACATTTCTTTATCCGGTTGCAAAGCATTTAACTTGTAACAATTCAAAGTTATTTTTCATTATGATCTTTTAGCTATTTGTTATATTTCACCAAATATAATTCACGAAATGTTGGTATTTTCTTCAAACGTGTGAATAACAACTCTGTAACTGCTGAAATAGTTGTACTTAACATTTAACAACAGCACAGTATTTTAGTTTAATGCGTCTTTACCAGGTTTAATCTGTAAATGTGCTTTGTGTAATTTACAAGAAGCAAATTACAGCTCCAAAAATACACATAACTTTGATTTTATGCATTATAAATTATACCTGATGCAAACGTATCAATTTATCGTGATTTTGTGTTTATAATTTACATTTTATATGACTTTCTGTTCACGTTTCTTCAATAAAATTAGGAAGAATTGCATTTATAAACATTAATTAGAGCGTCTGGGCGTTGTATTAGTTCAACAACGTTCCACAAAGTACTTTCAAAATTGTGTTTTTATCCTCGAGTGTTTATTACAAAGGCCAATATAGATGTCATCGTATTCACCACTTAATCTGTTAATCTGATGTCATTCACGTTTCATTTAAAGAGGGAGAGATTGTATCCGGGAGCATGAAAGCCAAAAGGGAAAGGATGAGTGTTTGCAGATCAAATTTCAGATCATATTTGTGTCTCTCTGGGTTTAACTCGTTGAACAGGTTTCAGACGAGCGTCGATGTGTTTGTATTGAGTTACGCCCAGAGCAGAGACAGAGACCTGGCACAACCTGGGAATTATTTAAGGAAAACTAAAAAAAAAGGGAATGAAAACATGTTCTATCTGGAGATTTCACAATATAAAATTTGAGCCCTATGATTATTGTGAGAAGTTTAACGTTTATTGACACAACACTTTCATTCAAATACGTTACTGTTCCAATATTTTCTGGACAGCTTTGCGAAATTAAACTTTCTGAATGCAAAAGTTAAAAAAAAGTGATATAAAAAGCATTAAACATTGAACTGTACTATTTGAAGCACAGATTGAACTGAAATGGCTTAATTTTTCTTCTAAAATAGCCACGATTATTATGAATAATCATGATTAACGAAATAATCTTGACATCTTATCTATCTAAAATGTCAAAAATATTGATTGTCCAGACAAGGATTTAGCAACAACACTGACCTCTTAGATACAACTTAAATGTGTTAAAATAATAAAAGCAAGCTATTTTTATTGTTTCAAAGTGTTAGAGCTGCTGTAGTTCTCAAACCTTTCTCTCCAAGTACCGCCCAAGAATATGTTTGTCTCTCCGAGTTCCACCAGATCCAAACCAGGTCTATAACCGGACTATTGAGGTTTAAACAAGGACTAAATCAGAGCTTAGACAGAACACAATGGCTCTGTGAGTTTTAACAAAAGGACAATCACAAAGAAAGACAAGAGTGGATCAAATACAGCTGATGAATAAGTAAATCCAGCTGTTTTACTTTAATTCTTTTTGAACGTGCCTTATATTGACTATGAATTCAGCAAATATTTGAATTATAGATGAATAAATGTACATCAATTTGAGAATAGATCAAAAATAACATGGTACATTTGCATAATAGTAAGTAGATAATCGTGGAGAAAGAGAAGAAACTGCCTTGGTATTGCTTGTAGTTTAAAAAATAAATAAAAAAGCTTTTGTTTTGTAACCAAAACCAATCAATCAAGACATTTAGGGACGGTGCAAACTCTTATTTACTTTAATGTTTGAAGAATTTAGCTAAATGAACAAAATCAAACTAATATTAGATTTTTGTTTTTACTTTTGTCCTGCTTTTTTTAAACAAGCATCCTGAGTTTTGCCGGTTCGACCCTTGTTAATCAAAACTATTATCATTATTTGGGGCAGTTTTGTGCATTAATTTGATTTGAATTCAAAACATAAACTAAAAATGAAGAAATATGACCGACAACTGCCTGAGTCATTCTGCAGTTTGACACTCGCCCAAGAGTCTGACGTCGTGAAACTTTCACAAATTCTGCAAATATTTCTGAAGACAGATTACAGCAGCTCAGTTGTCAAAATGTCAAACAAAACACAACAGTCTCGGTATCAGTTTTTTTTTCTGTGGGAACAAAGATTTGCTTTAACAAACTCGTATCGGTTTTGGAGTGGAGCTGAAAACACGGAGACAGGAAGCCGTTTCAATAGACGCTACTTCCCCTTTAAAAGCCACAGGAAGGATTATTTAAAACAGCTTTGATCCACATGGTTTTTATGACGCCAAATGTTGTGATTATTTAGTTGTGAGACGACAATAAAATGTGGTTTTATGAAGGAGATTAAGTGCAGATTCAGTCCTGATGTAGACCTGGTTTGGGCTTGTTTTAGTCCCAGTTTAGTTCCAGATTTAGTCCCAATTTTGAACTGATATTTGTGCAGTTGTAGCCTAAATCACAAGTTTGTCCACAAATTGAGAGTTTTTTTGAAAGTTGGAAATGAAAAATCACTTCATCCATCGAAATAATGAAGTGATTTAGTCAAACGTATTTATAAATCACATTTAAAACAAACAAAATGTCCCAAAGTGCTGTACAAAGTGCTGGTTTATACAGATATTGGACGAATAACAATTAGAGAGACATTGATAGATATATATTTAAACTTTGTCAGTATTGGGAAGTGGGAAGTGGACATTTTTCGCAATTAAAGTTGTATTTAATGAAGAGAAACTAAATTATTGTGGTTTATGAGCATAGATAAGACATAAAGTGAAAGTAATATGCTGTAGAAGGTTTGAAATCTTATCTTAAATCGGATTTCGTTGTAAATTTGCTTTTTTGGAAGGCCTGAAGTTACAAGTTTGGATAGAAAAACGGAGACAGCTTTTGTTTGACGCAAAAAGCAGGAAGTTAAAGAGGAAATTGTATCATTCAACAAAATATCAACGGGAAATATTTAGGGTGTATTTATTGGGAGAATAACTATGCAATGAAGAGCTATTTTTTATTTAGTTGAGCTCAGTTTTGGGTAACGAGAAGGAGAGATTTTATGCAATATTCTGTAAAGTGGTATAGTACCAAGTAATACAAGGTTTAAAAAGAAACATTGCTTGAATTTGTTCTGCTGTAACAAAAGAAAACATGAAGAACTTTGAAGTTTTGTGCGTTGTGCTGTTGTTCCACAATAATAATGTATCAGGGCAGTCATTTTCCCAAGTGCAATTATCTGATAAAGAGGTAGAACTTTGACGTTTTAGGCTAATTTCACGTTTTGTCCCGAGTTATAGTTACTTTTTGTGGACAGTGCTAAAAGGGAATGGTCTTAATATTTCAAGACTTGAGTTAAAGAGCTCAACAGTGGATCAACTTTGGATTCAGAGGTAAAATTATTGTTTTTTTCTCATCAATAATGTTTGTTGTAAGTGTGAAAAAGAAGGATAAATGGCTACATGGTTAACTCATGGCGAAAAAACATGAATTTGATTACAATGAAGTCAAAACATTAAAAAAAAGTTTGGTTTTTTTTGTCATTTCCGTCCAAGTTTTTTATCATTTTTGGAGTAATTGCATTGTTGTTATAGATATTCCATAGTATTGTTTAACTTCCGTCCTTATTGTAATCTCTTTATATGAGTTTTCCAAAAAGTGTATGAGAAAAAGGAATGGTATTTACTATCTGAAACCAGAGGTGGCGCTGTTGAGCTCAGTTGGGATTTCTCTGTTATATTAGCTATAGTTGCTTTGTATTAAACTATTTTGTGTACTCAAAACTGTGCTATTTTTCTATGTTCAACTCTTGTAAAATGCATTTTCTTGTATTTTCTTTTAAATGCTTTTTTCACCCAGATCTTTGCTAAAGTTATATTATCGCTATATTATGCTTTTTCATGTTTTAGCCAGTGAAGAAATTGTACAAAGGAGTTCCACCTTCAAACAGTGGGCGAAATCGAAATGAAGGCAAAATAAATAAACAATTTCTATTTTGTACTTAAAGCTTTACAAAGAATCTTTTATTAAAATCTCAATAAAGTTATTATAGACAAACACTTGTGCTCCATTATTGTTACACATTATTATTACATCAAGTTAAATTAGGTTTCATCATTTTAAACCATCATAACAGTCCTTGATTGGGTTAAAAACTGCTGCAAAAAGGTTTGTCTAAATGCATGACGTGTATTTGAGAAAACGAACTAAGGTAAAAGATTGTGAAAGTGAAAACATTCTAAAGGGAGAGTAAGCAGAGATGTTTTAGTGTTTCTGCAGGAAGTAAAACTGGAATCGACTAAAAGAACACCTCAAGTAATGTCCAAATATAAAGTGTAGATGACAGGTTTGACAACACATTTCATTAAAATGTAGTGAATGTGATTATATTTAAGATTTTACAGGTTAAAACGTCACTTCAGTCAAATATATTTGAACATTAGCAGCAAATACAGTATATATGACACATCTGTTACCTAGCAACCATGTTGAAAACAAGGACCAAAGTCCATAGAAGTTGCACAATAGTTATGACTTAACAAATAATAATACCTGATAACACCTTTACTTTATGTAATTATTGTTTGAACGGTCAGGAAAATGTGTAATTTGTCAACTGTCTGTGTTTATATTGGCGCGTCGCTTTTTTATGACATCACAGAGGGATTCTGTTTCTGAACTCGGCACTACTTCCTATAATTTTAAACTTTAATTTGTCAAAATTTCTTCATGAACTGCAATTTCACAAATTTTAAACTATGTCTGATATTTACCACAGATGCCCTCCCACCAAACTAAGTCAAACTTAGATTATCATGAGAACATTCATATGGACTTTAAAAAGGGACTTCAAGAAATTACTTTTGAAAAGTAAATGATGGAGAATGTGACTTTTGGTTCTTAAGAAACCATGATTGGTTGTTTGTAAAATCAAAACAAAAAACTGTGTGTAGCTGATGCACACGTGTGATGAACATATAAGGTAGCAGAAAAACACAGGAAGTCTAATTAGTTATAAGTTTAAGTTATACTTCATCCCACGTCTTTTCGAGGTACATAGGTGTTTTGATTTCTTTGGTCAAAAATGTATTGATTAAGGGGAATTGAGGAAAAAAGGACTAACAATTGGTGCGGTTTCTATCTAATAATTCCACCTACATTCATTGACAGTCATAGCACAAATAAATTACAGTGAAGATCATTTAAAGACATTATACAAAGGCATCAGTGAGTGAGTGCACAGAGCAACAACCACATACAAGATTTAAGGACACATATTATGCATAATTAACTTTGTTAAGCTTTTAGCCAGGTTATTTTATTTTATTATTGTTTATGGCCCATTTCCTTCTACATATTGTATATTTGTTGTTGTTGCCAGAGTAACGTCACCTGCTTTCCTCCATCAAACTCAGCCTGATATCACATCATTCTGAGATGTTTGGCAGTAGTTGTTGGTGTCAGTTGAGCAGGAGTCCCAGGACGGGCATCAGAGCCAGCACTGTGCCCCTCAGAGCACAGGGGGCGCTGTTGCACAGGTCGGTGTCGCAGCACCGGTTGGTGTAGTTAAAGTACAGGCCGCTGGAGTATTTCTGTCCACTGAGTCCACACTGAGAGGGCACGGCGCAGCTCTTCTCGTACATGGTCACTGTCAGCGCTCCTGCAGGACAAGCACACTGTCGTTACCCTCAACTTCAACTGCTGAGCTGTGCTATTTTATTATTTTTCATGGGTCAAAAACACATTCTGAAAAATAAATAAATAAATAAAAAATGTATAGTAATAAAAACAACCTTGTATTGATCATTCATCACAATTTTTTTTACTTCCAAAATCTGAACTCTGCTCTAAACCACAGGATTTTTCTGGATTAATAAAACACGAGCTGATCATTGATGACCAGATCTGAATGTTGTTTACATTAAATTTTAAATTCTGTACCTCTCTTTTATTGTTCCAATAGCACTTTTATTATAGCTTTTATATGATAATATTGCTTATATATCTATGGTAAACCTGCTTAGCGTCTGAGATCACACGAGGTCTATATTCATACACAGGGAGTCCAGACAGCCTGGGAAGTAAAATTGGGACCTTCTTGTTGTGAGGAGAGAGTGCTAAGACGTCATCTACACCAGTGGTTCCCAACCTTTTTTGCTTCACGTACCCCCTAAGCTTTGTTTCACACTCTGAGTACCCCTTAACTTGAATTTCAGCCAAATAAATGTGTTTAATGACTGAATATAGTAAATTATTATTATCATATTTTCTGTTTCAATTATATTTATGGTCCAAGATACTCTAAAAAGATGCTAAATTTACTTTTTTATTCAGATTAAAGTAAATTTACTCTTTATTTAAAACCTGAAACCATTCCAAGTACCCCCTGGTAATTCCTCACGTACCCCTTGGGGTCCCCGTACCTCTGGTTGGGAAACACTGATCTACACAACACAAGAATACTCAACTCTACAGGGCACAGAATGATGTGGAAGGTCACTTTAGGGGTTCATGTAAAAAGGAGAACATTTCTAATGAGGAAACAAGACCAATGACCATTAAAAACAGGATTATTTTAACTGTGCTCAGTAATTCAGGCCACGTTACATTTGAGATGTTTGACCATGGATTTAATGATCTACTTTGAACATCTAGCACATCTTTAACTCTAAAAGTATTTACACTTTTAAAACAAAATTTAGATCCAATGTAATAAAAAAATATCAAGAAATCGAAAGAATGTGCGTTTGTGCAGGTCAGTAACTGTCTGTGTCTGTTTATATTACACATATTTATTTTCATAAAAAGTGTTATATGTGCCTGTGTTTATAGATTTCTATCATGTTCATCTGTCGCTGTCTGGCATGTCATATTTTAAGTTATTAGGGTTTGGCAAAATAAGTGTTAAACTTCAGCCTAAACCCTTTTGGTCTGTAAAATGTTTTCTTTCTTTATTCATATGCTTTTTTTGTTTGTTTTGTTTTTGACAGTGACATTATTGAGAGCAATTAGAGAGCAAAACGATGGCTGAAAACAAACCAGTCATGTGACCGAAGAAAAATAAACAAACTAAACTAAAACTAAAAACTAAACTAACTCTCTGTGACACCTACTTTACCTGCAGATACATTTATACATCCTGCACTTCTATCTACCCACAAGCTTCTGTCTTATGGAGAGAGATGTTATTGGTTTATGGTAAATAAGTTCATACTAAAATATTTACTTGAATCAATTACATGCAAAGCCTTCATTACATTCAAGCAGTTTTTTTGATCACTGTTTAGAAACCCCGGGGGACGGCTTTGGGAATCACTAGAACAATCATAAAATTGGCGTTCAGAGAAAATTCAAGCACTCCCTCGCACCGACAGGTTTGTTCTGGTTCACGTTGCTCACAATGAGGCTTTATCTGATAAAACATTAGCATCACGTCCCAGATTGAGTGTAATCACATCATCCTAAAATAACCCCCTCAACGTCCGGGACAGTTTAGATGATCTTTATTGTATGAACTAATGCTATTTTTCCATTTGAAACTCTTGAACGATACATTGCCTTCTGTTTTCTTTAAATATGCCTTTTAATCAAATCTTTTTAGATCCTAATTTAACTCTTTCATGATACATAATACATACAGAAAGATACATCACTCATTCAAACAGTGCTTTAAAATGAAGGCAAACAAACTAAACATTGACTTTTTTTTTTGTACTTAAAGGGCCTATGACAGGTTGGACTACTCACTTGACTAAAATGCAGTTAAGATAAATATATTTCAGTGTTTGCTAAAATGCTGTTAAAATTTTATCCCAATTAAGTAATTTTTAATTTCACTTCCTGGTTGTGAATGATGACATCACACTAGGAAATTAGAAAATACATTGGGCAAAAACTCATCTAATGCTAGAGATTTTTTAAAATTTGACAAATAAAAATACACATGAACACCTTTATTTCATTGAATTTATGTTTAAAGGGTAAAAAAAGTAGTCTCTTTTACGTAAATTATGCATAACCTTGTCTCCCTAGTGTGATGTCATCGATTTGTTTACTTCCTGTAATTTTCAACATATTTTTCCATTTTTCTCCACAAACAGCCACTTGATTGATGTAAAACTATCATTTATATTTACAACAGGTATCAATACACCAAATAAAGTTAAAATTAGAAAATGTTAAAAACCTGTCATACGCACTTTAATGCTTTACAAAGATTCAGTGATTATTATGTGTATCATATTCTACTTTCTCTCTCGTGCTGGTTTGTGTTTGCACCTCGTCGTCCGGTGGCTTCACTGAACAGGCAGCGCTGACCGGCCGGACACTCCTGTGGGAACTTGAAGCAGTCCAGAGGAGAGATGGCCGGGAACAGACAGGTGTAACAGTGCAGCCCGGCTACAGAGAGAAAGAGACGCGAGAGGGAGAGACACTGAGATTAAAGGAGACATATCCACATCAGTTTTAATGAGCTTTAAACCTTGTTACAACACATCATTAGTTTACTCCAGGCATGTCCAAACTCAGGCCCGGGGGCCAAATGCGGCCCTCAGACCAATTTTTCTTGGCCCTTAGTCTTCCTGGTGAACTGGCCCACATTGTCCTGAGAAGTACTATTTACAGCACATTTCAGATTTTCTACAATTCCAACCTAAATAACTAACATTTTGGTGCGATACAGACCTGACATTAAGGCACTGAGACTGAATGTAGATGTGGTGGAGCTTAAAACATCAGATAAATGCAGCTTTTTTAACGTTTCACGATTGATTTGTGGCCCTCCGCTTGGTCTATATTTCAATATGTGGCCCTCGATGGAAAAAGTTTGGACACCCCTGGTTTACTCAAAGTCGGACTTGAGAGAGTAAATGTAAAAAGTAAGAATGAACGTGAGAGATGTCATGATGATGTATGTTTTATTCTATGGAGTTTATGCAGAGACATTCTTTTATTTGAAAAATGTGGGCAGCTCAACTTATAAAATTTCTTAGTTTGAGCTGCCCAACTTATTGGTTTTTTTTTGCTTCATTGCCCGTGGAGCTTTTGTTTTGCTCAAGTCAGCTTTATACATTCAAATTTGAACTGAGAGTAGTTTCTCGTTGTTGCGCCGACTGTGCGGAGCATAGCTAACTTTTTTGCTAATGGGAGTTGGAGATTTAGGACACTTCAACTGCCGCACAGCAATTATTTTCTTCAACACTTAGATCTTATTTAAGGAGGAATAGGTAATGAGTTCAACTGTGTGCGATCACAAAGTCTGCATCAGTGATAAATGTGAGCGTAGCTGCAGTGTTCCTGTTGTTTATCTGGTTTTCTACAACTGTTTACTTGATTTTCTTTTTTTTTTATGTCAGATACAAACTAAACATTTAGCAGAGTTGTGGACTTTTACATTTGTTGTCAGACTTTAGTGGCGTTTTCACATTTTAGTGGTGTTTTGAGCTTTTACATGAGAAAATGATTACTCACCATTGACTCTCATGTGTTTTTGCCGCTCGCTGCTAAAACTCATAATGTTGTGACGTCACCTGCATAATCTATATTGCAAATACTTCTCTTTTTCTGCTTGTGTTGATGAGCACCGTTTTAATGGTGCTCTTTAAAGTGTGATTAGATAAAAATGTTCATATTCTCCAAAAAATGTAAGTGACATTATTGCTTTAGAGAGCAATTAGAGAGCAAAACGATGGCTGAAAACAAACCAGTCATGTGACCATTAGACTCATTAGACCCATTAGACAACTTTTCCTTGTATTTGTGTTGCATGTTGTAATGTTTTATGTATCTGCCTGCCCAGGGACTACGGATGAAAATGAGCTTTGTAGCTATAATCCGGAATATTTACATCTGTTTTATACTGATGTTCATTAATGTGCATTGTCCCGATCAAATAAATAAATAAATAAATAATTAAGCAAAAAAATAACTCACATTTGTGCCATAAATATGATATGTTTTAAATGTGCAACATCTATAGCATCAGTAGGTTTTGACATTTGAGTTTTACAGGAAACTTGTCTGCAGTATGATAAAACAAAACAAACTTTTTTTATCAGTTGAGTTTTCTAAATTTAGTGTCACAATTTAAAAAACAAATAATAGTAATAATAATGATAATCAGATTAGAGATTAGAATAACATGAAATAAAAACATTACCTGCTATAGAAAGACAGCTGAGTAATACCACCAGTATTTGAGATCGCAACATGTTTCCTCGTTTCCAAATTTCAATCCAAAGTAAATGAATCCTTTTTCCTTTTTGCTGGAGGTTTTTCTCACCGTCTTCTTTCCGGATCGTCTCGTGAAATGTGCAGCCGACAGTTGATCCAGAACGTCCCTCAGCTCATTTCTGAAATTCAATTATAGTGCTTCTTTTAAGTTGAACTCCACTCTCTGAAATGAGGTTTAGAATTTACAGCTCAAATTGTATGTTTTCTTTGACTTTTTAGTGGAAACACATCTGTCTGTACTCTGCGTCCTCTGCATTAATTCATCCAGAAAGAAAGACGTCAATTGTGCTCGGCTGACAATGCAAACCTTATTCTGTGAGTTTGCAGATTTCTTGGTTGTTGTTCATTTGGTTTTATGGTTTCTGGATGCAGTAAAAAGTTTGAAACATCAACTTTTCCGACTGTGATATATTCTCAAATAATTGTATGTTTTCCTTTATTTATTCTGAGTATTTTTTACGTTTTTTCCGCTTTGGGGAAAAGTAGCTTAGTGTGAAAAGTCCATCAGTTATTAAATGAAGGAAACTTACATTGGCACACCATTCTGTTTCATAGACAAATATTATCACTAAACATTAAGCCGAGTTTAGTAATAATATTTGTCAATTATTATTATTATTATTACAGTAATAGATAGATGTGCATGGATTTGCCCTTTTACTTTGAATTTAACATTCAAATTGATTTACAGTCCCAGATGTGTACTAGATTTATCGAATCTAGGTGTTAAAAGCTGCGATCAAATCATCTTAAAAGTAAAATACAGGGTTCAAAACATACATGTCCATGGTTTAATGTTCATGTAAATTAGTTGTTTGAATATTATAAAGTAGATTATTATATTCTGCCCAAAAGAAGAAGTTTTGAAATGATAAAAGCGTAAATGTCTTGATTTGACTTTGATTATGGTATTAAAAACTGCATATACTCTGTGACATTAACAAAGTATTTATCAATGCCAGTCCAGTCCCATTTAGCATCCGCATCAGCAGCAGGAGAGTAAGAATGGAGGTAGATTTTAAGTGAATTATCTCCTGAGTAATGGGGGACGTGAGGGAGACATGTGGCGCTCTGCTGACCCAGTCTCATGACCAGTGACTGTGCATCAGCTCCTAAACAGTGTATTGACGACAAAAACACAAAACGTTATCAAGTTTACGGGTTTCTCTTAACGGATAAACACTGAGTCCAGCAGATTTTTCATTTATTCAGCCTTTATTCAACCATTGAGATCTCTTTTCTACCTCTTTCTAAAGGGAGTCCTGACCAAGAGGCACATTAAAATTACGTTAAATTACATCAACATTAAAAGTTATGTAAAGCAAGTGCACATTGTCGAGGCGGCCTCTAATGCTTTCAACTTTTAAACACGTTTAAAGACAAGAAGTCAGTCAATTTCCAGTCTTTCTGTAACATGTTCCAAGCAGAAGGAGCAGAGTGGACAAAGGCTTTCTTTACCAGCTCTGTGCGGGCGAAAGGAACAGAGAACAACAGTTGCTCGTTTGATTGCAAGGAGTAGGAGTCAACACTTCTCACAGATGTAGGGAGGCAGTAATCCAAGCATTGCCTTGTAAATAAAAGTGACCCAATGTCCTGCCTCCTAGTGGTCAGGAAGGCCATCCACTCGTGAAGAAAAATCACGGTGACGCGACAGGACTGTACAGTTATGAACCTCAGAGAAGCAGATTTGAAGACGAGTAGAAGAAGCATTCATAAAAAAAAGATCACCATAGTCCAGCACAAATTAAATAAAAGTTGCAGTCACAAGGCGCTTTTTTGCACAATTTATTACGAAAGAAAAAACCCAGTTTAAGTTTTAGTTTCCTCATAGGTTTACAGTACACATGTAAACAGTACATATGTAAACAGTACACATGTAAACAGTACACATGTAAACAGTACACATGTAAACAGTACATATGTAAACAGTACACATGTAAACAGTACACATGTAAACAGTACACATGTAAACAGTACACATGTAAACAGTACACATGTAAACAGTACACATGTAAACAGTACACATGTAAACAGTACACATGTAAACAGTACATATGTAAACAGTACACATGTAAACAGTACACATGTAAACAGTACACATGTAAACAGTACATATGTAAACAGTACACATGTAAACAGTACACATGTAAACAGTACACATGTAAACAGTACATATGTAAACAGTACACATGTAAACAGTACACATGTAAACAGTACACATGTAAACAGTACATATGTAAACAGTACACATGTAAACAGTACACATGTAAACAGTACACATGTAAACAGTACATATGTAAACAGTACACATGTAAATAGTACACATGTAAATCAGCTCTGTGGTCAGTGATGAGCACCAATAATTTTATTCAAAATCTATTTCTGAAACTTTTCAAACTGCTAACTTATTAAAAGATTTAGTCAATTGATTGTACATATGGTTTTTGGGCTGCAGACAATCGCGTGTCAGTCACCAGAGCTGCTTAGCCTCCATCGAACCCTTCAACACCTAATAATTGAATTTGTGAATGAGAAATGTACTTCCGGAACCGGGGCTAAACTTCAAAGTGTGTGAAGTTAAGAATCCCTACTTTGTTTGCATCAGTTCAAAAGAAATGCATGTTGATTGTAAATCCAGAGCTTTGTATCTGGACTGTAAAGATGTTGACGTTTGGCTGTGACCTCAGAGACAGATGGACAGATTTAATCCAGTCTGGGCTCCTCCCTCTGACCCACTGTGAGCTCCAAACTGAAACACTGAACCAGGAAGCTCTGCACTCAAATACAAAGAGCCACGTTTAGTCTTTCATTTACTTCATGATATTAACATCCAAAACACTTGATCCTGAAGCAGCAACTTTAGGTCAACTTAATGATGTTACTGTCTCTGAGGGGTTTTTGCTCTTTTTTTAAAAAGAGCAATATACAAAAATTGTTTTTATGATTATTGTGCTGCAATTTCTACTTTGGCCCAAGTCACCCTTGAACAAGAGGATTCAATCACAATTTAAATAAATAAATAAAGGTAAAAAAACAAATTAATCAATTAAATCAAAAAGTTACAACTTACACATCAACTCAAAGAAAGAAAATTTTGTTTCTTTTATATTTCAACTAAAACAAAAATGAAACTCAGTTTAGTGATAGAGGATAAAATTGTGGCTGTTTTGTTCCAGTTTAAAGGTGCACTATGTAACCTTTTCAAGTAGAGGATCTGCCCCGGCCATCCTATCTCCATGGAGATGTTATTGCTTTGCCTAGAATGTTCCACAGAATGACATTTATTCAGTGACAGGTGCTTTGTCGCTCAAACAAACAAACAAAGCCTTACAGTGAGGCACTTGTTTCCATGGAAACAGATAATCGATTAAATGTCATTCTGTGGAACATTTCAGGCAATACAATAACTGTATATTTATGAAATATAAATATGCTGCTATAAGAAACAACTGTATTTTTGGACAAATAATAATACACTTTATCATTAACTCTTTAAATCAACCTTTTCAAGCACTTTTTCTGAATAGCTTTTGCAGTTGTTTTTATTGTTTACTTACTTTTTTTTTTTACATTTTTCAAGACACAGAGAGAATAATACAGACAAATAAATAAAATTAAATGAAAATAAGATGGAAAAAAACATCCAAAGAAAAAAGGGAAAAACGGAAAACATTCATAAAACGTTTATATCCAAATTAGCCCAAATCTGATAACTAGGTCCATTAAATTTAGTTAATTTTTTTCACGGATGTATTTTTAATTGTGTCCAGTCTTTGATTGTTGGCTCAGTTTGAGACAGCCTTTTTGTTGTGATGATATTCTTTCCACCACCAAAATTAGGTTCTAAAAGTATTGTGTCCATGCAGGAGTTTTGAGGCCCAAATACATAGTTCTGAAATCGAATGGGATGATGATGTGAAAAACTGCAGTGCTTTGTTAATCTCACTTCAACAATTCTGAACAATAGGACAGTCCCAAAACACAGGGTAATGATGGGTCACTTGGTAACCACAGTTCCACCAGCAGTTTGTATTTCCCTGTGAATAGTGGGCACTTTGACAAACAAAACATGACACTTTTCCAACAGAACTCCCTCCAAACATGTGATTTTGTTTGTGTTTCCTATTCTTCATCTGTTAAAACAAAATGACCCTCTCTTATTTTTAATATATTTAATAGTTTCGTTTTGTAGTCTGTCATTAATGCTTTTGTATAATTTGGCATTATTCCCCTTGAAAGTTCTAATTGATGCGGATGTTTTTATTATTCCTTTTTCAGTCTAGCCACCTTTTTGTGACCACAGCTTCCGTATTTGATAAAATAGCCGGGGGACATAAAACTGGAAGTATTTAAATCACAATTAATTTCAGCATTTGAACAGCATTTTTCAGATGGCAACGCTAAACTAGTGCCACCGCCTCAAGCACAGCCAATCCGAACGCTGCTTCCATTTCTATTTCCAGGTTGACAGGACATACAATTGTACATTATTAGATACAGACAGCGCACAACGGTATCATTTCTGTCACAAAGTGCTGCTTCGATGTTCTATTTGGGGGAAAACACACAAAAATACAACAAAAAAATCAGGTACTCCAGCTTTAAGGCAGTGTCTAATGTTGCTTTGTCTTTTTGTGCCACTGAATTGCCTCGTTAGTGATAATTAAAGTGTTATTGAATTGAAATAAATGCACCTTTTAAGTGACATTTCCCTGTCTGTCACTGTCCCTCCCTCAATTGACTGCACTGGGCTGTAACTTGTGTCAGAAGAAGGACTGACACTGCCCTCTGTGTTTCTAAACGTGTCCATACACAAGTTTACGTCTTCTCCTTCTGCAAAGTCACTGTTAATATTATTACAACCACAAACACGGGCCTGACTGCAGCTGTTCAAACACAGCTCCTCTGCAGAATCCATCCTGTTTATCCAACGTCCGCTTCATCTCTGACCCACTTATCAGGAAAAATACACAGTAATATTCTGCTGCTTCACGTCCCCAACAACAGGGTCAAGTACAGCTCTCTGTTTCATTCTATTGATTTTGTATCTTTATATGGAAAGGCTCTGACGTACAAAAGAACATATTTGTATATGTAACTGAGATAAGTGGCTTATGGACTGATTTAATAGTGAAAGATAATTAGGTAGGTCATGTATATTCTATAAGACAAGTGTTGTAAATACTTTTTTTCTGTTCATGTGTGATGCTGTGTGAGCGCTTGAGTCATGAGTGGAATGTGTGAATTGTTCTTACTAATCTTTTGTTGTTTGCTCTGTACTATTTATTTTTCTAAATCAGGGAGTGCAGATGGAAACTAGCTATTTAGCTCTAATCTGGTGTGGAACATCTCTGTTTTTTATGAGCTTAATGTCTCTGTACATTGTCCCTTCAAATAAAGACTAAACTAAACTAAACTAGAAAAAGTACAAAAAATTCAATTATTATAGCCCAAAAGAGATACAGCCAAAATGATAATACTATTGTTTTGCAAAATCAGAATCTCAAGTATATTGTTATTGTTAAAAATGACAGCCCAAAAAAAAAAAAACTGATAAAGTGATATTTAAGCCCTTCCGTGGTTAAAAAAATGGCATTAAAACCTGTATTAATTTGCACTTTTTTATATGTACGTTATAAGATTTTCATGCAATAAGGGGTTTCTTTTATTTCTTGCAAAATACAACAAATATGCTAAGTAGGTCTGCCAGTCCAGTATTTAGAAGCCTAAAATACAGTCTCCATTAGCATACCGTTTTAATATTTTAAACTAGCACTGGTTTGGTGTGGTCTTTCTCTCTTTTACCAAACTCTAAACACTGGCTTAATGATCATTTTTATCAATCAACAGGCATGTGCTTATTGTTCCTATCTGTTAAGTTGTTTTAATTTAAACTTCTTCACTATGGGAGAGACTGTTTGGGGCTCTTTCTCTTTCACGCTGCAAGATTAAAGCATTGATTATGATGTAAACTCAACCGTGTCTGACGTAGGAGCTGAGGCCGGTGACTGAAGCCCTGGCCCCGGCTGCAGGCTCAGACTGTCCCCGGGCAGAGGTGGGACCGATAATTGAACAGACACACGGGTGGGACAGAGGTGGGACTGTCCTGGGGCCTGGACAGGAGCGCAGGGGCAGAGGGAGGGCGAGCAGAGGTCAACTTCACATCAATCTACTGTCCAGACCGGAAATGAGGCTGTGAGGGTTCAACATAAAAGTCCGTGTTGTCAGCTTGCCGCAAAATACTTAATTCAAGTCAGCTAGAAATAAACGAGCAAATTTACAATAGATACAGCCAATTGTCCTATCAATTTTCCATCAACAAAAGTGTGTATATTTTCTCTAGGATGTTTGATTTAAAACAAAAACAAAAAACGTCTTCGTAGCCTCACCTAAATTAGATAGATTTTATGATATTTGTGTTACTTTTTGGATGAAATGTGCTCTTCTCTTAAAAACAAAAACAAAAAACAAACAAACACATTTTAAAATGAGGCGTTTTATATAACAAATTAGATATCGGGATTATGTGGATTGTTTTTTTTTTAGCCTAGTATTAAACCAATGGTGATTTTAAGATGCTAATGACTAAACTTAGCGTTAATTCAAAACTACTGCATTTCACATTAGTTAATAACCCAGCAGTTTTTAACTATAACTTTCATGGTTGTTTCACGGCTCTTTTGTTTACTTTTCCCCCTTATTTATTCGTATAATTTTTTTCTTTCTTTCTTTTTGCATAGTATTTGCTAGTTTTTTGCTTAAATATTTCAGACTGTGGACGTTTTGCACTTTCAAAAACGTAACATTTTAACGTTTAAATAATGAAATACCCGGGCTCTTATTTTGAAATGTCCAGCCGGATATTGCTGTCCGTATTTATTCGGCTTCACTCGGGCTTTTCCGGCGAGACTCGGAAACAGAGCGGCGGAGTAACGGGGAACAACTGGGACGCGTCGGGAATTTAACCAGAAAACCAGAGCTAGCAACGGACTGCGACTCATCAAACAGGTAAAAACACAAACTTTAACCTCAAATACGTTTATTGTGCGACTTCTGGCGGACTTTATGCCAGTTTTCATTCGTTAAAGACCTGCACATCATCAGGGTAAGAGTTGGAGGCGTCGGGTTGTTGTTGCTGCCTGGGCGGTGCATTAAGATTTATGCTGCTTTTGCACTAAATTTAGCTCTAAAATGGATGAGAGGACCATATTAAGTCGTAAATTACAATTCAGACAAGGAAAAACGTGCATTTATGTAACTGCACAGTGTTAATTTACTTTTGAATGGGGGTTTTGTGCCTAGAGATTAAAAATTGAACAAAATGTGGAGTAGACAGATGGCATCACACTGAAGATAACACAAAGTAATGTTATTAGTGAAGATTTTATTGATTTGTATCTTTTAAATTGGGGTCCTTGAATAATTTATGATGCTGGAAAGATGGTTTGACTCTTTTTTTTCTTGAGTAATACCTTAAATGTAAATTTGTGTCTGTTTAAAATACTTTCTACGAATATTTTTGGGTCCAAGTTTATTGTTTGTTTCATGATAAAGTGTGATTTACTCTTTTGGAGAGCTGCTTTACTTGACCTGTATAATCTGTACATCAAACCATTGAATGTCCAATAAGGAGGTGAAAATATACTCAAATCAAATCTAATCAAATCAAAACTTCGGTGAAAACATCTATTGGTTTAAGTTCAACAACTCCATTACAGAAGATTTGGTTTAGTTTTGGAAATGGCTGCAATGATACGTTGGAATAATTGTGACTAGTCAGTCTTTATTTGGTTAAAATTTAATGTAAAAATCTCAATGCATAATAGAAATTATAGTTCGACTGGTTAACTAATCAAACATAATATTATCTAATGATCCCTGAATAGTCTGCTACAACTAGAGTGTCAGTTGCAGCTCTACTTTTATTTTCTAAATAATGTTACAATTGAGTGACTTATGGATGCTACAGGAAGCTGTTGTCAAACTTCTAGTAATAGACCAGTCTTCTAATTAACATTTTGTCTTTTTGTCTCACTTTTTCCATTTTTTGGTATTACTGACTCTTATCCACATTCTCATTAATACAAACTATTCAATACAAATACTGTTACTGTCCACATCTAGAGCACAGACACATGCTGTCAAATGCCAAGGTCAGACCACCGTGATGTAATTATGTAACAGTCTTTGTACGTTCATAATGAGTTGGAAAAACCCACTTCCCCCAAAAGTTCGAGGACAAGTGAATGACTCGTGTGTTGTTTCAGCTGAGATTAAAAAGGAAACTGTTCCAGGTCACAGTTTGGTCCAGCTCTTCTCCAAGTCTGTGCAGTCACTTGAGTTTGGGACAATCGTCCTTTTATCGTGGTCTCGGGCTCACAGCAGGAGCCCAGCGAGGGGCAGAGCGGGGCCTGGACCTCGTCCACACAGGATGTCCTGAAGCCCCCTCATAATTTAACCAACAGGCCCCGGCTTTGGGCTGTAAATAGGAACATCTCCAGGGAATGTTAATGAAAAAAGGGTGATTTGAGATTTTTCCAGACTATTGCAATTTGATTTGTGATTTATGTTTGGAAATGATTTAGTTCACAGGATTTTAAACATGAATACTGTGATATTCATGGTTTCAAGTTTGGGCCATAATTAGAATTAGAACAGTAATCAAGACAGTGAATCCTATTTTTTAATTGAAAAAAGTCAAAAACTCCTTACAAACCGAAAGGAATCATGTGACATGTGCCTGCATGATCAAACAAAGAGTCTGCTTTTATATATTTTGTGGACAGTGAGAATAAATAGAACAGTAAGAGTCCAATCTTAATCCTTTTGAATATGAATTAAAGTTAAGGCCTGTAGGTGGCAACTCTGAATTTTTGATATTCAGTGTTTTATTTGAACATCTGATTTTATTTTGTTGGTTTTATAGTCTGTGTTGTGGTTGTGGATGATGTTTGCTTGAATGAGCAGTGTTAAAGACAGACATGGAACAGAAGTCCAGTCGGGTCGAGTATTTCCCAATTACTATCATGAAATACTATAAAATATTGTTGTGTAGTGTATTGTTTGTTACATCCACAAATCAGTTGGAGACGTTCTAACAAGTCAAAACCAATTTGTGCAATTTCCAGCATTGAGTAGCGGTGATATTTTTTTTTAGGCTCCATGGTTAAGTTTATGATTCTGACTGAAAAATCACACATTCACCTTTACTTTCAGGTTTACAAACAATTAAGAAATCTCTGTAATTTTGCTTATATATTAAGCATTATAATTCATCATAATTCTTAATAATATTTGCTCTTTTCTCTTCGGCAGGATCATTTTGGATGTAGCTGAGACACACCAGCCGTAAACTTGAGGATGTCCCGGGCTTTGAAATAAATCATCCGTCTTATTTTTTCCCATTTCAACCACACTTTGAATAAGTGGACGTTTCAGTTTACTTTCCCCAACACTTAAACCTGCTCTTTTCTCATCACCATGGCGAACATTTGCCCGTACGGCCGCTTCACGCACGCTGTCGTCCGCTGTATCCCAGAAACCTTCGGGAAAACCCCTCACGACGGACAGAACGGCGAGAAAAACGGCGACGCGAGCGTGGACTTGGCCAAAGTTCAGCGTCAGTTCGGCTGCTTGACCGGCGCGCTGAGGCAGAAGGTGGGCCTGCAGCTCATCGAGATCCCGCCCGACCCCGAGCTGCCCGAGAGCTGGAGGATCGAGGACGTGGTGGTGATCCAGGGGGACACGGCGCTCATCACGAGACCCTTCAAACAGCAGAGACGCAGCGAGGTAATCCACATAATCCCAAACATAATGCACTTAATCTGTCTGGCTCGAGGGTGGGCTTCTGCTGCTGCTGCTGCTGCTGCTGCTGCTGCTGTTGTTGTTGTTCATTATGAGTGAGTTCACTGTGAAGCTGAGAAGAAAAATAGAAACCCGGATACTTGGGGTGTCAATTGAAAATCAGATACTAATTAGTAGAGGTTGTGCACAGATTTATTACAAAAAATCTGAATTACTGTCAAAATTATTGGCAGCACAACTGATTTTTTTGTTATATTTTTTTGTTGTTTCCATCAAATTAACTTTATACTGTAAATTATAAATTGAAGGTAGTTTCTCTGTTGTTGCAGAGCTTAGCTAGCGTGTTTGCTAACAGCAGTTGGAGATTTAGGACACTTCAACTGCAGCAAACAATTATTTTCACTTAGACTCAGAAGCATCTTATGTAAGAACAGACAGGTGTGATCCCAAAGTCTGTGTCAGTGATGAATAGGGCTGGGCGATACGGTGATAAAAATCGAATCGTGAGCTCATCCCTGTGACAATCTGCTATTTTTATGACATCGTTGTATCGTGATTGACTGTTTCTCTCTCCTCTGTCTCCTGTTGTTTAGCCTCTGTAGCCTCTGAGCAGATGACTTTATTTACCTCTTAAGTGCAATAATTCAACGCAATGCACCAAAACGCAACTAAAAGTGACAACAATGACAACAAACACAACTGTATGTGACAAAAATGTGACTAAAAGCGACAAAATTATGCTTAAAACGTGAATCTGAATTGAAAATCTAATCACAATCGCAAAACTGGTCAGAAAAATCACAATTACATAGTTTTTCCTAAATGGTGCAGCTCTATTAAAGGCAACAGAAAAAACAAAGTGAACACAAATTATGATAAAATCGAAATCATGATCTGGCCCCAAGAAAATCGTGATTATAATTTTTTGCCATATCGCCCAGCCCTAGTGATGAATGTGAGCACAGCTGCTGTGTTCTGTTGTTTATCTGGTTTTCTACAACTGTTTACTTTATTTTCTTTCTTTAGATGTCAGATACAAACTAAATATCAGAGTTGCACTTTTATAATTTTTTCAGTTCACTGTAATGACATTTTCTGCTGTGTTTTGAGCTTTTACAGGAGAAAATGTCTCAAATTACTCACCATCGACTCTCATTTTTTCATTATTTTTGCCACTCTCTGTTAAAATTCAGAATGCTGTGACGTCACCTGCACGACCTCGAGTCGATACTAAAGCAAGTACCAAAGCTGGATACTTATTTGAACAAGTATCAATACTGAATAAATCACATAAACAGGGCAAACTTGGACCTTTCCTGAACCTGTTTTCGAATGATCTTGAGCTTTAGCAGAAACACTATTATGAAACCACATGGAAACACAAAGAAAGTATCAAGTATTGAGCCAAATTTTTTAGAAACAAAATTGAGTTTGAAATTTTAGAACCGAAAAATACTACAAGATAGTAATCAATCTTAACTAGATACTCATGGGATCATCGCAACAAAGGTTTGTATCGAAAATAGATACTGGACTCATTTGAGCAATTATCAATACTAAAAAAAGTACATATAAGACTTTTTTTTTATTTTTTTAGATCCTTTTTTTAACCAAAAGAGAGAATATTTACAAAGAAAGTGTAATTTTGATGAAAATTGAAAATCAGAAATAGTTTATTAATTTTGACATTTTGATTTTTGTGCCATTGTTTTTGTTTTAAAAGGTCTTTTTGCATTTGTTTTAGAGTTTGTAGTCTAAATAATGATTATTCTGAATAATGTTGCAGCCCTACCGTATGAATCAGTTTATATAAAGTGTTTACAGTCATTGATGAAGTGAAAGTGTTTGAGTGAGGGATTTTATTGTTATCAAAGGGCAAAAGGGCTCAATTTGTTTTAAAAATCAGCAGTTTTTAGTTGTAACAGTGTCACTCTTGATTGTTTCAGGCCGAGGCGGTGCGGCGCGTCCTGTCGGAGCTGAACCTCACTGTGGTGGAGATGGGGGAGGAGCAGGGGGGCTCTGGAGGGGCCACTCTGGAGGGCAGCGACGTCCTGTTCACCGGGAGAGAGTTCTTTGTGGGAGTGTCGTCCCACACCAACCGCAGAGGGGCCGAGGTGCTCGCGGACACCTTCAGGGTAAGACGAGAGGCGGTGAATGGACGTGTGGCAGAGTGGTTAGCATACAGGCCTCACCGCAAGAGTCCCGCACCGGATGGGGTCGTTTTAATGGAGTTTGCATATTCCCCAAAGCGTCATAAACTTATAAAACAGGCTCATTGATCCTCCAGCTTCTGAGCAGAGGTGATAGAGCAGCCGAAAATAGTGCTCCGTATTTGGGGAAAACTATTACTCGAACTGTCAGAGCAACAGTCTGGACGGAACACCTCATTTATGAGATAATAGAGGGGCAAAGCATTAAATAAAGCCCAGAAGTGGTATTTTCTATGGATAAACCAGAAAAACAAAATCATATCTGAAGGAGCGACACAAGACACACAAATAATCTGTCACACACAGTGGGAAGAGGAATCAAAACTTTTACTGAAGTGGGGACACTGTTACTTTAATAATAATAATAATAATAATACATCAAACTTGTATAGCGCTTTTTTGGACACTCAAAGACGCTTTACATAAACAGACAAAACAACATAAATTTACACAAAAGCCAGTTTGAACAGGTGGGTCTTAAGGAGTGATTTGAATTAATAAAAATATAAAAAATAAATATAAAATGGGAGTAAAAGTATGTTGATTGAAAAGTTACTAAACTGAGTACCACCCACCTCTGCTCCTGGGTCAAATGGACAATAAAGTGGTCCTTTGCTCTAGAATGTTTTAGCATGCTTTTTTTTATAATTCACAATATTAATTTCTTTTAGAAATTGTATTTAAAGGACAGATATTACGTATTATGTGTTATTTGCCTATAAACTTGATCTTGAGTATCTTTACTTTGACCTCTCTTTTTTTCTCACAAAAAAAAAAAAGTTTCCCATGCCAGGAAAAAAAAAGATTTTTGTTGCAGAGGGATTTACACTGGTGAGATAAACATACTAGCTGTGTCTGACGATTACATAAACGTCTAGCAATGATTTATGGATTTAAAAACAGCACAGAAGATCTGAGCCCCAGCCATGAAGTCACACCCGCTGAGGCAACTGCTGTTCTGATTTTCGGCTTTACAAAAATGTATTAAATTGAATTGTGTGTTTTTGATGCTCAGACATTTTTCATATTGTTCTTGGCCTTTAAACCTGCTCTGGAGTGCCTTCAGTTTGACATGTCATGTTTTAGAACTAAAATTAAAATGCTTTTACAAAGAAAAATATAACTTGACTTAGCTATGGCTCCATCTACTGGCTGTAGAGGCAATTACACACATGTAAATATATATCCACAATGCTTTGCAGTAAAGCGTGGATCTGACAGTTCTCATGTTTAGATGGAATAAATGTTCAGCGGCGATGATTTAAGGACTTAAAACAGCAAAAGATCCTGGGATAAATGATGTCAGCATCATCTGCGTCCTTGATTTTCAACCAGAGCGCCGGGGAACACAAGTGTGCCTTGAGGTTTTGCCAGGTGTGCCTTGAAAAAATGTCCAATTGAGTAAACAGATTGACAAATGTGGATGTAATTGACTAATTTACTTTTTTTGGAGTGTCCTGTGCTACTTCTGCACTAAAAAATAACACAAAACCATCACTATTACCAAATTTAAAGAACCAGACAGTGGCACAAACATTAGTTGGCTTATTATACACCATATTTTTGAACTAAATGATCGGTTTTTGGTAATATTTTTGTAGAAATTGGTGTGCTGTGGTAGCTTTTAAACCCAAAAAGTGTGCCACAACCCAAAAAAGGTTGAAAAACACTGATCTACGTCACACGTCGAAGGAGTTCAGAACACAGTGTTGGAGAGAAAGGATTTACAAATCATCAGCATCAAACAAACAAACGTGACTCAAGCTAAACGCTGCTCCAGGTGTGTTTTTGATGACGGAACAATGTTTGACAAAAAGCTCAACAAAGTCAGTTTTGCACAATATTTGTCCTTTTTAATACAGTGTTTCCCAACCAGGGGTACGGGGGACCCCTAGGGGTACATGAGCAATTACCAGGGGGTACTTGAATGGTTTCAGGTTTTAAAAGAAGATAAAATGTACTTGATTTGAATTTTAAAAGTGTCATTAGTTGTAAATTTTGCATCTTTTTGGAGTACATTGGAACATAAATCAATAAAAAATGTATTGATAATAGTAATAATTGACAATAAGCGACTAGTAAACCCATTTATTTTGCTGAAATTCTAGTTAAGGGGTACTCTGAGTGTGAGACAAAAAAGGTTGGGAACCACTGCTTTAATAAACAGGATTCCTCAAACTAGCATGAATAAATATTGTATAATTGTTCATATCGGGGGTTTAGTTGATTATTGTTCATATCGGGGGTTTGGTTGATTAATAAAGACACTTTATAAGTTAAGTTAAATGGGGTTGATCATTATAGAGCTATTGTATTTTATTTTTTACTTTATATATATCTTATTTTGTTATAATACTTTACTGTCTCTACTGGTCGGTTGCACATGTAACAAAAAGAATTTCCCCTTGGGGATAAATAAAAGTAATTCTGATTCTGATAAAGCTAAATACAGCTCCATATTTTTGATGAGGGAACACTCTCATAGCGTGATTAAAAGCTAAAATACATTATACGCGTCAACAACAGCAAAAACAACCACAGTTAACCTGATTATACAACCACTGCACGATCGACCACCTCTGGACTGATGCAATGTGTAGCCCTATCCATACAAAGATCAGGATATACTTTATTATCTCCACAAGAAAACCTGCCTTCTGCGTTTGACCATCCGACAAAAGAGCAGTCAGGCCAGTTTAAACAAATGGATGCCCTCTTCTTCTTCTCCGTCAGCGGCTGATCTCTCGGTCTGTTTGTTTCACTTGTCGATACTTAAATCAGATTTGTTCAGGGTTTACATTTCTGCTTCAGACGCCAAACAAAAGAGCTTACCTTCAGAGATCAATAGATTTAAGCAAACGCAGTCGAGTGCTTGAGGCCGCTCTCTCTCTGGCCTTTTCTTTGCTTTGCTTTTAGGGAATTGTCGTCTTTAATAATAATATATAAATCAGGATAATGGGACTGTTGTTTTAAGGGAATGTGACGTCTTCAGGCACAAACAGATGATGAATTAAAGAAACATCAGGAGACAGAAAATGTGTCTATAGTTACGGTAACTTTGAAGCGCAAAATATATCTACAAAAAATATAATTCTAAAGGATATTACTGAAACTACTTTATTCCAAGGACAGGCGTGATACTCTTTTCTAAACCTGAGCTGCAGCAAATAAATAGTAGAATGAAACATCTATAATGACTAATAGAAGATAAATAGAATACAAAAATAACCAGTATTTCTTTTTTTCTTCCAGTTTTGTCTTTTTTTTTCCATTTTAAGTTTTATAACATTACACAAAAGCATTGAGCTGGGGGACAAGAACTAAAAAAAATAAATAAATAACCTCGCGACATCCTAAAATAAAAATACATGCACATATCGTCTGTAATGCAAGAACAATATTTCAAAGTGGAAACAAAAGGATAAATTGAGCACAAAAATAGATTGTTCCGTCTATGATTCACTGAACGATAAGTTGATTACAGTAATTATTGTGACAGGTTTAAAGCTAAATAATATCGTCAGGTTTACCTTTATTTACTGACCATTTTAAATTTAGGCCTAGATTAACAATCATTTGATCATTTATGCTTGAAAATCAGCTTTGTCAATCAATTAAACTTTATTTATTGAGCGACAACCTCAGTACATTTAAACTTAGACAAAACGTATCGATCAAAAATGTGTTTTTAAGATTTCTTGTTGCTTTTAACCAGGTTTTTATGTTCTTAATATTTGCATTGTGGTTGCTCTATGTTTATTCATTCTTTGGTCAGCTGTAAAGTTGTTATAAATAAAGTTGGAATTGTAAAAAGGAAAATTACAATATATTTACAAAGATGAAAAAAGTGGTAACAAAATTCAGTTTATTGTTTTTGCGCCGTCAAACCGTTTAAAGATGCACCGTGTAGCTTTGTTTGCCTGCAATGTTCCACGGAATAGCATTAAACTGAACTATCTCCATGGAAACAAGCTGCTGGTGTCATCTGGGGGCAGGTAACAGGTCAGATCTGTGCAGAGGCGAGCCCAGTCCCAGTAAGAACGCATGTTTTTCAAGCTATTTTGAGCATGAAATACACTTTTAATTAAATAAATGCAAGACTGTGGAGCATTGCAGGCAAATCAGTGACATCTCCATGGAGACGGATAAGCAGAAAAGTTACACAGTGCGCCTTTGAAAACAGCATTGTCCCAAACCGGGTCAGAATACGGCGAGTGAGGCTGGATTTCCGTTGGACGTAGAGTTATGACATCATCTCTTCAGAGTCTCACAGCGGCGGTGGACAGATGCATTGTGGGACTTCCTGGACCGCGCTCGCACATAAACGTGGATTTTATGTCGGGTCCCGGAGGTGCCGTTCAGACACTCGCCTCAGACCCAAACACTCAGCGGCCGTGATTTAGGCTTTTGTTGTTTTGGACCCGAGTCAAAGGGTGTGGGGCTGTGGTCACAGAGTAGCATTAGCTCAGTATTAGCTTGTTAAAATGTGCAAGATATTTAGGATTTATCAACATGTGAGAGTGAAGTATCGAAATAAAAAATAAAATGACCAGATCCAGGCTTTGTATAATTATTTTAAAGATGCGTAATACAGTATGAGCCAATTGATTCAGTTCAGATATATAAATAGGATCAAATAAGACTTTAACTGAGACTAAAATTTTCTTTCTGTTTTTCTCTTTGTTAAAATTGTGAATGTAAAATGTCCACAATTGTTATGAAAGTGAATGGTTTATCTGTCAAATTGTTTCCTCGTGTGCTAACTGGCTATTAGGGCTGTAGTCCTTTAGTCCTTTAGTCGATTAATCGGTCGATGGTGTCTTAGTCCACCAACATTTTTATCAGTCAACCAATTATTTTATTTGCATTTAACAAATTTATGTGGCAAAAACGAGAAGATGTGGAGTGAGTTAGCTGAAGATTTTAGAGTAAATCAGCATCTCTAACAAATAAATACACTGTTTACTAGTACTTTTCTGTATAAATTGTTATTTTTGCAAGAACTCATGTGCAGTTTGGGTCAGATACACAGAGATACTTCATAGTTTAGATGTATTTTGGCCACACCCCCTTTTAGTCGACTAATCGGTCGATGTGGGACTTTAGTCGACCAAGAATTTCTTAAGTCGACTTTTAGCCCTACTGGCTGTTGAGCGTTATCACATCGTCTGTGATTTACAGAAAAAATAAAAGTCATAATCTTTAATACTTAAAGGTATTTAAATGGCACGTGGGACGGTCTTCCTTTACTCTTAGTTTACTCAAAGTTGTATTTTGATGGATTCTTTCATGTTTGAGTTATTGCATTCGAGGCTTGAGTGTTTAGAAAATGTCTGTTTGCACCTACCACCTATCTACGCCCACATTCCTGTATTTAATTGTGGTTCTTCTTCTTCCTCTTCTTCGTCCTCTTCTTCTTCCTCTTCATCCTCTTCTTCTTCGTCCTCTTCGTCCTCTTTTTCTTCATCCTCTTCTTCGTCCTATTCTTCTTCGTCCTCTTCATCCTCTTCTTCGTCCTATTCTTCTTCTTCGTCCTCTTCGTCCTCTTCTTCGTCCTCTTCATCCTCTTCTTCGTCCTCTTCTTCGTCCTCTTCATCCTCTTCTTCGTCCTCTTTTTCTTCATCCTCCTCTTCATCCTCTTCTTCGTCCTATTCTTCTTCTTCGTCCTCTTTTTCTTCATCCTCTTCTTCTTCCTCTTCTTCGTCGTCTTCCTCTTCCTCCTCCTACTCCAGGATCAGATCTACTTGTGGGGTTTATAAATGTCACATAGATATTTTTCTAAATCTTCTGCTTGTTACAGTGAAATGTGTAAAAGTGTCGTTCTTCAGTTTTGGACAATGGACCTGTTTCTGTGATTAAGAGTTAAACAAACCCTTGTGTGTGTGCAGGACTTTGCCGTGTCCACTGTCCCGGTCTGTGGAGGCGCGAGACTCAAGAACATCTGCTCAATGGGAGGTCCAGACACCATCGTGTTCAGCAGCAGCGACGGAGCCAAGAAGACGCTCAGGGTGAGGAAGTCATGGGGTTATTGGGTAAATGTCGGGTCAAAATACATAAATAATAACATCCAAGGAACAAATCTGCCCATGTGACGGAACAGGGCTATTCAGGACTGAAGGACTAAACCAGGACTAAACTGGGTGAAAACCAGGACTAAACCAAGTCAAATCCAGGACTAAACCAAGTCAAAACCGGGACTAAACCGGGACTAAACCGGGACTAAACCGGGACTAAACCAGGACTAAACCGGGACTAAACCAGGACTAAACTGGGTGAAAACCAGGACTAAACCAAGTCAAATCCAGGACTAAACCAAGTCAAAACCGGGACTAAACCGGGACTAAACCGGGACTAAACCGGGACTAAACCGGGACTAAACCGGGACTAAACCGGGACTAAACCGGGACTAAACCGGGACTAAACCGGGACTAAACTGGGTGAAAACCAGGACTAAACCAGGACTAAACTGGGTGAAAACCAGGACTAAACCAGGACTAAACTGGGTGAAAACCGGGACTAAACCAAGTCAAAACCAAGTCAAAACCAAGTCAAAACCGGGACTAAACCGGGACTAAACCGGGACTAAACCGGGACTAAACCGGGACTAAACCAGGACTAAACCAGGTCAAAACTAGAACTAAAATGGGACTATACCAGGTCAAAATCAGGATTAAACCAGGACAAAATCAGATCTAAACAAGGTCTAAATGAGGTCTAAACGTGGTCTAAACTGGGACTAAACCGAGTCTAATCAGGGACCTAACCAGGTCTAAACCAGGACTAAACCGGGACTAAACCAGACTCAACCGGGTCTAAACCAGGTCAAAACTGGGACTAAACTGGGTCAAAACTAGAACTAAACTGGGACTATACCAGGTCAAAACCTGGTCTAAACGAGGTCTAAATGAGGTTTAAACGTGGTCTAAACTGGGACTAAATTGAGTCTAATCAGGGACCAAACCAGGTCAAAATCAGGTCAAAACCAGGACTGAACCAGGTCTAAACTAAAGTTGAATAGTCCTGTGATAGAAGGTCCATTAACTATATTTTATCATTAATTAAGTATGTTTCTTGGCCTAAATGTAGATTATTTTTTTGGGTCAAATATCAGTTTCTAGTTCAGTTGGGACCAAGTCAGTAAATCGTTTGTCTTTGGTTTCGAGTCCGAGTCAAGTCCAAAGTCGTATGCATCGAGTTTCAAGTATTTGCTTTTGTTCTACTTTAAAAACATCGTGGTCACAAACACAAGTGTGGAGCGACAAGATCAAGTTTGTCACAGTAAATTTAGCAAAGTGTGTGAACAGAAGAGTGTTTTCCAAAAGAGTGCACTCGTCTTTTTGAGGAGAAGAAATTCCACACCTCTACAATTAATTTACCATCGTTTCTAGACACAAAAATCAAAGTTCACCAAAGTTAATGCCAGAAACAAGAAGTATTTCCAGTTTGTTGCAGCATGTTAGTTCTTGAATTGTGAAGTGTAGGTGTTGTATTTGTTTTGTATTTGAGCTGCTATGTCTGAACTCCAACCTTTTATAAAAGAAGTTATAAATGAAAAAAAAAGAAAATTCCACGGCTCAATTGTGACTAAAACTTTACGGCATTTACTCAAACACCAAGACGAAAGCTTAATCAAAACCAGTCGTCAGTTTAACGCTTTATTATTATTTTGTGTTAATTTTTCAAACTTTTAAATTTGAAACACACAAAACAAAACCAGACCATGAGACCAGGGCCAGGATCAGACCAGGACCAGACCAGGACCAGACCAGGGCCAGGACCAGGGCCAGGACCAGACCAGGACTAAGCCAGGACCAGACCAGGACTAAACCAGGACCAAATCAGGACCAAACCAGGGCCAAATCAGGACCAGGACTAGACCAGGGCCAAATCAGGACCAGGACTAGACCAGGACTAGACCAGGGCCAGGACCAGGACCAGGACCAGGACCAGGACCAGACCAGGACTAAACCAGGACCAAACCAGGGCCAGGACCAGACCAGGACCAGGGCCAGGACTAAACCACGGCCAGGGCCAGGGCCAGACACCAGGACTAAACCACGGCCAGGGCCAGGACCAGGCCAGGACTAAACCACGGCCAGGGCCAGGACCAGGCCAGGACTAAACCACGGCCACGGCCAGGGCCAGGGCCAGGACCAGGACCAGGCCAGGACTAAACCACGGCCAGGGCCAGGGCCAGGACCAGGCCAGGACTAAACCACGGCCAGGGCCAGGACCAGGACCAGGCCAGGACTAAACCACGGCCAGGGCCAGGGCCAGGACCAGGCCAGGACTAAACCACGGCCAGGGCCAGGGCCAGGGCCAGGACTAAACCAGGACTAAACCAGGACTAAACCAGGACTAAACCAGGACTAAACCAGGACCAGACCAGGACCAGACCAGGACCAGACCAGGACCAGACCAGGACCAGGCCAGAGCCAGACCAGGACTAAACCAGGTCCAGACCAGGCCTAACCCTCCTCCGTTTGCTGCAGATGATGGAGCAGTTGACAGATCATCATTATGAGATCCTGACGGTCCCAGATGAAGCGGCTGCAAACTGCATTTACGTCAAAGGAGCGTCCAAACGAGACTTCCTGATCCACCGCCCGACAGAGGAGGCGCCAGAGAGCACCGCCGTGAGTAAAACTGCAGTCCCCACAGTTAGCTTTGAGTTATTCTTCACACATTATTCAAACAGAGACTTTATAAAGTGAAAACAGCTCAGTGATCCCTGCCTCAGTGTTTGACAAGAAACTGTGAGCCAGTAATTTGTTTATTCACATTGAATAAAAACATGATAAAAACAAGATAAAAAGTAATAAAATAAATAAAGCAATTAAAGAAAGTGCTTGTAAACTCACCAAAAAACCTATCTAATTTTGGAGTTAAGTTATGGAAGCCCATTTCCACCAGTGAATAAAAGCTCCACAGGAAGGAAACTTGAAATTATGACTTTGAAACTAAAAATTATGATTCAAAGTCAATTACGTTTATACTCAAAATAAACTTTAAAACTCAATTATAACATTTAAACTCAAAATTGTAGCTTTTAACGTCACATTTTTGACCTTTTAAACTCAAAATTATGACTTTTAAATTTGAAATTATGACGTTTAAACTCAAAATTATGACTTTTAAACTTGAAATTATGACTTAACTTCAATGAAATTATGACCTAAGATCATAGTTATTTCTTTTCAGCTCGAAATGATGACCTTTAAACTCGAATTGATGACTTTTAAACTCATCATTGGGACTTTTGAACTTATAATTGCGGGCTTTTGTTTTTTATCCACTGGCAGAAATGGGCTTTCATATTTATCTGATCGTTCTAGTTGATCGGTTTGTTTCCTGGCTGTGTAAACGCTCCCACAGTTGAGTGTTTTGGGTCTCACTGGTCCCTTTCCTCCAGTCGTTCCAGAAGCTGCAGGATTACACGCTGCTGCCCACGGCCTGCAGCGAAGCCTCCAAACTGGGCGCGTCTCTGTCGTCTCTTTGCCTCCTCATCAACAGAAAACACTCGCTCTTCTGAACACAAACGCGCCCCGATCTCGGCACAAACCATCTCTTTTCTATTTATTACTGGAGGGAAACTTTGACTCGACGCACACGAAGCGAAGTCCAACAGTAACATCTGCGGACGAGTTTACTCAAGGGAAAATTCATGACCGATTTTGACCGTTTTCCACATCAACAAAACCACTGTGTTCCCTCTCAACAGGCCAAGTATTACAGTATTATTACCACTATGTCAAACTATTTCAGTCCGATTTGAAAACTGTTAAGTGCTGTAATTTTTATTATCTATGCAATTGTTTCACTTTGGTTGTAGCTTTTCCTTTTTATGAATTGTAGACACCAAATATTTACTTATAGTTGTCAATAAATGCTGCTTTTATAAACACGTTTGATTTAATGTCTGAGCCTTTACAACTTCTATCACGATCTTTAAAAAGTAAAGATCAAAGAAATTTATAGTAAGAGTTAAAGTGTTTGGGGAAATTAATTGTAAGCGAACGCAACACCGGATTTATAACCTGATTAACGTACTTTATTTTTTGATGACTAAGAAGAATTTTTCCTTGTGGCTATAAAAAAGTAATTCTGATGTAATTGGTGAGTAAATCATTGAAAATACCAGATACAGATTGTGACCTAAAGCAGGGATTCCCAACCTTTTCTGGCCAGGACCCCTAAAAAAGCCCAGCAACTGACTCCCCAAAGCGAAAGGAAAAATCATTTTTAAATTGTCAAAGCATGTTCAATCAGGTTTAATATTGGTTATTTGAATAGTTAATCTTATTTGACCCTGTTTCACTAAAATATACTGTTCTTAACTTGAAAAAAATAGAGCAAATATAGTGTCATATTAAATTTAGATGTTGAAATCATCTCAAACTGAGAAATCGTATCTGAAGGAGCAGAGCAAGAAACAACGGTTACTGTTAATAATTCAATATTTTCCAAGCTTTTGTAACACTTTCTTACAGCAGAAAGACTCACCTAATCTTTTAAGAGTAGTTAGTGTCCGCTAATTTAACAGAATAATCGTTAAGTGGTCCGTGCATGGGCTCAATACATGGTATGAGCTGAGAGAATTTGTTTAAGAGCTCAAACTTAGCAGTGATTACATGAAAATGTGTAAATTTTAATGAAACACTTGTCCACAAATGTACTCCACCAGGTCCTCAAACGGCCTGGGGCAAATTTAGCTAAAATATGTATCAACTTTCGCATTCTGAGCAACAAATCAATGTATTAATTAGCAAAAATCATCATTAGTTGCAGCCCTAAGCAAAAGATTACTCTAGTATGGACGTAGACACTGTTTTAGGAGTCGAATTGAAATGAAAATCTGTCTCGTCAATGACAATCAGTCCTGGACAAATAGTATGTGTGTCTGAAAAGTACAGTTTTAAAAAGGTACTCAAGTAAACGTCGCGTAAATGTAACCGTTACGGCAGGTGAGGTTAACTTAAGTCTGTTCAAAGGACAATCCACTAACCATGTGTTAACTCTCATGCAATAACTAACTCGAATCACAAACCATCGACAGTGCTCCTGAATCGCGCCAGTTTTTTTGATTGAAAACAGTTTGATGAAGTCTACTAAAACTAAATAAACAAAGACAGAATTTTCCTCAAACGTTTTATTTTGATAGAAAGTTCTGAACATTTTTAACGGTTGGACTTGGCAACTCTCTCCAACTCGTCTTTCTTCTTGATGGCGTAAGAGTTAGAAGAACCCTGGAAAAGACGAAGCATTAGTTCATAAACTAAAACCTAAACCTAAACGTCCCTCTTAATTATAATTAAAAAGGTTAAGTGTCCTTGTTTCCACACAAACTTTTCAAATATAATAATAATTCAGACTTGTAGTGTTTTTTGGACTCTTAAAGACACTTGCAAAAGAAAATACTGTAAAACAGTATTAATACAAGATTAGATTAGTCAAGATTAGGCAGCTTTGGTCCTCGTAAACTAATCAGGAAAGCTTGCAGAGAGAAAATTATGATCCAAAGGCAATAAACCACCCAATATCCACTGGTAATTGATTATAATTTGGTTTTAAATGACATTTGTTGACCCAGATGCCATATTTTGTGCATCATGTTGTATTTCTTGTTTGTTCTCGCAGCCTCCCTCTTGTTTCCACTGCCCTCTTCCTCTCCAGAGTTAATTTGATCTACAGTAATAACGCAGCCCTAAGTGGATTATTGTTACCTTCGCTGCATTGATCAGCTCGTCGGCCAGGCACTCAGCGATGGTCTTGATGTTTCTGAAAGCGGCTTCTCTCGCTCCGGTGCACAGCAGCCAGATGGCCTGAAACATAAAAGCCAAGACGTTACTTACTACTGGTCCTGTGCAATTAATCACAATTTAAATGGATGCAATAAGAAAATCGTAAAGGTTGAAATATTCTGTTTTAATCTGCAAATAAACTGCTAACCCTGAAGTTTAAATATGTTGAAACAAGTTTGGAAACATGTGACAAAAAGGCAACTAAAAGCAGTGGAATTATGACAAAAATGCACCTAAAAGTGACAAAAACAAACACGCCTAAAAACAAAAACGAAACGCTCCCAAAAGCAACAAAACTGTTCTGAAACATGTGATTCTTTATTGTTTGTCAGTTCATATTTCAGTCTTTAATCTGTTTTCCTGGTTGTGTATAAATGTGAACTTTGAACAGAATCACGTCATTAAAACATAAATCACCAATATAATCGCAATATCAGGGAAAAAAAAAATAAATAAAATGTTAAGCTCTAATTACTACAGAGATGAACACAACAGACAACTACCACAAATGGGAAATATAATGAGCAGGGTTTTGTCTCTGAGTCGGTGATTGACTGGGCCACTGCAGACTGCAGTCAATGAATAAACAAAGATTTGACTTTACGAGCGCTCTAGCACACCAGGACAACGGGACGTGTCGGGGCGTGACTCTAAGCCTCGAGTTTAATATCACTTTTGAAAAACAGAAGTAAAAACACACATCATAAAGCTTTACACATTAGTGTGTTGACTCATCGTTCAATATCTGAAAGCTGCAGCGAGGGATACACATTTGGCTGAAATTTGTGTCATTTTAACTTTAATCAGTTTCTCAGTTCATATTTCAACCTTTTTGTCAATTCTACTGGTTGAATTTAGATTTGAACTTTGAACATCATTAAACCCTAAATTGGAAATCTAATCAATTGCAATACTGGTCAGAAAATAGAAACATTTAAATAATCACAATTAGATATTTTTCTCAAATCGTGCAGCTCTAGCTGGAATATTGTTTAGGGTTCGTACCATTTCTTTAAAGAATTAAAAGAATTTCCCCTTGGGGATGTCAAAAAGAAATTCTGCTTCTAGCCCCCACGTACAATTTTGATTGACGCAATAACGTACTAATCTTTTATTATGATTTGAAAAAAAAGACATCTTTATCAATTTTGATTTTACAACAGAGGTCATTTTGTTGTATTTTTTGGTTCAGAAGTTTGTTCAGGGCAAGCCACAAGACAATTTATTACATTTACTGAATTTGTTCACAAAACTTTGACCAGAATATCACGTCTGTTCTTTGCGCTGGTTGAAAATCAAGGCTTTACAGTAAGAGGGAGAGTGTTAATGGTGATTTGTTGCCATCTAGTGGAAGGACTCAACCATGCATTCAAATTAAAAAGGCTTCAAGTTGAAATTTATTTTTTCCAAGGAATTTGACTGGTTTAAACACATTTCCTACAAAGTAAAATCGGTGACTTCTAAAGTCAAAACATTACGATACAGACATGTTATAAGATAAATATAAAGTCATGTTTACTCAGGAGTTTCCTTCTGCGTTCAGTAAACTGGGCCCCGTCATAAACCTTCAGCCCCAGCCCTTGTGTCGTACCTGGTTGACCCGGCGCAGGGGGGACACGTCCACAGCCTGCCTCCTCACGGTGCCGGCACGTCCGATACGAGTCGAGTCCTCACGAGGTCCACTGTTGATGATGGCGTTCACCAAAACCTGCAGAGGGTTCTGGAGGAGAAAGAGCGGATGGGCTTTAATTTAGACACCAATAAAGTATATATTATTGTAAGAAATCAACTTCAACGCTGCATTTGTTTTGTCTCTGAGTCGGTGATTGACTGGGCCACTGCAGACTACAGCCAATGAATAAACAAAGATTTGACTTTACGAGCGCTCTAGCACACCAGGACAACGGGACGTGTCGGGGCGTGACTCTAAGCCTCGAGTTTCACAAAATACAAACATGTTTTGGATTTGAAGCATCCAACATGACATGAACAGTTTAAAAGGTCTCCACAGCATCAAACTGATTATTAGAGCTACAACTAATCTTTTAATAAACAATCGTTTCTATTGAACACAGTTTAAAAATAGATTTGAATCTAAATAAAGTTAAATTGTGCAGACAGGTTTCTAAAAACATTTGTTACGAATAAAGTGAATCGCTGATGACAATCTGAGTTTTGACATTTTGATTTAATAATACCACTGTCTGTTATCCATCCATTATCCACTTTTAGAACCCATTTAATAAACAAGACTGTTCCCAAACAGCTGCACAAGGTTGATTTAACAAACAGCAAAACACTAAATCAGCTTAACTAGTAATGCATTAAAATGTACAAAAAGAATTATATTAGTTTAATAGTTAACTAGTCCTAAGCCCTGAAGCCTTGTACCTCTCCTGTGAGCAGGTGGATGATCTCGAAGGCGTGTTTGACGATGCGGACGGTCATCAGTTTCTTGCCGTTGTTGCGTCCGTGCATCATCATGGAGTTTGTGAGACGCTCCACGATGGGGCACTGGGCCTTTCTGAAACGCTTGGCGGCGTAACGGCCTCCAGAGTGCGGCAGGTACTTGGCGTACTTCTCTTTGACGGCAATGTAATCCTGGAGGAAGAGGAGGGAAATAATGTCACTTTTGTTTGTCTTGTGTTGTCAGGAGTTTGGGTCACAGTTACTTACTATAGCATGATATATTGCTACAGAAAATATCAAAAATTATAAAATTTAAACAACTTTAAACCCAGCGAACTCTTTTCTAAGAAACATATTGTGAGTAAAACATGAGCTCCAATAAATAAAGAGCACACTAAAACCCACAAGTGTCCGTTGAGACATTTAAGTTACTTATTTGACTTTCTACAGCTCAAATCTTGTCGTTCTACAATAAAATAAAGATTAGACAATATAGAAATTGTGACAGGCCTAGGTTCATTCTTTACATGTAACAAACTAGTTGTTCATGTCTAAATGTAAGGTCTAAAACTTAATATAAAACTGAAAAATCCTGACCAATTTAGACTAAGGAAAATCAGGTATAAAAAGCAGCCATTTTCAACATTACAATTTTAAAACTGTACACTAGACAGATGAAGGACCTTGATGTTGTTGTAATATTGATTATAACGTCACCCAATATTGTGACAAAGACTTTTGCAATGTGTTGCACTTTAGCAAAATAACCGTACATTTATTCCGATTCAAAGTAGTTAATACAAACAAATTAACCAGTAGATTTCAAACAATGTTTAATGTTATTTTCTTGTATCTGAGTCGGTGACTGACTGGGCCACAAAGACTACAGCCAATGAATAGCAAAGACGTGTTCCTCTGCGAGAGCTCTAGCACTCCAGGACAACTGCAGCATGACCAGGAGTGACTCTAGCCTCGGTGTCAGTAACAAACCAAAGAAGGTGACGTTATTTACCTGGAGGGAGATGTCATTGATCTGAACATCGTCTGTGCTCCATTTTCCGAAGAGCTTGATCTCGGGGGTCTCAGCCACAGCCGGAGCAGTCTCCCAGTCAGTCACTGCAACAAAACAATCACATTTAAACTCCTCTTCTGTGTTTTAGTGTTAGAAATGCACAAACTCTGCTCAATTGTGTCAAATGACCAAAGAGTTTGAAAGCAAAGCCATTACAGGTGGGTAGTACTGACTAAAATGCTTTTTCTTCTTTTGAGTATCCCAATAAAGATATTCAAACAATATCAAACCAACCACGGTCCTATTTTTAAAAAAAACATGTGTTGTATTTCTCAGCAAACGTTACCCCAGGGATGAGAGATACTGACAAAGTATTGATTTTAGGGATCTCAATAACAATATCCAGACAATTTTAAACAAGCTTCAGGTATCTGCTAAAATGTGCTGTAAATGTCTTCAGGGTTCAAGTATGGCACAAGACGTGAATTGACAAATGAATCACAAACAGGCAGAAATGAGCTTGCACTAGAAATTTGTCACAATTTTAGTAAAGTTTTAATTTTGCGACAGGGGATTTTCTAATTTTGCATCTCCAAAACAGATCCCTTTAATATTATCACGCACCTCTAATCAGAAAAGAAATGACTGTTAGCCACTAAAGTGTAGAAACACAACTATCGTTTCACATTTTCTTGACGATGCATATTTTTTAAAGTTAGAGGGGTAAACCAGATTTAACCAGTGGTGATTTGACAACACTTCACGTTAAACTCACTTCCACTAGGCCTGAGGAGACGAGCGACATTAGCGCCATCAACGTTACGGTTTGGAAACGTTGTTGTTCAACGACAAACAGCAGACGTGGCACTAGATAAATATTCAATGACCATTTTATATCTCGTCACTTGCTCCATTAACCAGGGCAAATTAAACCCTGAAGCCGTGGACGACAGGAGGACGGAACAACGTGCCGCTTCCACATGTGCTAACAGTTAGCCACATGCTAAAGCTCAGCACCGCGCCACATTCTTGTCAAATAACTCTACATTTAGCGTATTTTAAGAGGTTTTTTCAAACTTGAGGATAAACGGAAAGTAAACCACTCCCGGTAGCTCAGCAAAGTGCATTTTGAACATGTTTAGCGGCTTTAAGATGCGTTTTTCTGACTCACTTGTGTCGGCCGTTCTGCACCACACTTCTCAGAGACGGAAAAGGGCTTTTTCGGGGCCGCGCGGCCACATATCCGGTTAACACGCTGACTGCTTCCGGTTCGCGGAGCATTTTGGGAAATGTAGTGTATTTTTTATTGTTACTCAAGATATAATTTGGTCAGATTAACAAATATTTAAAATAACTGTTACTAAGCACTTTACCTCATACGACTTTGGAATTATTACAGTATTTATTATTATTTAAAGGCTTGTCAAGGCATTTCTAAAGGAATAAAAATGCATATCCACAATTCTGTTGGCTTCTTCAAAATTTTGCAATAAATATCTTACAGTGAGATAGATATTGCAATAATCTCCCAATGTGAGATTTAGATATTATGTCCCTATTATTCTTTAATACTATGTTGATAAATTAAAATCTTATATTTAATATTTAATGATATTTAATATTATATTATGAAAGGAATATAACGAGCAGTTTGACATTAAACGACACAAGTGTGATGATCAAAGCTGTCGTTTATTGAGGATTTGACACATTTGACACTGTATTTGGTTGTATTGTAGAAATGGTACAGAAATTGTAGTAAAATAGTTTCTGTTTGAGTTGTACAAAGAGCTTGGTATTTTTGTTAAATGTCCCTAAGATCCAGAATACTCTATATGCAAATACAACGATGTAACAAGCGTTAAAAATCTGTCAAAAACAAAAACAAACAAAAAACATCAATAATAATAATAAATCAATAGCTTTTCTTTTCCCTTCTTACTTATGTGCCGGTTCACTGTGCAATATATGATACGTTCAAAACTTTCTTAAACAGACGACATTTACGTTATTCCAGGTAACGACATTTAAAACAACCAAAATCCCTTTAAAATCTGAAAATGTTATGGGAGGAAAATATAGTAAACAATGACAATTCACCAGTTCATGAAAAGGCAGCGATCGAAGCACTTTAGGACACATGAAGAAGGTAAGGCTGAATATACGGAGTAACAGGTAGCTATGATGATATACATCCAAAGCACTATGCGGAAAATATAAAAACATGATATTGAAAGCTTGATGTGCTTGTTTAAAAAGGGGACTCTGGTTAAAAGACAAACTACTGCATCAATTAGATATAGTTTCATTTTCCCACAGGTTTTAAATATGCAATGTGTAATATCTTGTCTATTCTGTACATGTAATTAGACAAATACAGAAACATCAGGCACTGACGGGTCGTGGAGATGAGGTACGTTTGACAAAAGACACTCAAAACAATTACAATTAACATGATACCATTTGAAAATATTTCCTGGAAATACACTTTTTTCTTTCTGTGATTGTTCATCCAAATAGAACAAAAGCAGTCTGTTATGAGGAGAGGTTGCATTGTTTCTCAAGAATTTTCAAAAGCCAATTCACAATTAAAAGTTGTAGTAAAAATAGAGTTAAAATTTGAAAGCTTCTTTAGGTGCATAAATAATTTACACAAAAATACGATCGTTATTGTGTCTACAAACTTTTACTTTTAAGTTTTTGTGAATATGGTTTTAAAACATATTCTTCTCCTGTTCCCTTCTAAAGACGCCATAGTGTTTAGATTTGTGTTTAGTCAAGGCTAAACTTGCACTCGCCCAAATAAGCGCCGACAATGTGTGCTTTATCTAGATAAAAATAAGGCATGGACATCGTTTCCCTCAAACCTCGTCAAAGAACAACAACAAAAAGTGAGTTGTAGCATTGACAGTTTTAGAGTAAATATCTAAAATGTAAAACAAAAGTTAAAATACAATGTCAGCAAACAGACTGAACTAAAAACTGTCCTTGTTTTAAGACTCATTGCTGCTGCCGTTGTGGTGTTTAGTCCATAGATTGTGCGTTGTTCAGTCGAGCCACTTCTCGATGCAGGTTTGGAAAACCGTCTCGTTCGAATGCCATCGAACGTGTTCAACTCCAGGGACAGAGCAGATGATCAGGTCTCCACGAGCGCCGAGAGTCTTCAGGCCAAAAACATCCCTCACATACACCTGAAACATAAACAAAGAATAAAACACAAGTAACAGGAGAATCCATCTTTAGATGTCGATAACAAAACAGTACTGTTCAAGTTTTTCAGCAGCTAAATGAAAAAACTAAAATCGTTAATGCCAAATATTAAAGTATTTTTTAAATATTTGTGATTATGCCCTTAATAAAAGCAGATTTCCAATTAAAATAGTAATAACTAATTTTTTTTTTTAAGTCAAATGGTTGCTCTTGTATATATATGCACACATAAATGTACTGTGTTAAAAGGCACAGTAAAGAAGAGTAAAGATGTTTTTATAAAATGATATAAATACATATTACATAAGTGCATTAGAATATGAGTCAATGTTGCTCATGGTTGAGTGGATAGCACATATGCCTGCCGTGTGGACCATTTACAGCATGTCATTCCCTCATCCCCATTTCAGGCTGTACTGTCCTGTCAAATAAAACCTTTGAGAAAACAAAAACCTTTAGGTATATGGGTGCCTTTACCCGTGCACACACCATAAAAACTGGAACTAAACTGGGACTAGACCAGGAACAAAACCCCCAAAGGGTTTGTGAGCGCTGGGAACAAGTTGCACAGATTTAAAAACGTACTTCTGGTTCTGCTGCGTGAAAATCAGAAACCAACTTTAAAGAAAACAATGATACCAATTTAGACATTGTATTGCTATGAATGTTATTATTTTTTAGTCATTGCTTTGGTGTGAAGATTATGGAGTCTATATTGTGACTAAAAATAAAAATTGATCCAAAAAAATCTATTGAAATAATCAATAGATAAATTCAATGTTAACCTTTGGGGACAAACTCTCATGACACAAGATCTTGCAAGGTGAGTTACAGCTAATGAGAAGCTCTAATTCTAAAACACAGTCCTACACTGATCAAAATATTGAATAAATAAATAAAAAATTGTGAACTTAATTGCTTTTTTCCATTATCAATCATAAGCCAGACATCAAGGTTTATTATTTTTCTGAACAGTTCTGATGTTTGCGGCGTGTTTTCGACTCACGTCTTGGCTCTGCATCTCCACCACCGTCTCGTTGTCGTCGTAGAAACCAAACTGACTGAAAGGACAGCACATGAGAGTCAGCCGCTTTGATTCACGGTCATAAAGTCAACGGTTCGTATTCAGACCGAGAAGCCTTAAAGGTCACAGATTAGAGCCATAAAACTGGAGCGAGTCCAGAGGAAATCCATTTGAGACACGAGAAAACCAAACAGGAACAGAAGATAAGGACGAACAGTGAAGGATGAAGGCCTACACTGTTACTGATTAAAACAGATACAAGAGCAAAAGACACTCAAGAAAATGTAGAACATACACAAATCTATTTAAGAAACAGTATTAAAGCACACCTTTAAACATGTACATGAAAAGTAAGAAGTTAAAGTATTTCACACAGATTTTGAGAAGCTTTAAATGATTAAATTATTTCTTTTGTACTTGTTATTTTTCACCACTGAAAATAAATAACAACATGAATAAATAAACATTTAGAAATTAACCTTTATTTTTGACAATTATTCCTCTCATATCAATATTTAGTTGTTTTTGTTTAAAGTGCGTATGACAGCTTTCTATGATTTTCTAATTTTGACTTTATTCAGTGTATTAATATCTGTTGTAAATAGAAATTATAGTTTTACACCAATCAGGTCGCTGTTTGTGGAGAAAAGTTGAACAACCTGTTGAAAATTACAGGAAGTAAACAAACTGATGACATCACACGAGGGACACAAAGGCTGTGTGTAATTTACACAAAATACACTACTTTTTTGACCCTTTAAACATTAATTCAACAAAATAAAGGTGTTCACATTTATTTTTATTTGTCAAATCAAAATAATGTGACATTAGATGAGTTTTGGCCCAGTGTACAGTGTTGTTGCTGCGGTAATTTCCTAGCGTGATGTCATCATTTACAACCAGGAAGTAAAATTAAAAAGCTAAAAATTGCGAAAACTGTGTAAAATTTGTAAAGAATTTTAGCTAATTTTGAAATATGTTTATCTGAACTACATTTTGGTTAAATGAGTCGTCCAACCTGTCATGGGCCCTTTAAGTTTAAAGTCCACAAACTAAAGCAGCCTCAGAAAATAAAAGATTTTCACGCTCGTTTTCTTGATTATTCTTGATTATTCTCCAGGAAATTCTAAATTGAATTAAAGTCATTTAGATGTAATCACTGAAGGTGAATTATGGTCTGGTCTGCTTCAGTTCTGTTAGTCTTCACTCAACACATGTGATTTCATCTTTTTTCAAATGGTTGAGAAATAACAAATATAAGTCTTTTTAAAATACAGACACTCACCTCGACTGCCAGGGAGTGATGACCCCGTCGTCTGGTCCTCCGATCAGCACCAGCTTCTTAATCTTCAGGAAGTTATTTTTCCACTCTGGGACAAAACACGGGAATGATCAAAACATGAATTAAAACATACATAAACATACTGCACATTTGGCTCAGAGAAACTTGTCAGGCCAACGTATGGACGCTCTCAAACTTGTAAAGACACAGACGTTAACGAGTGAATGATGATAATGAGTGTAACCTGTTGCGTTTGGATTCGGCCTCTCGCTGTTGAGCAAAGCCAGATAATCGCTGCTGTTGACGTAAAGGTCTCTGTGGTGAGGATCTGGAAAAAAGACATTGAACAACAGGATTTTTATGGTAAATATAAGACGTTTTAACTAATATCTGCATTTTTAAGCTCCACTTCCTGGACCAATCCATTTCTGGCCCCATATGTGTCGTGCATTTTCTTGTAAACAATATTCAGACGATTTCATGTCAATTCAACTGAAATGTGTTAAAACATGTCTTTAAACGTATCTGTTGAGGTTTAATTATCAGAAAAATGTGAAATGTCTGTAAAATTAATCACAAACGTGCAGAAATATCATCTTGAAAGTTTATAACATGATCTTTTTCATTTTTATTTTTAATTATCCTTTTTTTTTTAACCAGAAACAATAACTTCTACATTAAATTTGTGCATATTTGCAAAAAAAACAAACACAATACTATCAATATTTTAGATTGATTACCCACTTCTATTACTGCTCTTTTCAAATGTTTGGTTGCACAGAAACAAATCATGTCCATTGGATTTGCTTAACCTGCTTTTTAGATTAGCTTTTTTAGATTATTATATATATATTTTTTTACAGTAATTAAAAAAAACTGTTGTAAATCAGTCACAATAACTAATATTATTGAGTATATTAACAATTATTCCTATTGTACATTGAGATTTTAATACATTTTTAAACAAATAAACTTGAAATTGGTGACAGAAGGGTCCTAGATGGAGAACATTTACAAATCAAGTGTAACGTTTAAGAAAATCAGAATGTATTATTCTTTTAAACATTTCTAATCAATAATGCAGCTGTGTTTATCATTAAAAGGCTCTTCCTGCATGTGTCTTAAAGTCTGTAAAGGCCAATGACGATTATAAATATGCAATTGTTTTAATACTCGACCAGTCACGGTTATTCCGATTAATGTTGCGACTGTTTTATTTTGTGTTTTGCGTTGAATTCACAGCATTAGGTCCACATTTTCTCACCGTTCCAGTAGTTGCAGATGGAGATCCTCTGCCCGAAGCCGGTGTAGCAGACGTGGTACAGGTTTGACTTCACGAACTGAGGGAAAAGGTACCTCAGATAGTCCGTGTCTGACAAAAGGAAACGGAAAAGGATAAGCAAACACGAGGCATGGCTCACGTCACACACAGGGTTTAATCAAATCTACCTCCGTATTGTCCGGCCTGAGGGGACGACAGCGAGATGAAGGAGTTGACGTTGTGATCCGGCAGCGTGGACAGAATCCCGCGACAGACCAGGCCTCCTGACGATTATAAATGACTCGATTATTCTCCGATTACAGAGAGGACGACTCTGAGGTTTGAGGAAGTAGAGACACTCACAAAGAAAAGGCTGCGTTGATCTACCACAGTCATCCTTCTCTTTATACTGCGAACATTTACTAGTATTTTAAATGTTTTCTTGGACTAATATGAATGTACTTTGCTCCGTGGATTGAAAAGACAACTCAGTACTCATTATTAGCAATTTAACAACTCAGTAGACATGGGATGACACTGACATTTATCACAAATATCATTAGAGCTGCGACTAATGATGTTTTTAGTAGTGAATAGTTTCTGCTTAATTTTTCGATTATACACTGAATACAATAAAGGCTGAAATATTATGACTGAAGCTTTAAGATGGATAATATTTATGAATATCTATCCTCTGGTTCTTCCTACTTTACCCATCAACAATATTTAAGTTGACTTCAACAGTAGTCTGTTCATTGCTGTTCACATGTTTCTCTTTCTCTCCACTTCCCCCGGGGAGTGGAGACTGTTTCAGGCACTGGGGCGGCTGCTCCAGTGACGACCCCCCCACCCCCATCTGTCTGGAGGATCGATCTCTACACTGGACGATCTATGCGCCACCCGCCTGGACAGCTGGATTAGCCACACCTCGTCTGCCTGGACCAACTCCATCTACTTTAGATGAACCATTCCAATGCTGGAGGAGCTTTCTCTACACTGGGTGGACTGCTCCTCGTCCTCCTGGAGGAACTCTTTAAAGCCACCTCCCTCTTGAGTGTTTCTGGCTCCACAGTCCTAGTTCATCTGCAGCCTGTCCGTCCGTGGGAGTAGGATCTCTCCTTCACTGTGGTTCTCCCCGAGGTTTCTACTTTTTCCCATGGGGTTTTTTGTAGTTTTTTCTCGCTGTGAAGGAGGGTCAAAGGACAGGGGCATTCTGGGACAGTTATCTGAACTGCTTTTACCTGTGGCCCATCGAGGAAACTGTTGTTGTGATTTTGGGCATTATAAAAATAAATTTGATTTGAATAAAGTATAATCAGAAATTGTTCATTCTTTCGTGACGTTTTGATTTAATAATGCCACTGTCTTTGCTATAAAAACGTCTTTCTGTAACTATTTTGGTCTAAAAGTCCAAACAACAAGTACCAAAATATGATGATTATTTTGTCAGCTTGTCATGATCAGTTGAATCATCGTTGGACTCATAATCAGCAGCGTAATTATACTTGCCAATAATATCACAATAGTTATTTAAATTACTGATCGTTTAAAATGTTATATTGATAATTATCATTTTAATATTATGAATAAGTCACAAGTTTAAAAATACTGTTGTTATAAGTGAAACCAACACTGGTCTAGAGAGGACATAAGTAGCTTTGTTCTGCACATTCTACAAAATAAAGCATCAAGATCCACGTCTATTTGTGCGTCTAGTTTGTGCGTCCATGAAACAAAACTGATGAGACAATTCTTTGCCCTCATCCATTCAACTGCAGCATTACATCAGCAACTTTCTGTTATTCAGAAGATTTCAGTCTTTTTTCAAACACTTTTTCCATTCACAAAATCAATCATTTCTCTTCTTGAATTTCTTTAATTCTGAAAAGGCTTGTCATGAAGAGTGATGTAACTGCTACGGAAAACATTGTGATAAATGATAATATTGATGACCATTTTTGCAGAATAGTAACTAATAGTCCTTTTGTATCATACGGTAAAGAAAATAAAGTTTCCGTATTGATAAAACGAAATGAAAATATCAATACCGCGTCATAGATAAATCATTTTTCAACTTTCTGTAGCACAAATGTTACAAAAAACTAATGTACAGACGATAATTACTGAGCTAAAATGATTGTGTACGTTTTATTTACATGAACAATAAAGAGCTCACAGTTTATAACAAAACACCCTTGAACTTAAGCACAATAACACGAGTGAAAGTGTCTCCTGAGGCACACACCTTGAGAGTAGCAGATGAAGTGCACTCCGTCTGCAGCGTTTTGCATTATGGGGTAAATGGCTGCCTTGAATCCTTCCACCTGTTTCCACATGGGCTCCAGACTCGCGCTGTGGTCGAACAGGTCGATCACCGTCACGTTCGTCCCGGGATGCGACTGGAGACGACAAGAGGAACTTTTTAAATGCGTGTTTGGTTGAAAGATTAATACATTTGCACTGTTATAAAGAAAAAAACTGTGATATGAAGGAACGCAATTGACAAATGAATTGAAAAGGGCGCAACTATTTAACTTCGGCCAGTGAACATGATTATAATTAAGATTTTACTAAACATTTTGCCTTTTTGTCCCCAGTTTTACAGTTTTTGTAAAGTTTATAACTGTACTTCCTGGTTGGACATGAGCAGCAAATCTGACATATGTAATGGTGCAACTGTTACCTAGCAACCACATCGTAAACAAGGGCTAAAAGTAGCTCGGTTACACAACAGTTAAGGTTATATGATGATAGGCAAATAATAATACCTGATAAGAACATTATTTTGTTGACTGACTGTGTAAACCAGGGGTGTCCAAACTTTTTCCATCGAGGGCCACATATTGAAATATAGACCAAGCGGAGGGCCACAAATCAACCGTGAAACGTTAAAAAAAAGCTGCATTTATCTGATGTTTTAAGCACCACCACATCTACATTCAGTCTCAGTGCCTTAACATCAGGTCTGTATTGAACCAAAATGTTAGTTATTTAGGTTGGAATTGTAGAAAATCTGAAATGTGCTGTAAATAGTACTTATCAGGACAATGTGGGCCAGTTCACCAGGAAGACTAAGGGCCAAGAAAAATTGGTTTGAGGGCCGCATTTGGCCCCCGGGCCTTAATTTTGACATGCCTGGTGTAAACTGTTAGAAAATGTGTCAGTTGTGTGTGAGTTGTCTCTGTTTTTGCAACAGCAAGTCGTCTTTTGATGAGATCACAGAGGGATTCTGTTTTAGAACTCAGCACTACTTCCTGTGACTTTAAACCATTAATTTAATCACAAATGTAAAACTATGCTAAATATTTACCACAGGTGCCCTCCCACCAAACCTGTCATATAGACTATAGACTTTGTGTACAGGGATGCGTATTGTATTGTGAGGTAATGTGCAGCTCTACAAAACACACTCTTTTTATGTAGTTTAAGCAAATCAACAAGTTCTTAAAATGTAAAAATCTTGTATTAGTTAAACAATTTATATTTCAATCACACGTTGAGGCTTCTGGACATATTTAAATGTGAACTGAATTCTGATTTGTAAAACATAAATCATCTTATTCTGAGATAATTCTTTGAAAAGCTTTTGCTCTTACCTGATTTTAGAAGAATACAGAGTGACAGTTCCATCTACAATTTAAAGGCTGTTGTTTCTGTACACTAGGGCGGCACAATTAATCGCAATCGAATCAATTTGAATAGATGTAATTAGCAAATCGCAAAGGCTGCATTTCTTTGGGTGCAATAATTTCCTCCACAAACAACAAAATATCACGTCTTAATCTGCATAAAAACTGCTAACCCCAAAGTTTATATCTGTACTTTCTGAAATACATAATTTGTCAGCTTTTATTTCAGTCTTTTTGTCACTTCTCCTGGAATCGTTTAAAATATGAACTTCGAACAGAATCCGATTATTAAAACACAAATCGCAAATCTAGTCACAATCGCAATTCTTGTCTGAAAAATTGCAATTCGATATTTTTTTACAGATTGCAACGTGACCAGAGAAAAGATTCAATTATGCTTTAACTGTGAAAGGTCAAGCCGTGAACTCGATGTGGTCGTTCTGTTCTTATCTCTGTGTGAAGTACAAAAACAACGCCCACTGCTCCGACACAGTGTGAAGTGATGTTTGCAGAATGGAGTCCAGTGTTTGCATTATGTAAAGACTGAACTTAAAAAAAGCAGCTTGATTGTAAAGAATCAAACATTTTGCTGCATGTTTAAAGTTTTTTGTTTCGTGTGTTGCACAAAAGGTTTACATTAATCACATCAAACTTGGGACCAAACCCAGAACTAAACCAGAGCAAGAACAGAACAGAGTTAAGACTGAACTGGGAACAAGCCAGGACTAATGTAAAATAGAGCTGCAACTAACAATAACAATGCCAGCGAATATGAGATTTTTACTATATTTAACCGAGAGGAAGCTAAAGAAATGCTGCTCGACCATATCCATCTACCCCAGGTTTTATTTCCTCGATAAAAACACTTTCTTCTGTCATTTTACAGGAAATCCTGTTTATCTGATTGATAAAACATTCTCTCTCAGCACTCAACACGTTTTACAGGTTGTGTATAGTTAAAAACAAAACAATTGTTCGGTTATTTAAATAATTGATTAGTTGGGATTAATCTTGTCCTCATGTAAACACATCCTCAGTCCTGATAAACAGTGTTGCTGATGGCAAATTAAAAACTCAAAAAGAAAGTGTTAATGCAACTTAGTCACTCTGTGTTTTGTTTTTATTTTAAGCAAATAGGATTAATCAAAATGGGAAAATATGTCTCATTCTGTCTGGGTGTATTTCCAGAAGAGACTAAAGTCGGTTTTGAAATGACATCTTTAGAATAAACATTTATCCATCCAACTGTGCTGTGATCTTCCTCTTTTCTTGACCAAATGCATCTAGTTACACAAGATTTATTTTCAACAACAGCTAAGATTAAAGATAAAACTTTTCTTAAATTCTTTTACTTGCCATGTTTTTAAAGCTGGTCACGCTAAACTGTGTCTGTGACTTAAGTTTAGTAAAACCAGAACAGTCACATTTCAGAAATAAGTTCTTGGTTTTTCCAACGTACTTTTTGTGGTTATTCTGACCTAATTAAAGTTATTGTTTTGATAATGGGAAACCAGAAGTACAACAAATCAAGCCTTTGTCAAATATGTCTGTGGATTTACTGGAAAATATTTAATTATTTTTTTACTGACAATGGATATTTTCATGCAAAGACATACGATTACCAAACAAGAATTGAATTAAGTCACAGTTTTCAACAAATAATCTAACAAAAAAGCAGCATTTATAACTATCTGTTTGGAGATGTAATAAATTCAGTGTTGATACAAAACTATTCTTATTGAATAAAATTTACGGAGTAGTTTAAATATGGCACATAATCTTCAACTAATAAAAAAAGATTAAACAAAGTTACTAAAGCACAAAGGATCATTTTGAACACAAATCTATTGTGCTCGTTTTAGATGATGCGGGGCCATTGGCGTCTCCTCTATTGATGGAAAACACTGATACAATTATTATTTTGGATATTTATCACCTCATATATGGATTTTATTAACAATGACCACTCTCCCGCTGCATGTGAATACAACCTGTTCAATCAACTAAATCAATCAATATTTATTTCAGACTCAAAGCGGTCCATATAAAACATGTAAAAACAGAGAAAACAACAAACTTTAGACGTTTATCATAATTTCTCTGGAGATTAACGTTGCTGTCCGTCCTCTTACACAATACGTTAAACTTTACTTGTGATGCATGCGTGATGTTTTTTATTATTAGTCTGTCTGTTGCTGTAATCAAGAACACAATGTACTTCTAAGGCTTTTCAGATTCCAGCTTGCGTGTGTCAGAGTTTGAAAGGCATCTTCTTTTTTTTGTATTTATTTCTTCACGGTGCCATCTGAATGCAGGGGACACTTACCTCGTTGATAAATCGTTGTAAATTCTTGAAATCTCCTGAACTGTCGAACAACCCGTGCACGATCACCACCGGTTTGTACGCGACCGCAGCAGCCCATAAACACGCACCGAGCAGCGGACACAGCAGCCAGATCGTCCCGCTGCTCCTCCGACGTCCCTTCATGGTCACTTTGAATATAAAAGTCTAATTAAATATGTTTAAAACTTGAAGATCAATTAAAACGGACCCATCAAAACAGCGTTAAAATGCGCTAGTTGCTAAATCGGGCCAAACGCCATAGTTAAAACCGACTTTTAACTGTTTTTAGATATTTTTAAACGATATTAAACGCAGTCCCTTCTTTATTAATGACTAAAACGAAGAGCAAACACCACTCTTGACCATCTGCTGCGCTTTGCTTTGGTTGTTTTTGTTTCTTCCGGTTTTAAAAGAAGCGTAGTGCATGCGCAGTGACGTCACCTCCTGTTTCCAAGACAACCAAAATAGAAACCGTAGAGAATTATAAGAAATAGTTATAAAATATATTTATATAGTAAATCTTAAATCCATGTTTTGTAGCTCTATTATTTACTATTGTTTGTCCTAAAAAAAAAAAAAAAAAAACGATTTAAAAATATTATATTCAAACACTAAAACTAGAATTTGCCAGAAAGAGAACATGAAAATTGATTTGTTTTATTAATTCAATGTATTTATTTATTTTTTACAAAAAGGCATTGCTTTTAACAGCCAGTTGCATCAGGTTTAGATGTTGGCTAAAATGCAAAAAGAAAAAAAGAAAAAAAAATCTCCTTTAGACCCAAGACTGTAAGCCAGTCAGTGTAGATAGTTTGGCCAGTTTTTGAAGCAAGGTGTGAATGTAATAGACTGCAATCATCACACTCTTTTGTATGTGCCTGTATTCAGATTCAGATCACCACTTTGAAGAACAACTTGCCTCTGTATTCATGCTTTTCATTTGGTGTTGACACTAAAGATTAGGAGAATGGCTGGAAGTAAACTAGTCTCTCCAAAGATACCTAAATTAAATCTCCCAGCTGGTGGAAGAAAAATAATAGTTGAAGGCCTAAAAAATAGGAGAATTAAATGAGATTTTCACCAGAAATGATGCAACAAAGTGAAATTGAAAATGTGAAAAGCCAAAATGTCCAGAAATAAAAGATTGAACAATACAGCAGAGCCTTGAAGGAGTGTGTGCGATACATTCTGAAAATTGAAAACTTAGTAATAGGTTGTAGTTACATGTGCAGAAAGCTGACTTTTTTTTAAACAAACTTTTCTGACATTTGGTCCAATACAAGACACTTGTTAGCAAGAGCACCACAAATCTTGTAAAACCTTTACAGTATTTCTTTACATTAATGCTGGAGTGTCAAAAACACTTGATTCCAAACAAAGCCTTAAATTCATCAACTATGGCACTTCTAATACATTATACAACAACCTGCTTAGCTTTTAGCAAATTACAAAAGTATCAAAATCATTCAAACAATCTCTGCTCAGCTCCGATGTAACAAAAGCCATGCATTTTAATAGTCCTTTAACACAAAAACTTGGGTAAAAATGCTGATTGTTATTAGATTTATCCAAGAACATAGTCATTTTTCACCAAAAATATATGACAATTTACTGATTGCATATTTTAATTACTTTATGAAGAGCAGCACTGAAAGTCGGGTCAAATGCAGAGGACAAATTGCCCAGATATTAATAACCAAACTGTACAAAACACCTGATTTCGCATGACACTGTACAATGTAAAATGTGGCTACTGAAAAATCTGAAATGGGCAGAAAATTTAGAAAAGCCCTTCCAACAGTGGCCACAAAGTACACACTGCACAAACTAATGACACTAAATGACAATTCAAGTCGTTTTTATTAGATTTATTTATTTAGTGGGTCTAAATTTTGTATTTGTTTCATGATAGTTCAGACTACTTTCCATGGATTTTCTAGTTTCGATCTAAAATAATTTGTCCATCAAGTAATGATTTAATGTATTTAACAGGGCAATATAATTATTAGAATTTTGCGACCAATTGTGACTATTACAGCAAACTGTTATGAAAAGAAAACAATTGCACTAACCCTATAGAAAACGTCAATAACACCCCATTTTGTGTTTCGTTTAATGTATTTTGTCCATTTTATTTCTTGGTTTTAAGCATGCTATTGTGTGATGTTCCCCTCCATGTTTTAATTTTAATTATTGTGATTCATTTGTTGATCTTTTAAGTGCCATTTTCTGACTCTGCAGATACGGATACTTGAAACAAATCCAAAATCTAGTCCAAAAACGACTTAAATAAATCCAAAACACTGACACTGAGATTTCGATTCTGAATTCAAGCCATTTTAAACAATGCAACAGTTCACGTCACGTCCAGCCCTTGCAGTGTAAGTTTTAGTGTGCGTCTTATTTCCTCTCTCAAACTCTGGGTTCGACGAGCTCCTGCAGGTCGCGCAGAGTGTTTTTGACAGTCTGGGCCATGGTCTCTGCGTTGGTTTCATCGCAGCAGTTGAAGGCAGTGACGGAGAAGTGCACGTGGTCGTCCTGAGGGTTGTAACAAACGGCGTAACCATCGGGAACGAGCGGCCCGAAACACATCACGCTGTCGGTGTTGGCGGGAACCTGGACAGAGAGCGGAAATGTAAGCCATGACAAGTAATGGTCGAATAGGTCGTGCGAGAAGTAAAGGCTGACTACTTTGCGGAATCTGAATCTAAGATAAGTACAATAATTTGCTCAACAATCATCATAATATCATGTTTTGTTCTGCATAAAAACAGCTAACCATGTTTAGATTAGATAAAACATGTTCTAAAACAAAAATAAACACAAACAAAAAAATCAAATGTGACCAAAAGTTACACAATATGTCTAAATAAGGACAAAAATATGACTTAAAGCAACAAAGACGACTATAAGCAACAACAAGCATCAAAAACATGGCTAAAAGTGACAAAAACGTGACTTAACATGACAAACATGCAACTAAAATTGACAAAAATTCACCTAAAAGCGACAAAAACATGATTGTAAGCAACAAAAACGATGAAAGCAACAAAAACATGGCTAAAATGAACAAAAACTATACTAAACATGCAACTAAAAGTGACACAACTGCATCTAAAAGTGGGAAAAACATGGCATAAAGCAACAAAAATTACTAACAGCAACAAAAATTTGGCTGAAAGTGAGAAAAATGTGACTAAATGTGACCAAAGTGCAGCTAAAAGCGACAAATTATTAGTTTGTCTTTTTCTCGCAAAATCGCAATTGCGATTCCTGGGTCAGGAAAATCAAACATTTGTTTCTTTAAGCTCTGATTTAAAATATTTACTTTGCTAAATAATTTCATAAACCTGGCTTCATATCTTTGAAGTCTTTAGTCTGTATCTAGAAAGTAGTAAACATAAAACACTGAATGAGAATAAGCGCGTGTCCACCTTTTGACTTTGTAAGGGATTGAGTTTACAAATCAGGGAAATGTATTATTCTAATCAGATTGTTAGTGCTGACAAAGAATCCGGTGCCAGTTGTAGTTTCAAAGGTCAAATACACACAACCTGTCCCAAAAAAAAAAGAAGTTGCCACGCTAAATAAAGGTCACACGCTCTAATATTCAGTCTTTGATCACAGCACACGTTCACTCTGAGATCGTTTCAAGAAGATTCTCCAATGTCAAAAGATAGATTTAATTCCAGCGTTGCATTCATTTTCCACTAAGATCTCGTGTTGATGATGGAAAGTGTGACCAAAAGCACATCACCAAGACTCTAAACGAGGGTCAGATCTTTAGTAGATTAGTCTGTGCTTCTCCTTAGTTGTTTTCTCGGCTTGATGACACTTCACAAACACACTTAAACCTTTTCCATGACTAAAGGACTTGTCTTTCCACATAGCTGTTTCAGAAAGGAGAAGCGGTTGAAAGACAATCACCCATGATGCACCCTGTACCTATTTGCTTAGTTGAATCCAAGAGGGGACTTTTTTTAGACAATAAGTGTTGATATAAAGATACATAAACCATAAACCGAGTCAACAATCTGCAATAAGACAAGTTCAGCAATAAAGTCTACCACCACCTGCTCATTTGAGACACAACAAGTGGCACAATATCCTAAATGTCGCAAGCTTCTAGAGGCATTACAGTAGAAAGTAAAGGCAAAACCAACTAAAGAGTTCAAAGGTTTGCTGGGAATTTGATCATTTAAACATTAAATTAATTCACTTTGTTACAAGATTATGCATAAATAATTAATTCCATGTGGTTCATCCTTAACACGATGCTAACAATGTAATATTTAAAAGCCTTTCTGGTGCCTTGCCAGTGAAATAAGCAGTGAAATGTACATGAAGTGAAAGTGAAATAAGTGAATAATTAATAAAAAATAGTGAATAATAATAAGTATGTGAATAAATGAAATGTAGTTAAAGCAGTTAATGTCAGTAAATCAGATCAGAATTACTTTTATCCATTTAAAAAGAAGAATTTATTATCATCCCAATAGCGCTGTGCAAATAATGTATATGTAATAGTGAGTTCAATTACTACGCTATTCAATAACAAAAATGTTATCATCGAAAATAAAATGAATTGCCTTCTGTTCAGAATCGTAAGTTCATTCCTTTTGCCTTAAAACCTAGAGCAAAGGCACTTTTCTTAAACATTACTAGTAAAATATATTCGGTCTGTACTTTCTCTATAGAACAAGTTTGACAATCTAGAAGTAGTTCAATTATGTGCCAAATAATCAGGTTAATAATTTTTGCCATAATCGAGCAGCACTACATCCCACACATAAAACCAACCAGAAGAAATTAAGTTATTGAGAACAACACAGTTAAGTGCCACAGTAAGAATAAAGTACAATAAATCTGTCTTTTTAATCCACTCAGTGACATTTCAGTTCTGTTTAATTTTAATTCTAAATGCAGTTTGAGTGTGTTAAAGTAAAATACATCAAACTGCCCACAATACGGCTTCAGATGCTACTATAATCCCACAATAACCCTAAAACCAACATCTATTTACAAACTGAGTGCTGGAAAATCCCACTGACAGTAAACTCATCATCATAACAATAAAGTATCACATGAGCCACTGTAAACAGCTGAAGGAAAACTTTATTTCTGCTATTTCTCTGCGTTTGTCGAGATTTTTCTGCTTCCGTGTTGTTTGTGTGTCTATATTTTTGTGCTTGTGAGTGGTTTGTGTGTGTTTTGAGTGTGGTCTGCGTGTCTTTTGAGTGCGGTTTGTGTGTGTTTTGAGTGTGGTCTGTGTGCACTGCAAATAATGAAGTTCTAGCTGAGTTAAAATGTGTTGATTTGAGGATATTAATCTGAATTTCAGACGTTTTGACTCGTTAAGATCAGTGGAGACGATTTATTTGATGTAACTAGATTATTTCACTTGTTTCAAACCGTTTGTGACTTGTTTCAATACATTATTTCTTATTTCAATCCAAATTATCTGTCACTGGGTTAAGATTATTTTACTTACCCCAATGACACATTTATTTTCTTATTTTAAGCAAAATTATCACAGGATCATCAGAAATACCTTGAAACCAGTGAAATATTCTGCTTCACATCAGCAATTAAATCTCATCGAATCAAATCTACCGAAATCCAGATAAAAATGATAAATTCAAGCCATTTTAAGATTGGATAGATTTACATTTTTTGCTGTGTGTGGTCTGTGTGTGGTTCGTGTGTGTTTTGAGCGTGGTCTGCGTGCCTTTTGAGTGTGGCTTGTGTGTGGTCTGTGTGTGGTCTGCGTGTGGTTTGTGTGTGGTCTGTGTGTGGTTTGTGTGTGGTCCTCGTGTTGTACCTGTCCCGTGCGGAGCTTCCAGTGCGTGGCGAGGCCGTAGCCCGTGTCCATGAATATTTTGGGGATGCTCAGGCCCTGCTCAATGGCCTGGAGCTTCAGACCCAACAAGTGACGGTCGATGCCATGTCCTTTCAGAGCCTGGAGTCAAACAAGAGGTTATTATTGATGAAAACCTGATTTAGTTTTACATTTATTTAATAATGCTGCTGGTCTTTTGATTGTGTTTTAAAGTCTTATGTAACAAGTCGCAGAGCAAATGATGATTGAAAGCTGATAGTGTGAAACTAGTTTGGTCAGAAGTTTGGTTCGAGTGATTCAATAATGATAATAAAGCACAACACACAGAGTTAAGGTGCTGTTGGTATCATACAGTCCCAATCAAAAGTTTAAGACCAGTTGAATAAATGGCAAAAGTCACATTTTTCATGGTTGGATCTTAACAAGGTTCCAAGTAAAGCTTCAATACGTAACAAGAGTGAGAAACCAAAAAAAGGTTTGAGTAAAGATTTTATTGAAAACAATTAAAGCGCCTGCTCTGATCAAAAGTTTAGGACCACATGCCATCAAAAGCCCAAATCTGTCCAAAAATGCAGATTCAGTGTCATTTTCTGTCTGGTATTCACACTGTCGCAAGGATGCATTAAGACAGTCATTTTGAAATTCTTAAAGGATCCTGAGGGTTATGGAATAAAAAAGTCAAGTGGAAGACCCAAAATAATGACCCCAGCTCTGAGCCGGAGGATCCGATTGGCCGTCCGTCAAGATACTGGAAGATCCTCGACCCAAATTAAGGCATTTACTGGTGCCGACTGCAGCCAATAACATCAGACACATCTGACACTGAAGGGCTTCAAAAGCAAAAAACGTCTCCTTGAACGCCACAGAACTGCAGCTTGAACCGATTTCAGTTCAATTGTCGTTTTCAATCAAATGTGTACTCAAACTTTTTTTTTGTGTCTCACTTCCATCGCTTGTTGAAGCTTAACTTAAGATCCAACCATACAAAATGTGACTTTTGCCATTTATCCAACTGGTCTTTTGATAGGGCCTGTATGTTGATGGTTGATGGTGCAACGAATACTAACAATGAATGCCCCAATATTTACAGTCTGCAAATAAGAGTTGTTTAAAGTGCAGTTTCTGTTAGAAGTAGATCGACCATGTATAATATTAAGTCAATGGGTAATGGCTTCCCGTAACACTGGACCCGAGTTGGTGACAGCCCACGCATACGATGGAAAGCACACTGCATCATGGACAAAATGTCCATCGCGTCCCGTGGGTGTTATCTGTCCTCGTAAATGTCCATGTATCAAATGTCCAAAGGCTAAAGGCCTTAAGTGCCTGTGCGTGAGTGAAAAGGTGAGTGGAGGCTGCCAGAGCCTCCAGACCAGCCGAGGCGCTTGACCTGCGGTCACACGTCTGTGACGACATAAGCACGACATGAATGGTTCATCATCTGCCTGGAGGAACTCTCTCTACACTAGATGAACCACCTTCCTTCCTCTTGAGTGGTTCTGGCTGACTGTGTCAGTCCTAGTTCATCTGCAGCCTGTGCGTCTGTGGGAGTAGGATCTCTCCTTCACTGAGGTCTGAGATTTATACTTTTTCCCCACAGGGTTTTTTGTGTTTTTTTCTTACTGAGATGGTCAAGGAAGGAGAAGCTCTGGGAATCCATCCATTATCCATTTACTAAATTCTCTTGAACTTGTTTATTTAAACTGCTTTCTACCTGTGGACCATCGTGGCTGTTGTGGAAATTTTGGGCACTAATAAATTTAATTGAATTGAAACATGACAGGGAGGACGCACTAACGCACAAAGAGCTGCCAGGCTTAAATATTATGTTTTATAGTGGATTTTCCCCTGGGTTATACTTACTTGGGATATCAAAACATTCACCAGAAGGTACCAAACCCTCTAATATGCTTTCAGATATATTTTCAGGATAATATTTCTATAGTGAATCTACATGCAAATACTGAAGCTTAAACTACAATCATCAGTACCAGATCTGTCAGAGCAGCGTAGGCCTCGACTGCTTCTCTGAATAACTGCAGCTTCACTTCTCTCTGCAACAAAAGCACAGTTTAGCTTTAGCCTGAACCGTTCTGAAATAATGCAGTGAGTATAACAACTGTAACCCCTTCATCTCACCGACACAGAGGGGTTGTCGAAGGCGAGCACAAACGTCAGAGCCTCCTGCGTGGGCGAGCGGATGTACTCGGTCCTGCCTCCTCTGAACATCCTCTGAGACGCGATGTCACAGGACGGACAAACCTCGCCGTGAACTCTGACATGAGCGAGGAGAGGAAACATGAGAACGTGTTTGAAACCTCCAGAGAGAGAATCACCATCTCCAAAGTGTTCAGACAACAATGAGAAGAGTGGGTAAAAATCGTGCTCCAGGAATATTGTTAGCTCATAATAGTAATAAATGAGAAGTAACTAATGATGCCAATAATTACTTGATAATTCACTATGACTCAAGTAGGGCTGCAAGTTAATTGATTCATTGCAACTAAACTATTATATAAACTGTTGTCAGCTAATTAAATAATCATTAACTAGTCTATACGCAAGTCTCTAAAACATGCCATGAACTACAGAGAAGAGGTTTTATGACTCAGAGCATGAATCACACAAAAATGACTTGGCAAATGTGTTAATGTTGTGTTTCAGATCGAAAGATTAATCAATTGCCAAAATAACTGTTAGTTGCACCCCTAGACTCAGTACTCAGTTTTGAATGAAACTTTTATTTTTGTTTGAGTTATCATTATGTAATTATACTTATACTAACAAATGTTTTGAAAAGTTGTCGGTTTCGGTAACGCTTTAGATTAAGGTTCCTTAGTTAACTATTCATAAGATGTTAATAAGCACTAATAGTTTGTTTATGCACTTATAACGCCTTATACATGTTTATAATCCATCAGCCAAAGCATGTTTGAGTGAATAAAGCACATGTACAGAGCATCAATGAGCTGCATATCACATTATTTTCAATTATCACGTTAATAAATGCTTTATAAGTGCTTATAAACATGTAAGTGCTTATCAATGCATTATAAATAGTTTACTAAGGAACTTTAAACTAAAGTGTTACCTCAGTTTCATGTTTGGGGGTGATAAGGATTGGATTGGTTCTAGGTTCTCTTTATATGTGTTTCCCCAAATTTCAATACCAAAGGTTAGGAATGATGTGAATAAAGTAGATGTAATACATTTTTGTTCAAAATATATTCTAGTAGTACTTCTTCTGTACAGGCCAAACTTTACCTTATGTGTTTTTCATCTAATTTTGCTATGAGAAATGTATTATAATTGACTTTACTTCATTTTCATTCATTTTAATCTTGATGTCCTCCTTCTCTTTGTTACTGAATACCATAAACCACAAGATTGTTAAAATGATCTCTTACTTGGTTTCCTAATATAAAAGAACATTACACAGATGTCAGACTTTGTCCACAATAATCCTGACTGTAAATGTCACACCTGTAGTAGGCGAGCTGCAGCGCCACCTGGATGAAGGCGTTTGGACTCAGTTTGTTTCTCTTCGGCAGCTCTTTCCCAAACCTCTTGAAGTTAAACACGTTCACATCCAGGTCATTTATGAGTCTGAAGGAGATAACAGCAGTTATAAATCAGGCTTTAGTTCTGTATAAATACATACTTTCTTTGGGCTTCTCAAGGTGACTTCAGCACTAAGCTTTTATCTTCTGTTTACTGTTTATATATTGTGTGTTAGAGTTGCTGGATAATGGAAAATAATAGAAAGTTGAAGGCCTTGTACAAGAGTTTTCTGGATTTAAAACTGAAAAACACAATCTAGTTTATTTGAAATTGTTTGTAGTGCGGTGCAAAGTCAATTCTCACTTTTCTAACACATTACAAACATTAATTATTCCACTACTTTATGAGGCAGAAAGTACAATCATATTATTCAGAAGAGAATTAATTGTACTTTAGATTGGTGCATAAATGTATTTGCAATGAAAATGTAATTAATTGCACAGCAGTAACGTTTTTATTCATTATCGGTTCAATAAAGAAATTATTTGATGTCACTAAAGCTGGATAATCCCAAACAAAGTCATTCTAAAAGTGAAATATTGTTAAAACTTGAGCTACAGTAAATAAATAGCAGAATGAAACACATTTTTAGTCAGTTGGTGCCGATAATAAGCCATAAAAGTTATCAATTTTATGCTCTATGATTCAAATCGTATCAAAATTCTAAGAAAAGTTTGTTTTTGCGATCACATATTGAACGATAAGTCGATATATAATTATCAGGCTTACTAGTTCTGTTTTTCACATTTTCAAGACGATAAAAACAGGGAGACAGTGCCTTTACATTGTGCTTTAAAACATTCTTACATGTCTAGGTTCTGCTTGGCGTGCTCGATGTCCCTCTTGATTTCGCGGTCGATGGAGAAGTAGAGTTTTTTGGGCATCGGCAGCGGGACCAGAGGCGCTCTTTTTGGGTCTGGCCTCTCACTGAAAAGAACAAAAGACAGAGCGTGAATACGTAAAGCCTTCGTGAATACTGGAGCGTGGAAAACCCCTCTGACCAGTACTCCAGGATGTGATGCAGCAGAGTGGCCACCGGGGGGCCCTCTGCTGTGGCCTGTTCATACAAAAGCCCCCAAGATCCATCTTCACCCACGACAAACTGAAAGAGAAACAGATCAGTATCAGTGTTTTTGAGTAACTAAATGGTTTATGAATACATTTTAGGATTGTCAGAGAGATTATATTGTGCCTAAAGGTGGGCAATGTTGACAAAACTAAATATCTCTATATTTTTAGGGAGTTTTCCAATAACGATATTCTGAGGATATTATGTAAATCCAACAGAAATGTGTTAAATCATGTCTTTAAATATATTAATTAAGGTTAAATTATCAGACGAATGAGAAATCTTTGTTAAAAATGAATCACAAGTGCAGAAATATCACATTATACTCTTTTTTTTTGAAAGTTTATAACACAACAACAGTTCTTTTTGTAGCATTTTTACTTGCAATTTTGCATTTCTTCAAAAATATTCACAATATTAATAACATTTTGATATATTGCCCACGTATAATTGTTTCAGATTCTACACTGTACTGAATTGTACACAATATGTCGATCCTACACAACAACCAAAAACATGAATTATTTTTCAAATCAAATTTAAATGTACATGAACAACATTTTCACTAGGACTGCACACCATGTTGCATTATTAGCCAACGAAACAATCAATAGCACAAATATATATTGCAATAATACAAAGATCCTCCATTTGACAGAAACCGTTTTTAAAATTATGTTTAAACACAGATTTTATTCATGATTTTCCTCATTCAGTCTAAATTAGCCTTAATTTAGATTCTGTTTTGTCTTTATTTTGAAAGAGTTTGACTTCTACATATTTTTTTTATTATAAGTGAAATTATTCTGTCAAAAAGTATATTAAAATGTCAATAATATTAATTTCATAATACTTAACAGCCATATTGTATATTGCAATCATTTCCAATATTGTTAAGATCTAGTTTTTACTATTTTCACCTTTATTGTCTATAAATGATGCATCTTGCACATCATATTTTAAGACTTTTTTCGAGTTCACATGAATAATTATCACGACAAATGAATCAAAAAGTTCATAAAACCAAAGATCATAAACAGAGCAAAGGGCAGATGTCTCACCTGAAGAGTTTTATCAAACCATCGATTTCCGCTGTTTGAGAAAGTCCCTCCTCCATGAAGCACCTGAGCGGCTTTACGACTGGCATATCTGAGGTTTACACAAACATAAAGACTTATTAACTAAGTATCTATGCTTTAGAACACGTGAAGCATCAGATTTGTATTTAAGATATAATAAACCGTTCATAATGTGTGGAGTCTTTGGGGAAATGTAAACGTTGCAGAGGCTCAGACCAACAATGTCAACACACGGACAATGATATCTGAGCACAAACATTATTGAGACTCAGAAATATGTGAGCGAGGAAAGAGGAACGGGATATTTAACGGGATTCTACGTTATTTTAAAGTGTATGTTAAAGGGCCTATGACAGTTTGGACTATTCATGTAACAAAAATACAGGTAAGATAAATATATTTAAAGTTTGCTAAAAATAATTATACATTTTATCATTTTTTAATATCACTTCCTGGTTGTAAATGATGACATCACACTAGGAAATTACTTTGAATGCTGGACTAAAACTCAGCTAATGTCAGAGATTTGTTTAATCTGAAAAATCAAAATACATGTTAATACCTTTATTTTGTTAAATTAATGTTTTAAGGGTAAAAAAGTTGTTTATTTTGGGTAAATTATGCGTAACCTTTGAATGGAATGAGTCTCCCTTTTATGTACAATACGTATTAATACACCAAATAAAATCAAAATTAGAATATCGCTAAAACCTGTCATACGCACTTTAACATTTTTTTCTTCAGAGGTTCCCATGGAGTTCCACATCAAAAGGTTTAATTCAGTCAACAGGACAAAAGATTTTAGAGACAATAAACATAAACGATAAACATCCAAGAAGCTTCTGAAGTTCTGATGCTGCCGGTCTTTTACCAGAACTGTGTCAGAACTGAAGAAGCTACTTGGACCTTCTTTTGCCACTATCTCCATGGAGACAAGCAGGTGACGCCAAGTTACAGGTCACATCTGTGGAGAGCAGACCCGGCTCACTCTCATGAAGGTTTTTTAAAGGATTAATTCCGTGTGGAACTTTACAAGCATAAAATTACTTTAAAAGAGAAGAGTGCGGCTGAAATCATTATGTTTTTATTCCTCATTGTACAGGAGAAAACAAAGAAGAAACGCATCAAACCCAAGAAGACGGGGAACTCTGAACTGATTCAAAAGGAAACAACATTTTAATGGAGACAAACGTGATGGAAAAGTTACATGCATTACGTACACTTCCTCCACTTTGGTTACAATGCGATTTAGGGTTGTTGTTTTTTTAGACAGATTAATTCTAAGATAAAAAGATAAAACATTTCACGCACTTTTCATCTGAAATCCTCATGACGGGAGAGTCCAGACACAGGGAGAACAGTCCAGTCTCAATCGCTCGCACCGAATCTCTGTTGATTTTATCTAAACAACAAAACAGTGCATTAGGAAAGGCAAGTTTATCTGTAGAACACAATTCATACACAAAGTAATTCAGAGTGCTGTACAAAAAAGGATAAATAAATAAAAAATAAATAAATCACAAAACACATTAAGATAATAATCATAAAATTACTTTAAAGATAAGAGTGCGGCTAAAATCATTATGTTTTTATTCGTCATTGTAGAGGAGAAAACAAAGAAGAAACCTATGCAGATGCTGGAAGAACGCCGCACAACAAAGGCCACAAAGTACAAGAATCAAACCCAAGAAGACGGGAACTCTAAGCTGATTCAAAAGGAAACACAACTTTTTTTCCTCATAAAATGTTTCCTGGCGAATTGCGTATTTAAGCAGAACTAATTGAAGTCGAGTCACAACAGAGTCTTAACAGACTTTTCTGACATGGATTTTCCTCAGAAAAGTAAACAGATCGCTCAGAAAATGTAAAAATACAGAAGGCGGCGCTAGCATCATGGTTGCATTTAGCCCACAGCTCTGTTTGGAACAGTCTAACTCCTGAAGTCTGGGTGAAGCTGTATTTGGAACAGTCTAACTCCTGAAGTCTGGGTGAAGCTGTATTTGGAACAATCTAACTCCTGAAGTCTGGGTGAAGCTGTATTTGGAACAGTCTAACTCCTGAAGTCTGGGTGAAGCTGTATTTGGAACAGTCTAACTCCTGAAGTCTGGGTGAAGCTGTATTTGGAACAGTCTAACTCCTGAAGTCTGGGCGAAGCTGTATTTGGAACAATCTAAGTCCTGAAGTCTGGGCGAAGCTGTATTTGGAACAGTCTAACTCCTGAAGTCTGGGTGAAGCTGTATTTGGAACAGTCTAACTCCTGAAGTCTGGGTGAAGCTGTATTTGGAACAGTCTAACTCCTGAAGTCTGGGCGAAGCTGTATTTGGAACAATCTAACTCCTGAAGTCTGGGTGAAGCTGTATTTGGAACAGTCTAACTCCTGAAGTCTGGGTGAAGCTGTATTTGGAACAATCTAACTCCTGAAGTCTGGGTGAAGCTGTATTTGGAACAGTCTAACTCCTGAAGTCTGGGTGAAGCTGTATTTGGAACAGTCTAACTCCTGAAGTCTGGGCGAAGCTGTATTTGGAACAATCTAAGTCCTGAAGTCTGGGTGAAGCTGTATTTGGAACAGTCTAACTCCTGAAGTCTGGGTGAAGCTGTATTTGGAACAGTCTAACTCCTGAAGTCTTGGTGAAGCTGTATTTGGAACAGTCTAACTCCTGAAGTCTTGGTGAAGCTGTATTTGGAACAGTCTAACTCCTGAAGTCTGGGTGAAGCTGTATTTGGAACAGTCTAACTCCTGAAGTCTGGGTGAAGCTGTATTTGGAACAATCTAACTCCTGAAGTCTGGGTGAAGCTGTATTTGGAACAGTCTAACTCCTGAAGTCTGGGCTGCTGTATTTTGAACAGTCTAACTCCTGAAGTCTGGGCGAAGCTGTATTTGGAACAATCTAAGTCCTGAAGTCTGGGTGAAGCTGTATTTGGAATAGTCTAACTCCTAAAGTCTGGGTGAAGCTGTATTTGGAACAATCTAACTCCTGAAGTCTGGGTGAAGCTGTATTTGGAAAAATCTAACTCCTGAAGTCTGGGCGAAGCTGTATTTGGAACAATCTAAGTCCTGAAGTCTGGGTGAAGCTGTATTTGGAATAGTCTAACTCCTGAAGTCTTGGTGAAGCTGTATTTGGAACAGTCTAACTCCTGAAGTCTGGGTGAAGCTGTATTTGGAACAGTCTAACTCCTGAAGTCTGGGTGAAGCTGTATTTGGAACAGTCTAACTCCTGAAGTCTGGGTGAAGCTGTATTTGGAACAGTCTAACTCCTGAAGTCTGGGCGAAGCTGTATTTGGAACAATCTAAGTCCTGAAGTCTGGGTGAAGCTGTATTTGGAATAGTCTAACTCCTAAAGTCTGGGTGAAGCTGTATTTGGAACAATCTAACTCCTGAAGTCTGGGTGAAGCTGTATTTGGAACAATCTAAGTCCTGAAGTCTGGGTGAAGCTGTATTTGGAACAGTCTAACTCCTAAAGTCTGGGTGAAGCTGTATTTGGAACAGTCTAACTCCTAAAGTCTGGGTGAAGCTGTATTTGGAACAATGTATTTGGAACAGTCCAACTCCTGAAGTCCGGGTGAAGCTGTATTTGGAACAGTCTAACTCCTGAAGTCTGGGTGAAGCTGTATTTGGAATAGTCTAACTCCTGAAGTCCGGGTGAAGCTGTATTTGGAACAGTCTAACTCCTGAAGTCTGGGTGAAGCTGTATTTGGAATAGTCTAACTCCTGAAGTCTGGGTGAAGCTGTATTTGGAACAGTCTAACTCCTGAAGTCTGGGTGAAGCTGTATTTGGAACAATCTAAGTCCTGAAGTCCGGGTGAAGCTGTATTTGGAACAATCTAAGTCCTGAAGTCTGGGTGAAGCTGTATTTGGAATAGTCTAACTCCTGAAGTCTGGGTGAAGCTGTATTTGGAACAGTCTAACTCCTAAAGTCTGGGTGAAGCTGTATTTGGAACAATGTATTTGGAACAGTCCAACTCCTGAAGTCCGGGTGAAGCTGTATTTGGAACAGTCTAACTCCTGAAGTCTGGGTGAAGCTGTATTTGGAACAGTCTAACTCCTGAAGTCTGGGTGAAGCTGTATTTGGAATAGTCTAACTCCTGAAGTCCGGGTGAAGCTGTATTTGGAACAGTCTAACTCCTGAAGTCTGGGTGAAGCTGTATTTGGAACAGTCTAACTCCTGAAGTCTGGGTGAAGCTGTATTTGGAACAATCTAAGTCCTGAAGTCTGGGTGAAGCTGTATTTGGAACAGTCTAACTCCTGAAGTCCGGGTGAAGCTGTATTTGGAATAGTCTAACTCCTGAAGTCTGGGTGAAGCTGTATTTGGAACAGTCTAACTCCTAAAGTCTGGGTGAAGCTGTATTTGGAACAATGTATTTGGAACAGTCCAACTCCTGAAGTCCGGGTGAAGCTGTATTTGGAACAGTCTAACTCCTGAAGTCTGGGTGAAGCTGTATTTGGAATAGTCTAACTCCTGAAGTCCGGGTGAAGCTGTATTTGGAACAGTCTAACTCCTGAAGTCTGGGTGAAGCTGTATTTGGAATAGTCTAACTCCTGAAGTCTGGGTGAAGCTGTATTTGGAACAGTCTAACTCCTGAAGTCTGGGTGAAGCTGTATTTGGAACAGTCTAACTCCTGAAGTCTGGGTGAAGTCTGCTCTTGTAGTTGTTGAACAGTGAGCAGCTCTTCTACATTAAAATGAACGGATTGCTTGTCCCACAGAGCTCCGTTACTGGGTGTTCCCTCGGACTCTTTTCAGTGACTCCGTGTTGGCGTGCTTTACCTCTGAGCAGGCGGTTGTAGGCGGCTCCCCAGGTGTGCCGGTGCTCGCTGGTTAAGATCCCCATCGGCTCTTTGTCGGTTTTCCAGGACTGAGAGCGGATCCGGAGCAGCTGTGCGTGGATCTGGGACTCGGTCATCCTCGAACCGTCGCTGTTATAAACCTCCACCTGGAAAAACTGCACAATACATGTATAAGTGTGTCGATTCAGCAGGGCTGGGCGATACGGTGATAAAAATCGAACCGTGAGCTCGTCCCTGTGACAATCTGCTATTTTTATGACATCGTCATGTCGTGATTCACCGTTTGTCTCTTAAATGCAGCTGTCTGTTCAAACACACTTTTCTCTGAAGCCTCTGAGCAGATGACTTTATTTACCTCTTACACTTCTTAAGTGCAATAATTCACTGCACCAAAACGCAACTAAAAGTGACAGAAATGCGTCTAAAACTACAAAGACGTGACTAAAAGTGACAAAGACGCAAATAAAAGTGACAAAGACGCGACTAAACGTGACAAAGACTCACTTAATTACAACAAACACAACTGAATGTGACAAAAATGTGACTAAAAGCAACAAAATTATGCTTAAAATGTGAGTCTGAATAGAAAATCTAATCACGATCGCAAAACTGGTCAGAAAAATCACAATTACATATTTTTTCCTAAATGGTGCAGCTCTATTAAAGGCAATAGAAAAAAAACAAAGTGAACACAAATCATGATATAATCGAAATCATTATCTGACCCCAAGAAAATCATGATTATAATTTTTTGCCGTATTACCCAGCCCTACGATTAAGCATGAAATCTGTGATCATTTAATTCTAATGACAAGATGCTATTAACAGAGACTTATTACCACGACTATTGGTCAACCTCTGTCAAATGTAAGTAATAAGAGGTGCAAATAAAGAGTCTCACTCACTCTAAATATCATATGGTTAATTGAGATTATTCTGGTCACAAAAGCCATAGGAACCAAAAAACAATAATCTTAATAATTTTAGAAGTAATATTTTGTATTTTAATTTCAATCAATACTTGAAAAGTACTTTTTTTTGGCTGTTTTTGTCACTTTATATTGCCATTGTCGATTCCATAAAACTGGTCACAAACTTGAGGAATACTAACGTGGGAATGAAAGAAAATTAAGAAAGAAAAGATTTCACTGACGTTTGGTCTCAGTAATCGTGAATAATAGTTAAATCATGACGTTTTTTCTCACAATAGTCGTAACAGTGACATTTTATATTGCGTCATCTCTAGATTTAAATCAGTGGCTGTAAAGAGTGCACGTCCAGACGCAGCAGATGACCTTCTGGGGAGAATATAAAGACACTAAATGTACATAAATTGTCATAAAGGCTGAAAAAAAAATAATCGTGTTATGAACTTTTTGGCATATCTCAATCACACAACTTGGGATTACTTTAAATGCATCTAAACTCAGAGCAAAAGTAAATAATCTGTCCTTTACTTTAGGTGGGAATTATATTAACGTAATTGTTTCTGTTTTTGGTCATAATCATATTGTACACTGTCTCTGTAAATAAAAACATACAATATCATCAATAACAATGTTCTGAAAGATCATTTTAACAAGTGCTTAGTGAGTGAGTTGAGTGATTTTGAAGAAAATACATTCAAATGTTTGTTTCAGTTTCATAAAAGAGATTTCTATTACACTATATTAAGTTTATTTCTAAAACATAAAACATTACAATACATTTTCTATTCGATATGCAGGTTATAGATAATAGCTTCTTATTTTATCAAATCATGCTTATTCGAAATGGTTTAATTACGGATATTCAAGGAAACCAAAGTCATCCGTTTTTAAGCTAATTCTTGTGCGTCATATAAATCTGTGAAGTGGGTGAGACTAAAGGCGTGTCGAATGCTTTACTCTCTTCAAGACTGGACTTGACTTTGCACCAGACTTTTACAAAGGAAAGGCTGCAAAACAAACAAAAGGAAACAGAAGCAAACAGAGGCTCGACAATGCAGTCAGTCCAGTCCGGAAACAGAGATGGACAGAGACTTTTGTTGAAACTGTAATCAACAAAATGACTGTATATTCTACCCATTTCAGACAATTACAGCCTTTATACTTGTACTATACTCTTATACTCGTACTATACTCTTACTATACTCGTACTATACTCTTACTATACTCGTACTATACTCTTACTATACTCGTACTATACTCTTATACTCGTACTATACTCTTATACTCGTACTATACTCTTATACTCGTACTATACTCTTATACTCATTACTATACTCTTATACTGCATCTATACTCTTATACTGCACTATACTCTTATACTGCACTATACTCTTACACTGCACTATACTCTTACACTCAGACTCATACTCTTACACTCAGACATACTCTTATACTGCATCATACTCTTATACTGCACTATACCTTATACTGCATTATACCTTACTATACTGCATTCATACCTTATACTGCACTATACTCTTATACTGCACATACTCTTATACTGCTATACCTTACTATACTGCACTATACCTTATATACTCTATACCTATACTGCACTATACTCTTATACTGCACTATACCTTATACTGCAGTACATACCTTATACTGCATTCATACTCTTATACTGTACTATACCTTATACTGCACTATACTCTTATACTGTACTATACCTTATACTGCAGACTATACCTTATACTGCATTACCTTATACCTGCACTATACCTTATACTGTGCATTCATACTCTTACACTGCACTATACTCTTACACTCACTATACCTTACACTCACTATACTCTTATACTGTACTATACTCTTATACTGCATTTATACTCTTATACTGCACTATACCTTATACTGTACTATACTCTTACTATACTGCATTACTATACTCTTATACTGCATTATACTCTTATACTCTGCACTATACTCTTATACTCAGATTATACTCTTATACTGCATTTATACTCTTATACTCGTACTATACTCTTATACTCGTACTATACTCTTATACTCGTACTATACTCTTATACTCGTACTATACTCTTATACTCGTACTATACTCTTATACTCGTACTATACTCTTATACTCGTACTAAACACTCTGACTCTTCATCCACGTCACTGCATCACACACGTTTGTACCTGAGAAAAGCACCAAACATTATCCAGTCAGTAAACTTTTGTTCCTCGTTCATTTGTCCGCTGAACTTTTCCTGGTTGAAATATAGACACATGCTTACTTTTATGGCATGGGTCCGCCACCTGCTTGTCTCCTTGGGGAATTGACCTTATTCTGCCCCGCCCACTTTTGCAGTTTTTTGCACATCTGTTGTAAACGCACTTCTGTTTGACGTGAACTCTGTTAAAGCTAATGACGAACGAGGGAAAAGTCTCGCCGCTAAAATGTTACATAAAGTAGATTGATTTGTGTAAAATGTTTAATGAACACGAGCAACAACAAGTCACAACGCAACGATTTCCTGAGGCCTGAAAACGTCTTTTTAGTCCATGTAGAACTTATTTTCTGTTGAGCTCGTCTGCTCCATGTAAACTAATACAACGGAAACAAGACGGCGGCGCGTACGGCAACTTCAGGAATAAGATGAATAGAGGTTATTGCTTTGCCTGACACGGTCAAAAATGGCACTGAACAGATTTATTTTCTTGGAGACCAGCAGGTGACACCAGTAGGAAAAGTTACAGGTCGGGTCTGGGAGGGGCGAGCCTGTTTATGTCCCGCTCCTGTCCCGTCGGCTCTGCCTTGGGCCCGATGAACAGGAGCTGGGACAGGCCCATGAGCTCAGGCTGCCCACCTCGACCCCCCCAAACAAACGGGTAGATCCTCGTCCAGTAAAGTGAATCTAATGCTAAACATTTTTTCCATATCAAGAAGTATATTCTGCTACAGTGACTGTTTTGAGCTTTTAACCATGCTCTAAGAATCCTCTCCCTCAGACCGTCAAAAATCAAAAAAATGATTTTAGATGTCACTTATCTGACAATCTTGCTGTTTTAAGTGCTTAAATCATAGTCAGACTCGTTCTGAGCATTTCTGCCTCTAAACACAATGACTGCTCCTGCTCCCTGAACTCGCACTTATCGTTAACGCTTGTTCAGCTTGTGTAAGCGCTATGCAGCCAGTAGATGGCGCCAAAACTCTGTAAGTGCCAGTGAAACAGAACCAGATACACATGTTTTGTTTTTGTCTCTCTCTCTCTCTCTATTTTTTTTTGGGGGGGGGGGGGACTATCCTGATAATGATGACTGCTTACTTATTGTAAAAATGTGAAATGATTAATGAGATTAATCACAAAAGTGCAGAAATAACATCACCTTATACATATCTTTTTTTTTTAATCAACTCTTTTCATAGCTTTTAAAAAAACTATACTCAATATTTAAAGGTTCCATATCTTCAAAATAACTGTCACGGTATTATTTAAATGTTGTTATATTTCCCGCCTCTATCTTACTTTATCAAACAAAGACAGACTCATAGTTAACAGGATCTGGTGCGCGATCAAAACAGATTTCTGCGGTGAATCCCTGCGTCCGTCGCTCACTTCTGACCTGGTAGTTGCGGACCACGGTGATGTGTTTGGGGGAGCGTCGCGAGCGCCCGTAGTGAGCCACCGAGTCGTGCTTGGGCCCCGGGATCCGACAGGACGAGAACATGAGCGGGTACAGCTCCATGCAGAGAGGACGACCGCGCATGAGATCCACCGAGAACTGGCCCCTGGGACACAGAGAGAGGCATTCAGTTTGTGTATTTATGTTGAGCAGAGTGTGTCAAGGGCAAAACAACAGAAAGTGATAAATAAGACTAACACAGAATAACACTTGTATGGATTAAAGTGCATGTTAGGCCTGTCACAATAACACATTTTGAAGTACGATCTATTGCTACAGAAAAATATCACGATAAACGATAATATTTAAACAAATCTATACGACTGACGCAAAAACTGTAAAGCAGGAAAACCTTTTTCCAAGTGAACCGTGCTGTAAAAATGTGGCCAGGTTTAATTAAATGGCACTTTAGTCATTAGTTCTAGTATCTCTACTTTGTTAAGTTGCCGTACGCGCCGCCGTCTTGTTTCCGTTGTAGTTTACACGGAGCAGACGAGCTCAACAGAAAATAAGTTCTACATGGACTAAAAAGACGTTTTCAGACTGATCAGGAAATCGGTGCGTTGTGACTTGTTGTTGCTCGTGTTCATTAAACATTTTACACAAATCAATCTACTTTATGTAACATTTTAGTGGTGAGACTTTTCCCTCGTTTGTCATTAGCTTTAACGGAGTTCTCGTCAAACGGAAGTGCGTTTACAACAAAAGTGCGTATCTGTGGCAAAAAGCGGCAAAAGTGGGCGGGGCAGAACAAGGTGAATACATGTTAATTATTCGACAAAGCACAGTCTAAATGTTATCATATAGGCCTAATACTAAGGGTGTAGTCTTTTAGTCATTTAGTCGACTGAGATTTTTATTAGTCGAGTAATTATTTTCTTACAATTACAAGTATTTATACAACATTTATACAATATTATTTCAAGTATTTATACAACAAAAACTGTTAAAAACTGAAGATATATAAGATATATTTTGAGTGAATCGTGAGTTTGATATAATTTATATATATTTAACATATAAATACACTGTTTCCTGGTACATTTCTGTATAAATGTGTATTTTTTTGCATGAACTCCAGTGCAGTTGTGTTTTTTTGGTGCAGTTTGGGTCAGATACAGAGCGATACTTCATAGTTTTGTCACACCCCCTTTTAGTCGATTAATCGGTCGATAAGTAAAGTCTTTAGTTGACTGCAGCCCTAACTAATACAGTAAAAAAATAAATAAAAAGACTCTACTAGTGCAAAGAAAAGGTAAAAGTGATAATTTTTGAGCCTGAAAAAAGTTCTTTATAACATATTGAACAATAAGTCTATTATTGTGACAGGGTTTCATGTTTTTTGTTTTAATTATTATTTCGTTTGTTTAATATCGTGGGATAAGATTCATTTACGCCTAAAATGGGTTAAATTAAACAAGCTTTGGTCTTGTTTGTAGGGCTGCAACAAGTTAACTGATTAATCGCAACTAACAGATAATATATAAATTATCGTCAACTAATTAAGTACAGTGATCCCTCGCTATATCGCGTTTCATCTTTCACGGCTTCGCTGCTTCACGGATTTTTTACAGTGCGGATATTTTTACAGTGCATCCACTGAACTTCAGCGCACGCACAAGAACGGGACCCTTTGATGAGTCGTTCATTGCAGTTCTCAAATATAATCGAAGGTGGCATATCCGTTTATAAAAATCTTCTTGCTCAGAAAAAGAAAGAGCGCCAACAACTAAAGAAAGAGTCGTGCGTCTTCAGTAGAAACAGACGCTACAGCGGAGCGGAGTCAGGACCAAGAGGCACAGCTGGGACTGTGAAATACGCCGTGACAATGTTTACAACCTTGTATTACTATATTAAAATTATTGTTTTAAACACATTTTGGGCTTTAAAACAGGTTTTGACGTTTGGTTTCATTCCATAGTTCAGTATTGCATTGTAAAATAATAAAAAATAAAGCTGTGACTACTTCACGGATTTCACTTTTCGCGTGTTATTTTTGGAACGCAACTCCCGCGATAAACGAGGGATCACTGTATTCGAATAATCATTAACTGGTCTATACAAAGACAAAACAAGCCATGAGCTGCAGAGAAGAGTTTTTATGACTCCGACAGAGCAGGAATACACAAAATGACACGGAGAATGTGTACTTTCTTGTTGTTGTTGTTGATAAAACAGCCTTTTGTTCATAAATATTCACCACCAGGACGTCCTCAAACGGCTTCACCACAGCTTTATCTGTAAAATATTCACTGGGCCGGCCGGAATAAGGTGAATAAAACAAGAATAAAAGACTATTCCAGTATAACGTGTGATGGATTGACATGGAGCTGCCCTGAACTAAACTAAAGGAGAAAACCGGTCAACAGCTTTAGTGACTGACGGCACGAGAGCCTAAATTTAGACCTGGATTAACTTCAATAATCAGAGGAACCACGGGCTGCCAAACGGACCAAAGGCCACAGACACACTGTTCATGATCCAGATTTAAGAAGTTTACCTGTCGATCATGGCTTTGAAATCCAGGACCGCTGCAATAAGCTTGGACGCAAACCTAAAGGGAAACAACACAGAAAGAACATAATATAAAAAGGATAAATTCTAATTTTTCTACCGCGGTAAATTTAACATTATCTGAATAAGAAAAGAAATGGGTAGAGCAGCCAAAACTGGACTTGTATCAACCAAATACAAGTAAAAGTAGAAATGAAAGTAATTAAAGAGTAAAGAAAAGTAAAGTATGAAACAAAAAACACATAAACAACTTAAAAATGTGTCTGTGTCACTAGAAAAATCCCTTTTACAGAACAAAATCTGGCCTTTTGTAAATGACCTTGGGCTTTATCAGAACTAATAAAACACCATCATGTTTAATAAAGAAAGTGCTATTATTTAGTGTAAATGTCAGTCTAATGTCTAAAACCTTGGCCTAAAAAAGAGCATTTGTATTTATGTGGACACACAGAAAATGTATTGGGAAAATACTACAAATAATTTCATAATGATGATGATTTCTTAGTTTCGAGAAATTGATCAGGTATTTTTTTTCAAACATTTTTGTCAAATGAACATAGGCCTATAAGATAAACAAAAAAAATAGAAGGGGATTTATGTCGTACATTATTACCAATAAATTAAATAAAACAAATTAAATTAAATCCATTCAATAAAAAAGTCAAAAGTCAAAAGTAATGCGAGTGCTGTCCTGGTTTGGTCCTGGTTTAGTCCTGATGTAGACCTGATTTGGTGCTGTTCTAGTACCGTTCTAGTCCTGGTTTAGTCCTGATGTAGACCTGATTTGGTGCTCTTCTAGTCCCGTTCTAGTCCTGGTTTAGTCCTGACGTAGACCTGATTTGGTGCTCTTCTAGTCCTGGTTTGATCCTTGTTGTTTAGTCCTGATGTAGACCTGATTTGGTGCTCTTCTAGTCCTGGTTTAATCCTTGTTGTTTAGTCCTGATGTAGACCTGATTTGAAGCTGTTATAGTCCTGTTTGATCCTGGTTTAGTCCTGACGTAGACCTGATTTGGTGCTGTTCTAGTCCTGGTTTGATCCTTGTTGTTTAGTCCTGATGTAGACTTGATTTGATGCTGTTATAGTCCTAGTTTGATCCTGGTTTAGTCCTGATGTAGACCTGATTTAGTGCTGTTCAAGTCCTAGTTTGATCCCGGTTTGGTCCAGACATGGACTTGATTTGGTGCTGTTCTAGTCCCGGTTTAGTCCCGATGTAGACCTTATTTGAAGCTGTTCTAGTCCTGGTTTGATCTTGGTTTAGTCCTGACATAGACCTGATTTGGTGCTGTTCTAGTCCTGGTTTGGTCCTGGTTTGATCCTTGTTGTTTAGTCCTGATGTAGACTTGATTTGGTGCTGTTCTAGTCCTGGTTTGGTCCTGGTTTGATCCTTGTTGTTTAGTCCTGATGTAGACTTGATTTGGTGCTGTTCTAGTCCTGGTTTGGTCCTGGTTTGATCCTGGTTTAGTCCTGATGTAGACTTGATTTGGTGCTGTTCTAGTCCTGGTTTGGTCCTGGTTTGATCCTGGTTTAGTCGTGATGTAGACCTGATTTGGTGCTGTTCTAGTCCTGGTTTGGTCCTGGTTTGATCCTTGTTGTTTAGTCCTGATGTAGACTTGATTTGGTGCTGTTCTAGTCCTGGTTTGGTCCTGGTTTGATCCTGGTTTAGTCGTGATGTAGACCTGATTTAGAGCTGTTATAGTCCTGGTTTGATCCTGGTTTAGTCCAGACGTAGACTTGATTTGGTGCTGTTCTAGTCCCGGTTTAGTCCTGATGTAGACTTGATTTGATGCTGTTATAGTCCTGGTTTGATCCTGGTTTAATCCTGATGTAGACCTGATTTAGTGCTGTTCTAGTCCTAGTTTGATCCCAGTTTGGTCCAGACGTGGACTAGATTTGGTGCTGTTCTAGTCCCGGTTTAGTCCTGATGTAGACCTTATTTGGTGCTGTTCTAGTCCTGGTTTAGTCCCGATGTAGACCTTATTTGAAGCTGTTCTAGTCCTGGTTTAGTCCCGATGTAGACCTTATTTGAAGCTGTTCTAGTCCTGGTTTGATCTCGGTTTAGTCCTGACATAGACCTGATTTGATGCTGTTATAGTCCTGGTTTGATCCCAGTTTAGTCTTGACGTAGACCTAATTTGGTGCTGTTCTAGTCCTGGTTTAGTCCTGATGCAGAGCTGATTTGCTGCTGTTATAGTCCTAATTTGATCTTGGTTTAGTCCTGACGTAGCCTTGATTTGGTGGTGCTTCTAGTCCTGGTCTAATCTTGGTCTAGTCCAGGTTTCGTTCAGGGTTTATTCCCAGTAAAGTCTCAAATATGACGTGTAGTTTGTCAGTGTGAACGCAGCCTTTCATTCATAACTCAACAGATCCATGAAAACTTGTGGATCACTTCTGAGAGAAAGTTCCATTAACGACTCTTATTTATAGCCCAGACCTGACCCTTTCTAAGGCAGCTCGTGTTTCCTGCCTCACTCACACCAGCTGGCTCCTCCAGTCGTTGAAATCGCGGCGAGGAAGAGAAATGGCCGGGTTGGAGTGCACGGCCAGAGGCTCCCTGTTCTCCAGATACGACCACTGCACCCACCAGTCTGTGATCTGCACCAAATAGACGAGGAGAAGTCACAAAACAGGGATAAAGCATTTATCATAGCAGTTTGTTTAATTGTTCCTTTGGTTATCGAAACTAGATACGCATTTAAGCAAGTATCGATGCAAAAAAGACCTTTAACTGGCCCAAATTTGACCTTTTGTGAACAGTTTTGGAATGATCTTGAGCTTTATCAGACTAATATAAGACCACAGAGTTTTATAAAGAAAGTGCAATGATTTAGTGTTGAAAATATCAGTCTTTTGTATAAAACCTTGACCTAAAAAGAGCATTTGTAATTATCCTTGTGGAATTGAAATCGGTATTGAGAATATTAGAGTATCGAGTATATTTGTTAGTATTTTATCAGGTCTGAAATTTTAGTTTTGTGACGACACTAATAATATACAATGTAAATGTGGCAGACTATAACAAGGGTGCAGCTTTTTTATTTTTAGTTGGAAGGAAAAATTGTTGCTGTTGCTGTTTATCGCAATTGCATGAAACACTGCAATTTGAATGGAATATTTTTAAAAAAACAAATTGTATTTAGGTAAAAATGCAATCCTTGTGTCTTCATGGGGTCTTCCTAGTACTTTAAATCTTTACAAACAGGTTCTGAAATCACAACAGTAATCTCTCTATAATTAAGAGTACATTTGATTGGAGGAACTTTATAAAACCGTTAATCTGGTCAAATAAATAAAAGATTAGACTAAACTCATTAGTGTGCACTTTTTCATCATTGAAAATGATTAATTAAACCTCAACAAGTTTATCCAGTGCATCCTGACAAGTAAATAAGTCCCTGCACAAAATGGTTGCATTGCTGTCACTAGAGGTGGGCAACAGATTGAATTATTAATGCAAAAATGAAAGTAATTTAGACGATATTGTGAATGTTGCACTCAAATGTACAAAATTTGAATGCTGTGGTTGCAAAAAAAGTTGATTAAAAATTAAACTGATTAAAGATGTAAACTGATCAAACTAAAGTTCTATTTCTGCACTTGTGGCAAACATTTCACCAGCGTAATATTTTCAAAAATGTCTGGGGCTGGAACGTTTGTAAATAATCGTAGTTGTATTTTGATTATTGTTATCTGAATTATAAAGACGATAAAAAAAAAAAAATTGCTAAAAAAACCAAGAAAAGGCCTTTTATAACAAGGATCGTGGCATTATTTAATCAACATAAGTAAGAATAAACAATATCTGATTTTTAACAATAATACACTTAATATGTAAATATTCTACATCTGAAAACCTACAGCTATATTTAACCTTTATTTAGTTGATAATGTATTTAAAAAGTTTAAATACACAATAGAAATATTTGTTTAACAAGCTGACGAATCAAATAAAAAGAATCATGGACTAGTCGACTACTAAAATAATAGTTGCAGCCTTAAAGCTGATCCTTCCTTTACCCAGTTCTTGGTGTTTCTGGCTCTAGTCTCCAGTCGCTGCTGCAATTGTGAGCCCAGACCTCCAGGACGCCCGAACTCGTGCACCATGCGGTGGGTGTGGGCCAGCTCCTCGGGGGGCAGCAGCGGCTCCAGGGCCTGGAGGTACCTGTGCAGAGTCTGGTCCAGAGGAGGCACAGGCTGCGGCGGGACGGAGGAGAACAGACACAGCTCCTGCCTCAGAGCCACCTGAAGAAACAAACACGAGCAACGAGGAGATGAACAAAAGAGCTGAGACACGGGGCACAGGCCTCTTCTGGTGACCGACCCTTTGATTTAATACTTTACAAACACATCATACTAAAATTCAAAATTAAATTACAACAATAAAGAAAACGGATCGATACTTGACACTGGTTTTGACATCACAACAGTTGGTGCAAGAAAAGGGCATTTGATTTTTATGTTTGGATAAACCCCTTCAGCATCTTTAGGACCTGTATTTAACAGGTTGATATGATTACTGTCAAAATGCAAAAAGTATACTTTGTTTTACCACTTTGATGTTTGAATTGACTTTAGCACTTCATAGAAAGATTACAATTCAAATATTTCAATCATACGATGTATCCATATTTTTAAAAATGCAAATTATGGGGAAAAAACACACTTTTTTTTCTCTTTTTTCTCTTAAAGGATTATACTTTTTAAAGCAGTTGGAAGAGCTCAAGGGGCCCCAAACCTTTTCTATTATTCTCATAATAAAAGGGTGTCACTTCTGAATTTGTACTTCAAGTTGTTTTGAATCTTCCAACTGTTACTGGCCTAACACTCTTGACAATAACACGGTAAATAGTGCTTTTGGGTGGCATTTTTAATTACTCAACCAGGTAAGTTGCGTAGTATTCTTACAGTCACATGTGAGCTGCAGTCTCAATTCACACATTGTGCCGAATGAAACATCCAGTGTGTGCAAAGTCTGCAAACTTAAATAAAGTCAGATTATCTGGGACATACATCTCCTGCGATGGAAACACTCAATGGATATCTGTGGAACGTGCTTTTGGCTGAAATGGATGGCACAGAATGGACCAACTGTCACAGAGTGGGCTGGGCTCAAATAACAACCAAATAACAATAAAATGGAAAAAAAAAAACATACATTGTTTACACGTTTTTCATACTGGCTACTTTCTTTGCTTCATGTTCCCTCTGTGCGCCCGTTTGTGGAGTTGTATTTGTTCTTAAAAGAAACAAAAATGGATCAATAGCAATTAAGTCTGGTGCGTTAACTCCTGTATTATAATAATGATCACAAGGGCAGGTTTAGTCAACAGTTCTTCGCATAAATAAGGAAACATACAGCACAACTTAAATGACCGAAGCTGTAATGAAACGACAATTTAGCTACAAGTGGCATACAGCACCACTTCAAACAATATTACATCAATTAAATCTAAGACAATTGCCTTTCAGTATTCCTTAAGTGGTCTAACAGAAAGTGTACAAGATTTCCAAGAACACTTTTGGTCCAATGCCAAATGCGCAGAAGTAGGAAGTTATGGAGCGATGGGAACCCGCCCAGCTGCTCTGTCTCTGCGGGACTTTTACCAAAACAAACCACCACAGATTTAATGCATCAGATATAGTTTCGACATTAATTCGCAAAGTGTGCACACGGGTCTGCGCCAAACACTCACCCGTGTGCGCCAGGCGGCTCTGCACGCTCCAGGCTGAAGTCTCCGCAGAATCATCGCTCTTTATCAAACTTTGCTTTATTACTTCATGTGCGCGCCCCCAAATACAGCGTTTGTTTGGTTTCACGCTACTTTTGGACACTTTTAGCGCCAGTCAAAATGTCGCCCTGCCCTCCTGCGTCTCCAGTGCGAGTGTGGGGCTTTCTCATCGCTCAGAGCTCCCCAGCGCGGCGTGAAAACCTCTCAAACACAAAACTGGACGCGCAGACTCTCCGCTGTTGTTCCTCCAGAGCAGAGAACATGCAAACACACACGTACATACGTCCAACACAGCAGCCACAGCACGTGCTGACGTAAAATGTTTCCGTAAACAGCTACGTGACATATAGTTTGATAAAAGCTAGAGGTCAAGCTTTTGTTGTGGCGGCAATTGCGGCGGCCATCTTGTGATTGTAAGAAAGTTAATTGATTTGTGGCGCTAAGATTGCAAAGAACACTGTCTCAGTCACTTTTATCTGAGTTATTAAAATAAATATTCATATGAAAACGCTGCACTTGTCTTTTTTTTTGTATTTGCTGACACCGTGCATATTTACAATTATGGTGATATATAATATACAAATCTGTACATATAACAAAACTAGACAGTGAGACAAGTGACAATATAACCTACTATGCACAAACGAGACATACACATATACATGGAGACACAGGTTACACAAACATAGCAACAAGAAGGGGATGGGGGGGTAGAGATGCTGGTAACAATGGGAGAAAGAGAGAGGGGTTGGGGGCAGAAATATATATTTAAATTAATAATTAAAAAAAAAAAAAAAATATATATATATATATATATATATATATATATATATATATATATATATATATATATATATATATATATATATATATATATATATAATAGATAAATAAATAAAGGGGAGAGAGATAGCTACAAACAAAATAATATTAGTAGTTTTTAATTAATGGAGATGTGTTAATAACTTTAAATACTTGATCTGTGGCTCCTTGGGTATGTAGGTCAAGGACCCCCCCTACCACCACCCACTAGCCAAAGTGGGTGTGCGTGTGTTTTGAGCAGAATAGAATTCAATACAATTTAATGGTCAGAACATGGCTGCTGGAACTGCATGTTGCTTGAAGTGTCTTCTAGTGTTCTATTATCCATGTGTACGTGACCGTACGTGACCGCACAGAGCTGTGTGTTGCCAGATCTATGGTTGCCAGCTTGCAGATTATGGGAATGGACTTTAGAGTTGATTAGTTCACACTCGTAGACTGTTTTACTCTAAAACACTCATCAGACACCCTTAAACCTGCAGTTTGTTTTAGTTTTTCGGGTTTGAGGACTTATGGGCAAAACGCACGTTGCATTGTCCACACGAGGGCGCTAGAACTGAAGCCAACACAACGTATAATAAATAATAAAATAGGCTGTAGTGGAAATGCAATGTTGTTGTAGATGCTGTTTTCCATTGTTCATATAGGCAATTTATTTCTGCTTAAAAAACTACCTTGGTCTATAAGGTGTTATTGTTTTTGTTTGCACAACATATGATTTAATTTTTTTTTTTTTTGACCAGGTCTGGTGTTTAAGAGTTGTATAATGGATCTGCAGAAATTAGGATGTATTTTAACAGTCCATATTTTAAGAGTTTAAGAGTTAGAGTTTCTGCTCCACCCCCTGGAAAATTTAAAATTAAATATATATTTCCCTTGAAATAAGGAAGTAAAATCCCATATTAATAATGAAAAATGTTGGTGCTCTTTATGACAGTCCAACATAAAGGGACATGAAGGGTCACCTGACAGACCCTCTGACTCTGGACAGAGGAGTGAGGCTTGTGCTGGGTCTATCCTTGTATTTGTGTTGTACCCGGAACCAATCAAAAACAATCAGCGGTTTTACTATTATTGGGATAGAACATAAAATGTGGATGATTCCACTATTCTTGACCAAACCAAAAATCTACTTAAATTTAAGTCAAATGATGGAAACTATCTATTCCAGACTCTGCCGATCTCCATCCCCAATCAAACAACAATCTCAGGATTCATATGGAAAAGCAAACAACCTCGTATCCGATTCAAAACTTTACAACTGTCAAAAGAAAAAGGAGTTTGGGGTTTACCCTGTCTTAAAAAGTACTTTATCTCAGCTCAAATCAGAGCAGTGTTACTGGTGCGACCCAGAGCACAAGCTCAATGAGACATGAGTGTCATGTGTTACAGAGGCCCCTCACTGCAGATGACAAACTCAAATGAAGGAAATGGAGAATCTCTGGGTAAAATCTGTTATCTGTTAAAATCTTGAGCCGGTCTTTTCTTCTTGATCTAAGGTGCACATATGTCTTTGAACAGTTTTATGTGACTTTTCACTTAAATACAAACACTTTTTTTTTTTTTTTTTTTTTTTTTTTTTTTGAGAATTACTTCTCATTCACTTTGGCGTGAATACCACTGTCTGCTGCACCCAAATGCTTCTTACTAAGATACAGCTATGTGTAAAGTCAATAAAACCACTGCTTCTGATAATCACTAAATGTAATTGTAACTAAGTAATAAAATGTTAAAGTGAGATGGGAATTCCAAATTTCAAAGAACTTATATTATCTATTATCTATCTATTCATTTGCTTTTATTTCTGGCCTTTTATAGCACAAAAGTAAAAGTGATTAAAGTCTGTATAAATATTTGAAGATCAAGGAAGTAGGTTTGTAAATGTTTTTTCTAACTTGTTCCAAACTCTGACAAACCCTTTTGCTCAACATTAATATTTACACTCGTTCATTTTCAAGCTCGTGGCTTTAGATCTGTTCATCAGATGCTGAAGCACAGCCAATCAGAGCGCGGCTTTGGGCTCTTACTTCCTGTTGAGGAGCAATAAAACACTTTACAATTAGTTGCAGACAGCGCGCAGCAGTGTCCTTTTCTCACAGATGGCTGCTTTTTACACACAAAATGTACTCATTTACTAAGGAAAAAAAAGTTGTGTTTATCAGTTTTGATTTACATAAATGTTGGCTTTTGTCTTATTCTATTTTTACTCTTAAAAGGTGCAGAATAATACCCACAAATGAGATTTATTCAGTCTGAAATAAAATGATCGGTGTTGATGAAAAGGTACAGACGATGATTTGACTGAAATAATGGTTGTTTTGTAACACTAACATGAAGCACATGTTGCCTACAGTTTCAGTAGCTCAAAACATCTGTTTTGCCTGGTCTTAACACACAATCCATCCTCACTGCATTAAGGATCAGTACTATTAAAGGACCATTAAACACTGTGGAGTCCAGAGACACACGAGGCTGTGGCGCCCAGAGGCCCCTGAACACACACATGCGCACTGTGCACTCACGCAGGCCGGGTTTACTTTATCGTTTATCTGTGAAGTCTCTCTCAATCCACTCGTGTTCGTTACTTCTCGGGCTGTTTTAATGGAATCCCTCTTTTGGATGAGCGCAGACGCAGAGCCACAGACATAAAGAGCAGAGCAGGTGTCGGTTCTCACGGTGCTGTGGGAAACCCCTCCCTCTTTTCAAAACTGATACATTTGATGAGCGGCCACTTAAGGTCATGCATAGTGTTTTCTCATATTTAGGCGCAATGTTTTGGCGGTCCACTGTCCGTCCATGGCGTCTGACCGTGACAAGCTCATGTCTTCACCCAAAGTGAAGGCCGAGGGCCCACGGCAGCCCAAGTGCACGCGCTGCCGTCATCACGGGCTCGTGGTGCCAAAGAAGGGCCACGGCAGAAAGTGTCCGTACGTCCAGTGCCGCTGCTGGAAGTGTCAGCTCATCACGGAGCGGACCCGCATCAGCGCCCAGCAGAGGGAGCTGCACCGGGACAGCGAGGGCCAGTGCGCCCCAGGGGCCTCAGCCACGGGACAGCCACCGCACGCCGATAACACAAGGGCCCCACAGCCAGAACCGGTGCGCCCCAGACCCGTCCGAGTGTATGCGCCCCGGGCCCAGGGGCCCGAAGAGGCCGGAGGCGAGGGAGCGAGGCCCGTGTCCGACTCTCCATCAGCGGAGGCCCGAGAGCAGGCACCGTGTGCCCCTCCTCCACCGACACCGAGTGAGTCAAGTTTAATTTAAGAAAACAAGAGTGAAAAGAATCAACATCAATCAAGTATTATTCATTTATTTATTACAAAAAGTTATGTATGGCGCATGTAGGACCCGAGCCATCGGCCTGAATGATTCAACACAGGCTGACGCTGGCATATTATCTTTTATAGCTTAACCTAAACCTAAAACCTAAATGGGGCATATTATATTACTCAGCGATTCACACAAAAAAACAACAACCATATTGTGACGAGCAGTCCATGCAGTGAAACAGCTTTTCACGTGATCAAGAGTTTAATGCCCTGGAGTCAATTGAACAGAACAGGCTTAGCTCCTACAACAACAACAACAACAACAACAACAACAACAACAACAACAACAACAAACAAACGCATTGCGGCCAAGTCCGTTAGAACGCCAAACACTCAATGGGTAAAAACAAATTAATATTTTCAAATCTGGGCCTATTTTATTTTATTTTATTTTATTTTATTTTTTTTATTTTATTTTATTTTATTTTATTTTTATTTTATTTTATTTTATTTTATTTTATTTTATTTTATTTTATTTTATTTTCACTCCCAAGGCCTGATAACAGCAATGGATTATAAAAGTGTAAGTTATTTGACTAACGTTGCCGTGATGTCTCTTCGGCAGACCCTTTATATTGGGGGGACTTCAGCCTGGCCCCCCTGCCGCTCCTGCACGTCCCGGTCCCGATGCCCTCGTTCCCACACTGCTCAAACTTCCTGGTGAACATGCCGTGGTCTCCAGTGCCTCCGGGTCTGTACGAGGACCGTCTGCCCCCCCTGATGGTGTCACCGTACGCCCCTGCACCGCTGTACCACCCTAGACCTGGACCTGGACCTGGACCTGGACCTGGACCTGGATCTGGACCTGGACCTGGACCTGGACCTGGACCTGGACCTGGACCTGGATCTGGATCTGGACCTGGACCTGGACCTGGACCTGGACCTGGACCTGGATCTGGACCTGCAGTGAGTCCCACACATCAGACTTAACCCTGTACTAGTGTCAGATTAGGTTTATCTCCTCAAAAACATCTTAGTAGAAAATGTAAAATGTGGTGCAGCATTATTCTGTTTAAATATTGAGATTCTGACCAGGAAATATCTGCTTTAACCCCGTCATAATCATCATGGATAATTCTAAAGTGTATTTCAGAAAATTAAAAATGTATTAATTCATCACTTATAATCATTTCTGTAATAAATCCAGAATTTAAAGGCCTGTTTTACAAAAAGTCTACAAATCTACAAAATTCCTCGTTATTGTTTTTGTAAACTGGTTTAAGAATGGTCTGGTCCATATCTAACTTGCTAAATTGAAGAAGAAGAAGAAGAATTTTTATTTATAGAGCGCTTTTCCACCTAATAGGCACCCAAAGCGCTTTACAAACCGTTGAAACTACAGTTGCCGTTACAACATAACATATACAATTACATTTATAGACAATAAACAATGTGGACACACAGATGTAACTACAGTTGCGGTCACAACAAAACATACATAAACAAGACATAGAAAAGGTAAAAAAGTTAGAAAAAATTGACGAGACAAACCAGATAGCAAAGACAGAGCAGGAGCAGAGAGAAGACACGTCCGCACTTGAAGAGGAGGAGGAGAAAAGAAAGAGAAAGAGAGAGAAAGAGAAAAATTGCTAATGTGCTGGACTGATTTTTAGTTTAGTTTGCCCGGAAACCATTTATTTTACTGTTCTGTGGACCCAAAATGTGATAAATGGTTTCATATTTGTTTCTCCAGGACTCAAGACCAGTGCTTCGGCCTCCTGCACCTCCCGAGCTCCACCACCAGGCGGCGCTGGACACACAGCTCCATCCGCCCAAAGAGGAGGACTCAGAACCTGCTTAACACGTTTGATTAGATTCAATAAATAAAATGTTTACATTAGAAAGTAGCTTGTTAAGTTCTGTATTATACCTGTTGCGTGGTTATGCATCAAGTTCAGTCTCATTGTTTCAACTAAATATGACATTTGTATTTCAAATTACAAGTAAAAATAAAACTGTTCTAAAATACTGGTTAATGCATTTAATTTTCCGCACAAAACTATACTGGGAACTGCAGCAGTGAATGAGCCCACTTGTTCTTCCATAGTAGTAGATTTAGGAATAAACGTACATCATTTATTTGCGTTGTATTGTTGGTCCACCAGGGGGAGTTAAAGCAGTATTTCATGAAACTGTAACTTCAAGACTGATTCACATAACATGGATTATCACAAAGACTGTCTAGACTAAACCTGTAGTTCAATAGAATATTTGTAGTTTTGTTTGTCGTTGAAGCTCACTAAACATTTGTATTAAATGGTCTGGTAATTACGTCTTACTTAAAACATAGTATTTGAATTTCCACAATATCAAACTATTCCATTACTTTGGACTTTATAAAGAAAGCACTCGTGTGTATATCCAGCGTTATTAATTAATTTGTAGTAGTTGTTTATAACTTTTGTAGATATAATGTCGTCTGATTATTATGATATATGTCATTTTTATCCAGTCCTGGTTGTTATTCAGGCTATTTCCAGTGTATTTATAAAACAGTGGCATGTGTCCAGTTTCAGGTCATGGGTGGAGCTGAATGACATTTCTTCAGTCAACGCTTCAGATAGTTTGGTTTGTTTTGTGACACATTCCATCATTGTGTGCAGTGTTTAATCTCTGAACTCATTCTGACCTTCTCTGTCACTGACTCGACTTCAGACCCAGTCCTGTCACTGCAGCAGAGGATTAGGTGGGTCCAGTGTGGCTTAAGTTTTGAAAAGCACGGCCTAAACAAAAGGAGGGAGGATTTGAGCAGATGAGTGGTGACAAAAAGGGGGGACAAGTGTGAACACAGCCCTAACAATGATGACATTTCAATTTGGTTACAGAGTAAAAAAGTACAGGCAGAATGTATATTAAAGGCCACAACGTTTTTGTAAGGACTTATTTTTTTATTCTTTAGTTTGGAGAACAAATCCCGATCCTTCAATGGTTGATTTGGTTTTAAATAATGCTTTACCTGCTTGTAGTTTCCTTTTAATCAGATGGTGGACAAGAACGAATGTGCTCTTGTACTGTAACTGATTTAGACCAAGGCTGTTTTCTACTTTGTGCTATGCATGTGATAATCTTGTGGCTCTTGTTCAAATGGTATTATTTGTTAAAAAATTATTACATAATCTGAACAAAAATATAAAAAAGTAAAGTTTTTGCTCCATTTTTTTTCATGAGCAGAAAACAGCTGAACAGTGCAGCGCGCGGGACACGTCAGATCTTTGTGGGCTTGGTCAGGACTCCTGGAGGATTTTACCGATCGGTGCGTGTTCTGGGTTGATGGGGAAACTGGAGCAGCCAGAGGAAACCCACCCAGACACGGAGAGAAACATGCAAACTCCCACAGAAAGGCCCAGTCAAAACTACAGGAAAAACTGGTTTCATTAAACAATTAACAACTAAGTGTTTTTGAGGAATTTAAATTAAACATAATGGAGCATTAAAATAGTTTCAAACCTGAAAGACGATTTTAAAGTGTTATCCAACCAGACAAATGTTATTATAAGATTTAATGAGAAGCAAATTGTTTCTCTGGAAAGGACGGGCCAAATTCATCTGTCAGTGTCTTTTATGAAGAATTATGATGTGTGTTTTTAATAAATCTTCCAGAGTTCTCTGGAAGATTTATTAAAAACACACATTGAAAGTGGACAAGCAAGATGTTAGTATTGTGTGATTCTTAAGAACTCACACCAGACTATAAAAATATTTATCTGTTGAGCTGGATGTTGGCTCAAGATCTGGTTTAGGGCTCTAGGTGGTGCTGGAGGGCGGGGCCTCTCACGGTGCAACACATCTCCTTTGCTTAAAGTTGTGATGGGATCTCTGTGCATTCAAAATGACATCAATAACACACATCTGTGTTGATTGTCCATAACAAACGCCTGCCCACAGCCCCACCGCCCCCATGGGCCCTTTGATCCACTACGTCAGCAACCCACTCACGCTGTCTGCCACCTGCCCTGAGCACAGAAAACCAGGATTCATCCGTGGAGAACACCTTTAGTGTTCCCAGATGCCGAAAGATGCATTTGTCCATTTAAGTCGGTTATGACCACGATGAACATGGAGGTCCTGGCCTGGTTTGGTGACACGTGGTCTGCATTTGTGAGGCCGGTTGGATCTACTGCCAAATGAAATGCCTTTAAAGGCGGATTATGATAAAGAAATTAACATTCAATGTATGCACAAAAACTCTGGAGGACACTCCTGCAGTCAGCATTACACGCTCCCTCAAAACTTGTGTCATCTAAGTACATTTGTACAAAGTGCTGGCCATTTAGTCTCTGCACAAAGTCTGCTCTGGGAGTCCAAGCAGGTACAGACTTCTGAATCCCAGTGTTAAACACCAGTTTCTCTGACCAGTTCGGCAGAATGAAAATTAAGTTTGCATGGAAGTGGAAACATCTTGATTTTTAAAGCAAATGTGTCCAAATGATTACCTCTAAACTTTGTGTTGTTTACCTTGAAATCACACCACTTTTACAGAATCACATTCATGTCATCTCTGTTATTTTGACGGTGCCACTAAAGTGACAGCAGTTTGCTGGCGGAACAGAGTGGAGTACTGAAGATGACAGAGGCTTTTATTTTGAAAGGGTTTGGGCGTGTCGGTGAGATAAGACACACTGATAAAAACCTGTCCCTTGTGGTCCAGGAATGCTCCGCTTATGAAACACTGTTTGTCCTGGACGTGTGCAAAAGATTAAGAGGCCAACACCATCAATCAACAAAGAAAACCTTTATAATGCAGAGCTGCACAGTAAAGGGGCAGTGCATGGAGTGAGCTGTGACATGTTTAAGAGAATGGTTCCAGCACCAGCTCATCTTTATTGTTTTGGTAAAGTGTCAAGACCAGGCCAAAAACAATAAGGATTAGTTTCACTCAGGCTCCCACACAATTCCATTCTGATTAGGAGATGGATACAGTCTGAGTTAAGCAAACGTAAATTCATAACCATCCAACTGCAACCATGAGTCAGAGTATAGACAGGTAGGCACGACTGTTATACCTTTAAACCGAACACATAAATGTGGCAATGGTTCTGTTAAATTCACTCTCAGCCTTGTGCATACTGTGTGTTTGGGCAAGACAAAACACTGTGTACTGGTGAAGCATCCGTCTGGCATGGTCACCTGCTGCGTTCCATTTTTGTACTTCAAAGGAAATGTTGTTCCTTTGGCTGTAATATTCCACAGTGAGGCAACTTTTTTTTTTTTATCTCCATGGAGAATAGTCCAAAGTATGGTTTAAACTCTGTATTTCTGTGGAATTATGTAACGCACCATGACCAAAAGTAAAATACTGTTGCTTTATATTTGGATTAGTAAGTTTTGATGGTGGCGGGTCCATGTTTGTCTCCAAGTTCTACAGTACGGCATCAAACTTATAGATACAATCGGCATCTGAGAGAACGCCCACTGACAGACCTCTGTGGGCAAAACAAGCCATTCATTTTAATAGCGAACAGCAGCTCTATAACTCATTGTTCAACAACCACTAGAGCAAACAGACTTAAATATTGCACCAAATTCAGACACAAAGACATAAAGAAGATTAAAGTGGTTGAACAGACCAAATTTGAATCGTTTACAAAGAATGCTAACATTAGCTTCAGGCTAAATGACATCCGCAGAACAATCCGTTTACTTTTCTGAGGAAACGCCATGTCAAAAATGACAGTTGTGCCTCGACTTGATTTAGTTGTGCTTACAACAGTCATAATTCACCAGGAAATGTAGAAGAGGGAAAAAGTAGCTTCCTCCGCCGGGTGGCAGGGCGCTCCCTTAGAGATAGAGTGAGGAGCTCAGTCACACGGGAGGAGCTCGGAGTAGAGCCGCTGCTCCTCCACGTCGTGAGGAGCAGCTGAGACTCGGGCATCTGTTCAGGGCATGTCCCACCGGGAGGCGGCCCCGGGGTAGACCCAGGACACGCTGGAGGGACTGTGTCTCTCTGTGGCCTGGGAACGCCTCGGGATCCCCCCGGAGGAGCTGGAGGAAGTGTCTGGTGTGAAGGAAGTCTGGGAGTCCCTGCTTAGACTGCTGCCCCCGCGACCCGGTTCGGGGCAGCAGTCCATCCAAAATGGATGGATGGATAAAACATCATAATTCACCAGGAAATGTAGAGGAGAGAAAAAGGAGCATTTCCTGTTGAATCAACTCTACCCCAGACCACGCCCCTGACATGACGTGTTGCTGACTTGACCTATCTTGCATTCATTCAACTACAAATGCTCAAAGATACCTTGAAAAACTAGATTCTTACTATGCGCAGACTGACCTGTAACTTATCTTGAGTGGCAGTATCATCTGCTTGTTGGTCTTTAGATAGAGAAGTTTAATAATAATAGTCATAAAGAGAAACATTCCAGGCAGAGCAACATCATCTCCATGGAGACAAGCGAGTGGCCGACCCTCCACCAGTAAAGTTAGGTCAAGATAGTGAACCTCCAACCTCTCTGGTTTGTTTTTCTCCATGTTCTTGTGGGAGTTTCTTATCAGGAAGTGTGATAATGGTCAAAATGAACTGAGCAGAGAAAACTTTCAGTGTAATGCGCTCTTTCCCGTCATTACTGATCAGATAAGTGCACACATGGCCTCAGGCGGCGCTGGAGGAGGAGGTTGCAGTGGGAGATGGGCGTGGTGAGACTGTGGGGAACAATAGAAAAATAACACATTCCTTTCGACAGCGAGCTGCGTCCGGCCTTTAGACAAATCTTTCCACATTTAACAAGACAATGAAAGAAACTTGGCTAGTTTTACAGGAATTAAGTGGAATCAGGTCCACTGAGTGATCAAAAAAGTATATAATCCCTACACCAGTGTGTCCCAGCCACAGGTACTTGGGTTACAGATTTTAAAACAAGGTGAAATTGAACAGTAATTGTGCAATAAAACAAAAACTTTTGTAGTAAACTTGAATGTTTTGGAGGATTTAGTCATAAAACAAGAATACAAAATAGTAATAATTGACAACATACTACTACAATACACAGATTTATTTTATTTTATTTCAGAGTTTGAGAAAAAGTACAACTACTACAACAACTACTATAATTAGTAAAACTACAACAACTACTACGACAACTACTACTAGTCTAACAACAACCACAACTACTACTACAGCTACATCTACTACAAAAACTACTACAACTAGCACAACTACAAGAACAGCAACTACTACAACTACTACTAAAACAACTACTTCAACAACAACAGCTACTTGTGTTTGTAGATTTTAGAGCAGTATTTAAATGATGTGACGCTGTGTATTTTCATTTCATTGATGGTCATTTTTATAAATTGAATCTGCATTCCCTCTATTTACATCAAACTGCTCAGAAACATCAGGTGTAAATTAGAATCCGTGCTATAACTTAACACCAGGATCTTTCCTTAGTCTTTTGTCTTGGTTAATATGTTGTTGTGCACTGTCCCGGTACATTACTATTCACCTTATTCTGCCCCGTCTCCTTTTGCTGTTTTTTGCCACAGATACACACTTCTGTTGTAAACGCACTTCCGTTTGACGAGAACTCCGTTAAAGCTAATGACGAACGAGGGAAAAGTCTCGCCGCTAAAATGTTACATAAAGTAGATTGATTTGTGTAAAATGTTTAATGAACACGAGCAACAACAAGTCAACAACGCAACGATTTCCTGGTCAGTCTGAAAACGTCTTTTTAGTCCATGTAGAACTTATTTTCTGTTGAGCTCGTCTGCTCCATGTAAACTACAACGGAAACAAGACGGCGGCGCGTACGGCAACTTCTGGAATAAAATGAATAACAAATACTAAAGCTACCGTCACCACTATGACTTCACTTGACCATAAACCTTAATCTTGATACATAAATTGCTTTATAGATTCATAGGTCATTTACTTCTCAGTCACACCAATGGCTTCTCTCTCTTTTTTTTTTTTTTTTTTAATAACTTTATTTATTTATTTTTTTTTTTCAAAATTTTAGGCACCATTCAAAAGAAGTGATGTACAATTCAATTCAACATTCCAAACAGAGTATATCAGTGCCTGTGTATAATCATACATGTATGAACTTGTTAATAAGGGGAAAAAATTAAATAAAAAAAATAAAAATATATATATATAAAAAATAAAAATAAATAACAGAAAAAAGCTAAACCCAAACACTGAACATACACACAGACTTTTCTATAGAAAAAGAAAATTACAAAAGACTATCATTTAGACAGGTGGAAAAAGGTTGACCATTTCTCACAAAGACAATTAAGTAACGCAGACTAACCCCTTATCGCATTAAGTTTAGTCAGTTGTTTTAAACACACATTGAAAAGATGACCATGTCCTGGTAAATTTGTCTTCCCTTCCTTGCAAGGAGTACCTAATCTTCTCTAGATCTAAGTGCATCATTACATCTCTTAGCCAGTTCACATGAGATGGGGGCTCTGCTTGCTTCCACCTCAATAAAATTAATCTACGCGCAAGCAGACAGGTGAATAGTAAAACCCTACGTTCTGATTGTTTTTTTTTATTACTTTTGGATCTATTATCCCCAGTATTGCTATAAGAGGATTCAAATCAACAGGTTTGTGTAAAACTTTTGTCAGAAAAATATTGGACCAGAAATTCGACAACTCAGAGCAGCCCCAAAACATATGTGCCAGAGAGGCTGGGGCTTGTTTACACCGTATACACAGAGGGTCTACATCAGGGAACACCTTGCTTATGTAACCCGGGTTATTTTCGCCATCCGCACCTCTCTTCCTTTTTATTGTGACGCGGTCCTAAAGTCTGTAACATCGCGTGATTTCGTAGCGCTCGGGCGAGACTTCCGCAGCGTCAGCACGTTTGTTAAGATGGCGCGCGCCAGTCATTCAGTGTGTGTGTGTGCGCGTGGGTGCCGCCTGAGACCGAGCAGCTACAGGTACGCGTTTTGCCGCTTTATATCGTCATATTTTAAATTGTTTGAACATTGAAAGTGACTGCCATGCCTCCTAACCTTCTAGTTGTGCCTACCGTGGTGATAATCCGGCCACCAGCTGAATATATGAAACAAAAGAGGGACTGGTGAGTGTCGATTGTTGTTTGTTGTGTTGGAGGGAGCTAGCATGCTAGCGCTAGCCTCCCATCCATTTCCATTGGTTGGTGACGGTGTTAGTTGGCGCAGGCGCTAACAACACTTGTCCATTTCCATTATCTATTTGAATTGTACTATTGTTTATTGTAATTGAAACATATGACATGTCATTGAACATTGAACATTGAATATTGAATATTGAATATTGAATATTAGCATTGTGAATTATGGTGCAAATGAATTTTGAATACTGAATGTTAAATTAATAATTATTATCATTGTTACCATGGTATGAAAAATGTACATGCACTGAAATTATTTATTATGGATTAGCACAGTTGTTTAATATGATGCTAATTATTGGTCCTGCTTTACACAGGCCAGGTCCTACTCCTACTCCTACCCCTACTACTACTACTACTACTACTCCCACCCCTACTCCTACTTCGGGTGGATTGATCCAGATCAACCGTTCTATTCCTCATTGGATGGCGAGCTGCCCGAGCCTAAAGATTTACAACCTCCTACAGTGCGGTAGGAGGCAAAGTAGCCTGCTCACCCATACCACACAATCTGCAATACACAATCTCGCTGGACATTCTACTCATTCACATTAACACCCCTGGACAATATCAAAATAACTCATACTGGCTACTATGGACATTTTACCTCAACTGAACTGTTACCCAATTTTGCTTTTGTAAATACTGTAAATATTCCCTGTTATTCCTTCAATACATTCACATCCTGCACCATATCTCTGTCTACCGTGTTTTGTGTTTTAAACTTTGTCCCACCTCCCTCTAGTGAGCCGATTCCTAGCCTTCTGGTCCTAGCCTATAACCACAATAACGAAAATATCATACTTCAACTTTTCTTCTTTAACTTCTTTAAGTCATAAGGGTTAAACTTAGTTTAAGTCTAGACCAGTGGAGTCTGTGTATTATCTTAAACTGTATTAAACCTTGCCTGGCACAAACTGAAGCAGAGTGTGTGCACGCAAGCGCCTGATCCAATTGTTCTGTTGTTATTTCAATGTCAAGATCCTCCTTCCAAGCTTGCTTTAAATATTGTAAGGTGTTAAGGCCACTAAGTTGGGACAGTTTATTGCACAGGGTTGTTATGCCTCCCCTAGCTGCTGGGTTATTTAAAAAAAATAATGAATCAGTGGGTGTTTGTGCTGGGATCCTTGGATAATTTGCATTGTTATGTTTAACAAAATCTCGGATCTGCAAATACTTGAAAAAGTAAGAATTTGGCAGATTATATTTTTCTTTAAGTAATTCAAATGAAGGAAATAGCCCATCGATAAAGAAGTCCATAAAATTACATAGACCTAGTCTATACCAATCAGTAAAATTATCATTACCCCAGGAGGGTGCAAACAGGTGTTTTTTTTTTTTTACAATGGGTCCAAGTAGTGGATTAGAATGTAATCCAAAATGTCGCATGATTTGTTTCCATATTTGAAGTGAGTGAGATACAACAAAATCATTTATATGTCTGTGCGGTATTGAGGTACTATCTGTGAAAACCAACGCTCTAAGTGAGGATGGATCACAACAATTTTGTTCTATCTCCATCCAGCCAGGAAACTTCTTTTGGATCCAATATGATAGATTTCTTAGGTTACAGGCCCAATAATAAAATTGAAAATTTGGCAAACCCATTCCTCCTAATGATTTTGGCCTCTGTAAGAATTCTTTCCTGATTCTAGCCCTTTTTTTATTCCAAACAAAGTCCAGAATTATCTTATCTAATTTCTTAAAAAAGGATTTACTCGGATAGAACGGAATACACTGAAATAGAAAGAGAAATTTAGGTAGTATAGTCATTTTAATAGTGTTTACTCGACCTGCTAACGAAAGCGGCAGATAAGACCATCTTTCACAGTCCACAACGGTTTGCTCTACCATTTTTGTAAATTTTTTTATTATAGAGTTCTTTAACTGACGAGGTAATAGTAACCCCCAAATATTTAAATTGGTCCAATATTTTGAAGGGTAAGCGATAACAACGTATCTCATTTGGTCTCTGATTAATTGGGAATATAATGCTTTTGTCAATATTTAACTTATAACCTGATATTGAACTGAAGTCTTCCAGTTTTTCCATAATTACTGGAACAGATGTCATAGGATTTGCAATATATAATAAAAGATCATCCGCATAAAGTGAGACTTTATGTTCGCAGTTTCCTCTAATGATACCACTATAATTCTGCAGAGTACGAAGTGAGATTGCAAGTGGCTCAATCGCTATCGCAAAAAGCAATGGAGACAATGGATAACCCTGTCTTGTGGATCTGGAAGTATTTTGACCTATGATTATTGGTTTGAACTGAAGCAACAGGAGAGGCATACAGCAACTTGAGCCAGGAAACAAAGTGATCACCAAATCCAAACTTCGACAGGGTGGAGAAGAGAAAGAACCACTCCAGAGGCCTTCTCCGCATCCAAAGAAATTAACAATTCTGGTTGAGACTTTGTGGTGGATGTGAAAATAATATTAAAAAGGCGCCTTAGGTTGTGAGACAGCTGTCTGTTTTTTTATGAACCCATTTTGGTCTTCATGAATAATTGTTGGTAGAACAGTTTCTAATCTGATACTTAGTATTTTTGCTAAAATTTTTACATCTACATTTAAAAGACTTAGATCTATATGCTGACAAGCTCTTGGGGTCCTTCTCTTTTTTATGAATTAAAAATATTGTCGCTTGGTAAAATGTTGGTGGAAGTTTACCATATCTAATTGATTCGTTATAAACTTGTAACAACACAGGTGCCAATTCGTTAACAAAAGATTGATAAAATTCAGTTGTGTAACCATCAGGACCTGGTGCTTTGGAGCCCTGTAGAGATTTAATAGCCTGTTTGACCTCTTCCAAATTGATTGGATCATCCAATTCCTCTCTATCTTTCTGGCTAACTAAGGGGATAGGCAAATTTTTGAAAAAAGTATTTATAAGATTCAAATCTTCTGCAACTTCAGATGTATAAAGATCTTCATAAAATGTTTTAAATTCCCTGTTTATTTCTTGCTGATCAGACGTTACTGAGCCGGATTTTGTAACAATTTTGGAAATTTGATTTCTTTCTTCTATTACTTTAATCTGGTGAGCTAAGAGTTTACCAGGTTTTCCCCCATGTTCAAAAAATCTATGCTTAGTTCGTTTGATCAATTTAACTGTTTCAGCAGTCGACATTAAATTAAATTCTGTTTGCAAAGAGATGCGTTTAGCTAAAACTTCAGGGTTTTGATTTTCTGCGTATTGCTGATCTAAAGCTAATATCTGTTGGGTAATTGTTTCTCTCAACTGTTTTTCCTTTTTGCGTCTGTATGCACTGTGTGAAATTATTTGACCACGTACAAAAACTCTCATTGCTTCCCAAAGATTCTCTCTGGAGATGTCAGGGGAATCATTCATCTCAAAGTAAAATAATATCTGGAATTTGATAAACTCCTTGGATAAACCGTCTGCAAGAAGTCGGTTATCCAGCCTCCAAGTCTTTGAGCAATATTGTTTAGGAAACCCAAAATATAGTGTTAACGGTCCATGATCTGATAATACAATGGCTTCGTATTGAACCCTTTTAATCATTTGTAAAAGCCTGGAATCTACAAAAAAACATATCAATCCTGGAATAAGAGTTGTGACGCTGAGAGAAGAATGAATATTCACGTCTGGTAAGGTTGACATGTCTCCAAGGATCGACCAGATTGGCAGCTTTCAAAATTGCTTTACCAATTTAGCAGATCTAGTTAGAGATTGTTGACTGTTGGATGATCTATCAAGTAAGGGATCTAACACGAAATTAAAGTCTCCACCCATTATCAGACTATGACTGTGTATATTAGGAATTGATGATATTATTGACCGTATAAAATTTTCATCATCATGGTTAGGTGCATATACATTTACTAGTGTGACTGGCATATTACAGAGTTCTCCAGTAACAATGACAAATCTCCCTTGTGGATCCAAAATTGAGTTGGACAATGTAAAAGGAATATTCTTTTTGATCAGAATAGCAACTCCCCTAGATTTTGAATTAAAGCTTGAATGGAATATCCAATCCAAGTTCTACGCAAACGAATATGGTCACGGTTCTTAAGATGAGTTTCCTGAAGGAACATAATATCTGAACCAAGGACATTAATATGGGACAGAATCTTATTACGTTTAAGTGTACCATTCAGACCTTTACAATTCCAGGACAGAAACTTGACCAGCGTTTCCTTATCTGTCATAAAACTAAATCAGTAAAGAAGGGAGAAATGGTCCACTGATTACATATCATCAAGTATGCAACATAATTCCACCAAAGTAAAGTCTGTGTGACAAACTCTGGAACAAAAACAATAGCAAAAACAACCCCCATCCCCCCCTGAAACACCCCCCAAACGAGTGCTAGGGAAAAGGTATCTGACCATCATGTTGCCTAGAGCAACCTGGCAATAAAGCGAAAATCTCGCTACTCTGTAGCTCCAATGTAAAAAAAATAAAATCTAGCATTTGAGTTATAATTACCTTATAATACATGCCCAAACTGTTTTATATTTTGTGTGAGAGAGAAGATAAAAAAAAAACACACACAAACGAAAGCTCTCCCATTATCTTACTCCTTAAATAAAATTGAATATTTACGTTTCATACCGCCATTTCAAATCCTCCTCTTCATATCTGCGACTCAGGAGTTCGCTCAGTCCCCTTTTGAAAGATTTTGGCTGTAGAAGGTCTCCGCAGCTTGAGGAGAGTCTAATGTATGCCTCGTACCGTCCACTGTGATGGCTGGCTTCGCGGGGAAAAACAGGCTGTATGTCACTCCAGCGTCGCGGAAATTTTTCTTCATGTTGTTGAATGCAGCCCGCATCCTCCCCACTTCAGGGCTCACGTCGGGGAAAATATGCACTTGACGTCCGTTGTACATAAGTCTCCCTATAGCCTTGGCGAGATCCAATATTTTCTTTTTATCCATGTAATAGTGGAAGCAAGCCACTATCGTGCGCGGTCTTTCTACAGGTGGTGGTTTGGGGCCGAGGCTTCTGTGCGCTCCGGACATCAATGGCTTCTCTTCAGCACAAAACACACGTCAAAGGTGGTTGAAGTGTCTTGCCCAAGGACATAAAAGCAGTAAAAACAAACCCCGACAAAACATGCAGCTGAATGTTTTGTGGTTTCTTAGACAGAGCTTGAGGAATGCTTCTCCAGAGCTTACGTCAGGCAGGAGCCGCTGGAGGATGAGCATCTTGTGCATGTTTTAGGTTAACGAGTCAAAATTCAGATTAATAAGCTGAAATCAAGACACATTTGCAGTGTGAGACTACTGTACCAGAACTACAAAAAGAAAAAACTGGTTTCACTAAAAGATGAACTGGAGTGTCTTTGATTAAGTCTCATCAAAATGCACCAGTGACAATTGCGATCCTCAGAGGTTTAACTATGTCTTTACAAAAAACAATGAACCTTAAAAAAGAGCATTGAGATAATTTAAATTTGTGTTTTATAAAAGTTGAAAGACAATTGTACAGCCAAACAAATGTTATTGTAAGATTTGCATAAGAGGTAAATTGTTTCTCTGGAAAGGACAGATCAACCCCTCCTTGAACCGCCACCTTAACGTGGTGGAGGGGTTTGAGTACCCGAATGATCCTGGGAGCTATGTTGTCGGGGGCTTTATGCCCCTGGTAGGGTCACCCATGGCAAACAGGTCCTGGGTGACGGGTCAGACTAAGAGCGGTTCAAAAGCCCTTCATGAACAGTACAACAACAAGGTCGTTTACGTCGCCCGGATCGGCGTTACCGGGGCCCCACCCTGGAGCCAGGCCTGGGGTGGGCGCTCGACGGCGAGCGTCTGGTGGCCGGGCCTTTCCCCACGGGGCCCGGTCGGGCACAGCCCGAAGAAGCGACGTGGGGCCGTCCTCCCGTGGGCCCACCACCTGCGGGAGGATTCATAAGGGCGGTGCGAAGTGATCCGGGCAGCAGTCGAAGGCGGGGGCCTCGACGACCGGATCTCCGGATGCAGAAACTGGCTCTAGGGACATGGAATGTCACCTCGCTGGGGGGGAAGGAGCCTGAGCTTGTGTGGAAGGTTGAGCGCTACCGACTAGATATAGTCGGCCTCACCTCCACGCACAGCCTGGGCTCTGGAACCCGTCTCCTCGAGAGGGGCTGGACGCTCCATTTCTCTGGCGTTGCCCTTGCGGGAGAAGCGGCGGGCTGGTGTGGGCTTGCTCATAGCCCCACAGCTCAGCTGTCACGTGTTGGAGTTCACCCCGGTGAACGAGAGGGTCGCGTCCCTCCGCCTTAGGGTGGGGGACAGGTCTCTCACTGTTGTGTCGGCCTACGGGCCGAGCAGCGGTGCAGAGTACCAGACCTTCTTGGAGTCCCTGGGAGGGGTACTGGACAGTGCACCGCCCGGGGACTCCGTTGTTCTTCTGGGGACTTCAACGCCCACGTGGGTGCAACGACAGTGACACCTGGAGAGGGTGTCGGGAGGAACGCCCCCCCTGATCTGAACCCGAGTGGTGTTCAGTTATTGGACTTCTGTGCTAGTCACAGTTTGTCCATAACGAACACCATGTTCAAGCACAAGGGTGTCCATCAGTGCACGTGGCACCAGGACACCCTAGGCCGGAGGTCGATGATCGACTTTGTTGTCGTGTCAAGAGAGGGGCGGAGCTGTCAACCGATCACCACCTGGTGGTGAGTTGGATCCGCTGGCGGGGGAGGAAGCCGGACAGACTTGGCAGGCCCAAGCGCATTGTGAGGGTCTGCTGGGAACGTCTGGCAGAGCCCTCTGTCGGCAGGGTCTTCAACTCACACCTCCGGGAGAACTTCTCCCAGATCCCGGGGGAGGCTGGAGACATGGAGTCCGAGTGGACCATGTTCTCCACCTCCATTGTCAATGCGGCAGCTCGTAGCTGTGGTCGCAAGGTCTCTGGTGCCTGTCGCGGCGGCAATCCCCGAACCCGGTGGTGGACACCGGAAGTAAGGGATGCCGTCAGGCTGAAGAAGGAGTCCTATCGGGCCTTGCTGGCTTGTGGGACTCCTGAAGCAGCTGACAGGTACCGGCAGGCCAAGCGTACTGCAGCCCGTGCGGTTGCAGAGGCAAAAACTCGGATTGGGAGGAGTTCGGGGAGGCCATGGAGGAGGACTATCGGTCGGCCTCAAAGAAATTCTGGCAAACCGTCCGACGCCTCAGGAGGGGGAAGCAGTGCTTCACCAACACCGTTTACGGTGCGGGTGGAGAGCTGCTGACCTCGACTGGGGATGTTGTCGGACGGTGGAAGGAATACTTTGAGGATCTCCTCAATCCCACTGTCACGTCTTCCGAGGAGGAAGCAGAGGCTGAGATCTTGGCGGTGGACTCATCCATCACCCTGGCTGAAGTCACTGAGGTGGTAGGCAAGCTCCTTGGTGGCAAGGCTCCGGGGGTGGATGAGATCCGTCCCGAGTATCTTAAGTCTCTGGATGTTGTGGGACTGTCTTGGCTGACACGTCTCTGCAACATCGCGTGGCGGTCGGGGACAGTGCCTCTGGACTGGCAGACCGGGGTGGTGGTCCCTCTGTATAAGAAGGGGGACCGGAGGGTGTGTTCCAACCACAGGGGGATCACACTCCTCAGCCTCCCCGGTAAGGTCTATTCCAGGGTACTGGAGAGGAGAATCCGACCGATAGTCGAACCTCGGATTCAGGAGGAGCAGTGTGGTTTTTCGTCCCGGTCGCGGAACACTGCTCCTCCTGAATCCGAGGTTGACTATCGGTCGGATTCTCCTCCCCGGTAAGGTCTATTCCAGGGTACTGGAGAGGAGAATCCGACCGATAGTCGAACCTCGGATTCAGGAGGAGCAGTGTGGTTTTCGTCCCGGTCGCGGAACACTGGACCAGCTCTATACTCTCCATCGGGTGCTCGAGGGTTCATGGGAGTTTGCCCAACCAGTCCACATGTGTTTTGTGGATCTGGAGAAGGCATTCGACCGTGTGACCGGGCGCCTTGTGGGGAAGTGCTCGGGAGTATGGGGTCCGGGGCCCTTTACTAGGGCTGTCCGGTCCCTGTATGACCGGAGCAGGAGCTGTGTTCGCATTGCCGGCAGTAAGTCAGACCTGTTCCCAGTGCATGTTGGACTCCGCCAGGGCTGCCCTTTGTCACCGGTTCTGTTCATAGTTTTTATGGACAGAATTTCTAGGCGCAGTCAGGGCGTGGAGGGCGTCTGGTTTGGGGACCACAGGATCTCATCTCTGCTGTTCGCAGATGATGTCGTCCTGATGGCTTCTTCAAGCCAGGACCTGCAGCATGCACTGGGACGGTTTGCAGCCGAGTGTGAAGCGGCTGGGATGAGGATCAGCACCTCCAAATCCGAGGCCATGGTTCTCGACCGGAAAAAGGTGGATTGCCCTCTCCGGGTGGGTGGAGAGTCCTTGCCTCAAGTGGAGGAGTTCAAGTATCTCGGGGTCTTGTTCACGAGTGAGGGAAGGATGGAGCGTGAGATTGACAGGCGGATCGGTGCAGCATCTGCAGTGATGCGGGCGCTGTATCGGACCGTTGTGGTGAAGAGAGAGCTGAGTCGAAAGACGAAGCTCTCGATTTACCGGTCAATCTACGTTCCTACCCTCACCTATGGTCATGAGCTTTGGGTAATGACCGAAAGGACAAGATCGCGGATACAAGCGGTCGAAATGAGCTTCCTCCGCCGGGTGGCTGGGCGCTCCCTTAGAGATAGGGTGAGGAGCTCAGTCACACGGGAGGAGCTCGGAGTAGAGCCGCTGCTCCTCCACGTCGAGAGGAGCCAGTTGAGGTGGCTCGGGCATCTGTTCAGGATGCCTCCTGGACGCCTCCCTCGGGAGGTGTTCTGGGCATGTCCCACCGGGAGGCGGTTCGGGAAGACCCAGGACACGCTGGAGGGACTACGTCTCTCGGCTGGCCTGGGAACGCCTCGGGATCCCCCCGGAGGCGCTGGAGGAAGTGTCCGGGGTGAGGGAAGTTTGGGAGTCCCTGCTCAGACTGCTGCCCCCGCGACCCGGCCCCGGATAAGCGGAAGAAAATGGATGGATGGATGGATGGATGGATGGATGGATGGATGGAGGACAGATCAAATTAATCTGTCTTTTATAAATGGTAATGATTTGTGGTTTTAACCATCTTCCAGCGAACTGACTGATGTTGAAAGAATGTAATTGTTTTATTGTTGTCAAGAGCACATACCGGCATCTGAGGGAACGCCCACTGACAGACCTCTGTTGGCAATAAAAGCCATTCATTTTAATAGCGAACAGCAGCTCTATAACTCATTGTTCAACAACCACTAGAGCAAACAGACTTAAATATTGCACCAAATTCAGACACAAAGACATAAAGAAGATTAAAGTGGTTGAACAGACCAAATTTGAATTGTTTACCAAGAATGCTAACATTAGCTTCAGGCTAAATGACATCCGCAGAACAATCCACTTACTTTTCTGAGGAAACGCCATGTCAAAAATGACAGTTGTGCCTCAACTTGATTTAGTTGTGCTTAAAACAGTCATAATTCACCAGGAAATGTAGAAGAGAGAAAAGTAGCTTCCTCCGCCGGGTGGCTGGGCGCTCCCTTAGAGATAGGGTGAGGAGCTCAGTCACACGGGAGAGGCTCGGAGTAGAGCTCCACGTCGAGAGGAGCAGCTGAGGCTCGGGCATCTGCTCCGGAGCCTCCTGGACATCTCCGTGGGAGGTGTTCTGGGCATGTCCCACCGGGAGGCGGCCCCGGGGCAGACCCAGGACACGCTGGAGGGACTATGTCTCTCTGTGGCCTGGGAACCCCTCGGGATCCCCCCGGAGGAGCTGGAGGAAGTGTCCCGGGTGAAGGAAGTCTGGGAGTCCCTGCTTAGACTGATGCCCCCGCGATCCAGTCCGGGGCAGTAGTCCATCCAAGATGGATGGATGGATAAAACATCATAATTCACCCATAAATACATAAATAATGTATTGAAACAACGGTTTGAAAGTAAAATAATCTAGTTCCATCAAATAAATCGTCTCCACTGATCTTAACGAGTCAAAACGTCTGAAATTCAGATTAATATCCTGAAATCAAGACACATTTGCAGTGTGAGACTACTGTACCAGAACTACAAAAAGAAAAAACTGGTTTCACTAAACGATGAACTGGAGTGTCTTTGATTAAGTCTCATCAAAATGCACCAGTGACAATTGCGATCCTCAGCGGTTTAACTATGTCTTTACAAAAAACAATGAACCTTAAGAAAGAGCATTGAGATAATTTAAATTTGTGTTTTATAAAAGTTGAAAGACAATTGTACAGCCAAACAAATGTTATTGTAAGATTTGCATAAGAGGTAAATTGTTTCTCTGGAAAGGACAGATCAAATTAATCTGTCTTTTATAAATAGTAATGATTTGTGGTTTTAACCATCTTCCAGTGAACTGACAAGAGCACATACCAGGTTATAACAATAAGAATAATTATATGTTAAATGTGCCAAAATGTCATGAGCATGTTGGCTGTAGACCTGGAGAAGGTTCTGCACCCGCTCACCTCTGATGACAGGTTTACCCCGAGGCACTGAAGGACGGGTCAAATGCAGCTAATCACTCTCACTTTTAATGACAATGGTTTCAAAATGGTTTCAGCACAGCAAAATATGTACCTCTATCCCAGGTTAAAATGACTTAAATTTCTGGATTTGAGTAGTTTTGACTCTGATTTCATCGCTGTCATGCACAATATTTCAAGGTATTTCTGACTGATCATGCAATAATTTCGACTTTATTTTTCTACTTTATTTTATTTTAATTATTCCTAATCTTATGCATGCCTATTTGATATATTTCATTATATTTTATTCATTGTTTTATGTTGCACCTTACGCCGAAGCAAGTTCCTACGTTTGTGAATTTTGATCACTGTTAATAAACCGATTCTGATTTTGATTTAGCTTGAAATAAGAAAATGTATTTGCCAGTGAGGTAAGTAAAATCACTTAAACCCATTGGCAGAAAATTTGGCCTGACGTAAGAAGTGATGTCTGAAAGAAGTCAGAAACAGTTTAAAACAAGTCAAATAATTGAGTTCTATCAAATAATTATAGTCTTAACTCATTTTAACCAGTCAAAATGCTTTAAATCAAGATTAATATTCTGAACTCAAGACATTTCAACTCATCTACAAATCAGTTTTTTTGCTTTGAGTGAATGAGTTACACAGCTCTGTTTGATGCGTGGGAGGATGAAGCTGAAGGGAGACAGAGCAGAGAGGGAAATGAAACACCTTCAAATATTTCAAATTCTCTAACGAGCAACACCCTGTATTTCTAGTTTAATGTGGATTTGGGCCTGAGAAAGTTTAATCATTTACTCTTGTCTCGCCACTCTCTCCTGAATAAACAGATCTGCCACAGACACTAATCCAGTCCAATCAACTTTAACACGCAATTACGGTATTTCCGTGTCGTGTTAAAAGTATAACTGCTTACATTCAAATTGAACCTCTGTGGCAAGCTGAAAATACATAGCAGTAAATTACACATTTCTTTAAACAATTAAGTGTTAATCTTTTAGAGGAAAATAAAAACTCTAAAGGTTGCTCTATATTGCTTTTCACGTTCATAAGCGGCTTCTGTTAAAGAGAGACTTGGCTGCTATAACTGTCAGACACATCAAGTTTATTTCAAACAAAGGCAAAGTGAGTGAAGTGTCTTGCTTAAAGTGCGACACATGGTTATCCTCACTGCAGTAAAACATAATGCTGTCTTTGAAAAAAACTCTTACCTGGCTTGTGATTTGATGTATCATAACAGCAGTTGCCTCGTTAAATAATAGAAAAGCCAATTAAACAGACGACACTCAGATTTTTGTGTCTTGATGACATAGATCCTTGATTTTCAGCCAGTGTGCCCTGAGGTTTGCCAGGTGTGCCTTGAGAAATGTCCAGTTTGAGTTCACAAAATGCGGATTAATGAGCTCATATACCTTTTCGGAGTGTCCTGAGCAACATTTTCATCAAAAAAAGAGCGCAAAACAATCACTATTACCTAATTTAAAGAACTAGACAGTGCCACAGACATTATTTGCCTCATTATATACAATATTTTTAACTAAATGGTCTGATTTGGTCATGTTTTAGTGGCATTTGTACGTGAACGAAACCCTTGATTTTCAACCAGTGTGCCGGGGAACACTAGCGTGCCGTGAAGTTTTGTCAGGTGTGTCTTGAAAAAATATCCAATGAGTCACTATATTAATAAATGCAAATGTAATTGACTAATTTGACATTTTGGAGTGCCTTGAGCAACTTCTGCATCTAACAAGAGTGCAAAACCATCACGACTGTCAAATTAAAAGATCTAGACAAGGGCACAAACATTTTTTGCCTCATTATGTACTGTACTTTTTTCACTAAATGGTCTGATTTGGTCGTGTTTGAAAAAAAAAAAAAAAACGAACTAAACAGTCCCAAACCAGCAGCTACAGATGCTAAAGTCCACAACCTGAAGCCTCTCAGTGTTTACTGTGAATGGGCTTCTCACCCAACAAGTGTGAAGAGACAAAAATAATAATCTGACCATATGACACAACCAAAAGACTCCAGGAGAGTGGAATATGGACCTGTGCCATGACCAGGTGAGTCGCCTTTAGCTTCATAGAGGTTCTTAGTGTTTATTCTACTGTGTGCTGTTTGGGCTCATTTGTGGCTGTTGTTCTTGAGAATTTGAAGAACAGAGTGAGTGTTTACCATTACTTTTCATTGTAGTTTGCACCTTCATTAAACCTGAGAAAGGTTCCCGCATTATGTGTCCTGATGACACGGCCTCCATCAGCTCCCCTCCCTCTTCCTCCCCTGCGTGTGAGTGCTCGGGGGGTGTCTCTGTGCTACTCACCCGCTGAATCGACACTACAGTCACCTGCAGAACCCAGCTCTCCAGCAGGACTCAGACTGTTTTCATCCGTCACATGTTGTGGTTCTTGCTCTTCACTTGCCAGCTGCAACGTCCTGCTCCAGTCCAGCTCCAGTCTGTCACGTCTTTCTCATCTGCCTCCAGCCCTCCAAACAACCAGCAAAGAAAACATTATTCGTTTTTTTTATACGGGGTAAATGTACAGACCTGTTTAATATTATGAATCCAGTACATCTCATGCCTGATCAAAATAAATATTTAATTTACAAAGCACATCGACGACATGGAAGTCTGCCAAATCACCATAATCTGATCTATAAATGCTATTGTCTTCCAGAAAATGAACTTGACCATCGAAATTCCTCATCGATTTAAATAACAAGGTGATAATAAAGCATTGTTCAAAGTAATCAATATCTTTATGCTCTTAAAGTAAACTCAGATTATGCAAGTGGTTAGAAATCGAAATACTACACAACACAAAGGGACTGGGTTTAATAGAAATATTTCAGAGTTGACCGTATTGTTTTAATTCTTGAAAAACAGAAAGAGAGAAATAAAAGGAAAACAAAAACAATTATCACATAGTCTTTCACATATCTTTCACCCACTTTTGCCACTTTTTGCCAGATACGGACTAAAATGTTACATAAAGTAGGTTGATTTGTGTAAAATGTTTAATGAACACGAGCAACAACAAGTCAACAACGCACCGATTTCCTGGAGCCTGAAAACAGCTTTTTAGTCCGAGTAGAACTTATTTTCTGTTGAGTTCGTCAGCTCCATGTAAACTACAACGGAAACAAGACGGCGGCACGTACGGCATAAGGTGAATAAGCAGCACAAACTGATCAAATGTAAACGGTCAAATGTATATAGCACTTTTCTAACCTTCAAGGTGCTTTACATCAAGGAACCAGTCCCCCGTTCACTCACCAGTGAAGAGGGAGAGGCGGGTTAAGTGTCTTGCCCAAGGACACAACAGCAGTATTCACCTGATGGAGCTGGAGTCGCACCGCCAACCTGTGGGCCAGAAGATCTGATCTCCCAACCAAGGATATTTATGTCAGGTGCAGGATTCAAACCGCCAACCTTCGGACCAGAAGATGTTTCTTTTCTTTCTTTCTTTTTTGTCCAAATTTGTGTCAGTTGAGCTTCGTTGTTTGATTGCGTAAATCAACTTCATACAGAAAAATGTAAACTCAAAGTAGTTTCTTGTTGTTGCTCCGACTGTGCAGAGCTTCGCTAGCTTGTTTCCAAACAGAAATTGGAGATAAAGGACACTTCAACTGCCACACAACCATTAATTTCCTCACCACTTGGACTCAGAAACATCTTATTAAAGTAGAGGAAAATAATGAGTTCAACTGTGATCCCTGCATTAGTGATAAATGTGAGCGTAGCTGCAGTGTTCTGTTGTCCATCTACTTTTCTACAACAGTTTACATAATTTTTTTTTTGGGATGTCAGGAACGAACAACCCTCGTGTGTTTTTGCCTCTCAAAATGCAGAATGTCGAGATGCCACCTGCATAACAACAACACAACAACCTTAAAATTGTATGCATAATACACACATTAAAGTTAAAATATTGCCCCAAACTGCCTTGAAGTCTCTCAGAATTCAAAACAACACTTACACGATCCATAATGAGCTTTTACTGTGTGGATAATGTTACTTATTACACATTAAATAAATGTGGTGCCTACAGTACTTTAAAGCAGCTCGATAACTCGCCTCTTATTGTTTTTGTGCACAATAGACAGGGACTTTAGAGGAAGTCTGCAGGAATCTGTTGCATCTTGGACTCATAGCCTGGAGGTGAGAAGAGGAGCAGGGCGCACCCCGGGCGCATGGGACGTCCCAACAGCAGGTAGTATTTAAGAGAGAGCACAGAACTCAGAGCCGGGATCTCCTCTCTGATCCCATGACCACGTAACATCAAAGAGAAGAGCGTCAAGCCAGGTAGAAACAGGTAAGAAGACGCATTTTCATAAGTTATAAAAGCTATTTGTCAGTGCGGTAAAGATTATTACAATGATTTAAAAAGGCTTTGGGTTAGATATTATGCGTAAAATCAGAATCAGAAACGGTTTATTGTCATTGTCAGTGATCAGAAATTCACAAACATAGGAACTTGCTTCGGCGTAAGGTGCAACATAAAACAATGAATAAAATATAATAAAATATATAAAAGAGGCATGCATAAGATTAAGAATAAAATAGACTAAGACAGATAGACTAAGACTATATACAGAAATGTACAGTTGGCAGATGCAGTGCAATGTGCAAATGTGGTAGTGCAAATAGATAGTTCTTATATAATATATTGTTAAAGTGGCAGGTGTTACAAAGTGTTCATGAGTCCAACAGCAGAGAGAAAGAAACTGATGGGAGAGTGTGTCAGGGCGAGGGGGGGGGGGCAAGGGGGCTGAAACTTTCCTGAAGCCCACGATCATCTCCGCTGTCTTCTGGGCGTTGAGCTCCAGGTTGTTGTCGCTGCACCAGGACACCAGCCGGTCCACCTCCCTCCTGTAGACAGACTCATCGCCGTTCGAGATGAGTCCAATGAGGCTGTGTCGTCTGCAAACTTGATCAGGTGTAGCTAAATTTATATTCACTCTGAGCCAACTCCCAACAGATAAAACAGCAGTGCAAACATTCCGGCTTGAATACCTTTGACCGATGATGTGAGTAAAAGTGACAGAACAGTAGTGCAGCGTCAACCTCGATAAAAAAGGCAAGACGTGTTGAAGAAAAATGGGGTGAAAAGGTCACCCGAAGTCGTACTGTAATATTGAAGTAACGTGATTGGTGTGTTTTCTGAGGGTGAGCCACAGACGCTCTGCAGGGCTGTCAGACATGATGAGTTGAGAGGAGGGCACGAGTTGGGGAAAATATCTAATTGTGATGTTTTTTGTTCCCTGTTGTGACTGGATTTGCGGTTTATGTTTTGATAATAGGATTCTGCTCAAAGTTCACATTCAGGAAAGTCGACAAAAAAACTGAAACTGACAAACTAACAAAAGAATCACACGAGGAGAGTTCATTTGCAAAAACAGATAAGAGCGTTTTCAAAGGTCTTTCAGTTAATTCTTTGAACAATCATATTTTCGAAAGCCAAATGTACTTTACTGGAATCAAAATATTATTCCATTCCATGCTTGATGAAATCCAATATTATTTCCACTTTTTGACAACTTTTCAAAACTGAGATGTCTCTTTTTGCACTTGAACTCTTCCATGTATTTCAGAACATGTTTGTACAGATTTAAACTACAGCGTTAGCAGTTTTTATGCAGAATAAAACAGGATATTTTGTTGTTTGCAGAGGAAATGATTCCACTTCAAAGATTGCAGCCTTTGCGATTTTCTTATAGCATTTTCGATTCGATACATTTGATAAATTGTGCAGCTCGAGTTCAGAGCGATGAGAATATAGTGTTGTTGCTGTTTTGTCCAATAAAGAAAGAGACTCGGTAAAGTTTGCAATATAATCTGGCACAGTCTTTAAAGTTGCTGAGTAATGTTGTGAAGTAATCGGTGAAAAATAGATGTAGTTATAACAAATTCTGTCCCAATTTGTCCAGTGGAGGGTGAATTTGTCCATTTTCAGCTTAAAAGTGAATGTACTTTTCCCTTTTGTTTCATGTACTTTGCCAATTAAATCCAGTCCTTAAGAGTTAAAGCATTAAACGTGTGAAATTACAGTTAAATCTGATTCAGGCATGAGTTTGAGACACATTAAACTATTACTAAAAGTCTATAAATGTTGAAACCGATACATTATGAGCATGTCAAAGTCTTATTATATTAAAACATCAAATCTGCAAATGTACAGTGCAGATTTTGCCTGGCTGCTGCTGTGACGTCATCGGAAACTTGAGATTATGTAATTGCTTCTGCTCTGCTCCAAACTGGGATTAGTAAAAGTGATAATTGCAAACGACAGGTTTTTTCTAATGTGCAACACGAGAACGTACGGATTTAACATCTATGATTGTTTTATGCCTCACACCAAATCCAGATGCTGATGTATTTTATTTGACACAAAACAAAATAATGTGCCTACTAATTGCACTATAATTATGTGGATTAAGAGAGCTGCAATAAAAAACCGCCATTGTATTTTGATAATTGCAGTCTGGACTAAAGACAGTGGCATTATTGAATCATTGAAAGATGTCAAAAAGGAACTAATTATTATTTTTCATCAATAATACACTTCATTCATTAATATTCTCTGTTAAGGAGCCTTCAGTCACCAAATTTAAACCTTTATTTGATTAAGAATGTCATCATTGAACAATTCGATTAATTAAAAAAGAATCGCTGACAAGTTGCCTGTACTAAAATAGTTGTTATTTGCGGCCATTTATATTATCATGACAAACAAAAAAGCTGAGCATAAGAAATATCTGATCTGAAAATGTTGTAATGTCCTCCAAATTCACCCCAGACACTTCCTCCAGCTCCTCCGGGGGGATCCCAAGGCGTTCCCAGGCCACAGAGAGACATAGTCCCTCCAGCGTGTCCTGGGTCTACCCCGGGGCCGCCTCCCGGTGAGCGCCCAGCCACCCGGCGGAGAAAGCTCATTTCGACCGCTTGTATCTGCGATCTTGTCCTTTCGGTCATTACCCAAAGCTCATGACCATAGGTGAGGGTGGGAACGTAGATTGACCAGTAAATCGAGAGCTTCGCCTTTCGTCTCAGCTCCTTCTTTACCACAACGGTCCGATACACCACCCGCATCACTGTAGACGCTGCACCGATCCGCCTGTCAATCTCACGCTCCATCCTTCCCTCACTCGTGAACAAGACCCCGAGATACTTGAACTCCTCCACTTGAGGCAAGGACTCTCCACCCACCCGGAGAGGGCAGGACACCTTTTTCCGGTCGAGAACCATGGCCTCGGATTTGGTGGAGCTGATTCTCATCCCAGCAGCTTCACACTCGGCTGTCTGCAAATCGTCCCAGTGCATGCTGCAGTTCCTGGTTTGAAGAAGCCATCAGGACGACATCGTCTGCAAACAGCAGAGATGAGATCCTGTGGTTCCCAAACTGGACGCCCTCCACGCCCTGACTGCGCCTAGAAATTCTGAACAGAACCGGTGACAAAGGGCAGCCCTGGCAGAGTCCAACATGCACTGAACAGGTCTGACTTACTGCCTGCAATGCGAACACAGCTCCTGCTCCGGTCATACAGGGACCAGACATCCCTTAGCAAAGGGCCCCGGACCCCATACTCCCGGAGCACCCTCCACAAGGCGCCCCGGGGCACACAGTCGAATGCCTTCTCCAGATCCACAAAGCACATGTGGACTGGTTGGGCAAACTCCCATGAACCCTCGAGCACCCGATGGAGAGTATAGAGCTGGTCCAGTGTTCCACGACCGGGACGAAAACCACACTGACCTCCTGAATCCGAGGTTCGACTATCGGTCAGATTCTCCACTCCAGTCCCTGGAGTAGACCTTACCGGGGAGGCTGAGGAGTGTGAAGTTGTGAACATAATTTTATTTAAGATTTTACTAAACACTTTACCTGTTTGTCCCCAGCGTGACAGTTTTGTAATGTTAATAATGTTACTTGCTGATTAAACATGAGCAGCTTTTGTGACACAGGTAGATGTATTTCCAACTGTTACCTAGCAACCAAACCGTAAACAAAGGCCATAATCCACATAAATTACACGATAGTTATGATTTGACAAATAATAATACCTGATAAAACCTTTATTTAGTTGAATGATTGTTTGAACTTTCATGAATTGCGTTGGTTGATTGTAACTTGTCCCCCGCTTGTTGATGACATCATGAGGGGATTCTGTTTTAAAAGTCAGCACTACTTCCTGTAATTTTAAAGGACACATATTCTGCTAGTGATTTTTGAGACTTAAACAATGTTCTAACAATGTTCTGTCATCAAAAACACACCTGAAGTAGCATTCAGATGCATTCACGCCGTTTTGAGGAATGTTCATTAGAAAATCCAACACCTTCCGAGCGTCAAACCCACTTCCTGCCGAACTCCCTCGATCTGGGACGTATTTTCAGATCATCTGCGTCATTTATCAGGGTATATTCCACTGTTTTAAGTCCTTAACTCATCGCTAAACTCGTTCTGATCATTTCTGCCGTCTACTCACAAAAACAGCTGCAGCAAATCCTGACAATAACATCTTTTCAGCGCTAACTTCACCAGATTGTGCATATTGCTTTGGCGCCATCTGCTGGCTGGATGCACTCAGTAAGTGTAATTTCAGTGAAAACACAGGTCATAGAATCAATAAGAAACTTTTTTTTGGTTTCAAAATAGAGATGGCAAATAGAACAGCATTATGAAAAACGCAGAATATTTTTCCTTCAAACTTTTATTTTTCCGAATTTCATCACAAACTGACACTTGAGTGATGTAAGACTATGATAAATATTTACCACAGGTGCCCTCCCACCAAACAAAATAACAATTAGAAAAACATGAGACCCTTCACTTTAACCGTGTCTTTCCTGCCTATATTGATCACTGATGTTTTTATCGCTAAGAAAATTCCATAAAAACATGCATTTCTACAGTTAGTGATATTGCTTCTCCACAGATCTAACCTGTAACTAAATACAGTGGGACATTCTAAACACATTAATTAAATTTTCATGTATCACAAGCAAGATTAACCTCCTCCAGAAAAGTTACAGAGAGCACCTTTAAAACAAAATGTATGAAACCCATAATTCTGACTGAGACTGACTAGTTTTGTGCTGTCGTGTTTTGTATAACACAGTTGTGTAACACAGAGCATGTTCAGCTCCTGTTTGCTTTGACAGTCTCTCAGGTAAAAACAGCATCTATTAGTTTTGGCTCTCACTATTTTAAAAGTATTTCAAGTTTCCGATACAGGCCAAAGTGTTGAGGGCGTGTGAAGATTTATATCGGACATGTGAAATATTACACATCCTGCAGCTGATAAGAAGCTCCTCTTTTCTGCTGAACAAACTTATTAACCTTAGGGACTAGTTATTTTGTTTTAACCTCTGACTAGCCCTTTCACTAGTCTAGTTTAGTACAAATTAGTCTTTACTTTACATTTTTAAGTACATTTCCCATTAATTTTCCCCACAGTATTCATCCACAGATTCACTTATTTTTTGAACAGCTAAGCGATAACTAAAGCCATTACACAAATATTTTTGTCCAAAAAATATTTAAAGTATTAAAAATATATTATACATAACATAATATCTTTTGCCAAGCTTTCAAACTCTTTATGTTATTATTATTTGGAAAAGTCAATGGAAAAAAATGAATGTGGATTTTATTTCCAGATCCCGAGTGGTGGGCGAGACTGTTGTGTTCTGTTTTATTACGTCCTAAAGTCCTTTATTAACTGTAAATGTATTGTGTGTCAACACAGCAGACTTTCACTTGTTGCACACTATAATATTTATACTTAAAGTGCATGACGGGTTCTTGAGATTTTTATTATTTAGTTTAGTGGGATAGTTATTATGGTAAATATTGATCATAGTTTTACATCAGTCAAGTGGCAGTTTGTGAAGAAAATTTGAAAAATAAAAGCTGAAAATGACAGGAAGTAGCGCTGAGTCATAAAACAGAATCCCTCTGTGATGTCATCAATAAGCGACATTCCATCAAAAATGTCGAGACAATTTGCACGCAACAGGCACATTTTTCTGACAGTTTAAACAATAATTTAACAAAATAAATCTGTTATAAAGTATTATAGTTTGTTAAATCATAACTATTGTGTAATTTATATGGATTTTGGTCTTTATTTACAGTATGGTTGCTAGGTAACAGTTGTGGAATCTGCTGCTCATGTCCAACCGAAATAAACCTCACCAAAATTGTCAAACTGGGAGAAAAATATGTAACATTTTTACTTTACATTAACATTATAATCTAAAATATAAATATAATTAATAATGAAAGCTTTCTGACATTTTGAGAACTTTGCACCGATCAAAACATTAATTATTATGTTTTAATTTGTTGATTGCTATGGCAACGGTCCTCATTTATCATCATTCTGAACCCCCTGGAGAAACTATTACACGCCTGTTTACTTACTCAAAAGTGAACCAATTCAGGTCCACAAATGACACAAAAGCAAAATGTCAAAATGTTTCCATAGATTTGTCCAGAATATTATGTCTTTAACTTTGAAAAATGGGGTCTAACTAAAAACAAACATTCCAAACAAAGAGCGGTTTCATCAGAAGTGAAACCGCTCTTGAGGGTTCGAATGTGTCAAGGCAAAGTTATGTAAATACAGTACAGTGGTCAGACCATTAGCATCCTTATCTCAACAATTAGCAGGACAACGCTGACAGAGACCAAGAACAGGACAGACCAGGCTTAAGCGGTGCACTTTCATTATAAACCTGGAGGCAAAAGGAGTCTCAGTAGATCTATATATTGACTGAATGTAATGAAGGAGTGTATCAGATAGTAGAGAACCTCCAAAACGTGTTTAAACATGCATTTCCTTGATTTTTACATCACTCTTTGTTTCTTCTATTGTGAGGTGTCGTTTGAGTGTCCAAGAAAGCGCTATTTAAGTCTGATGTTGTATTATTATGATTAAAGCGACATAAGCTCAAAGTAGAAATGTTAATGATTATAATTTTACAGCCACATTCAATTCAAATTTTGTGCCATATGAATCTTAAGAAAGGCGTTTAGCGGCACATTTTAGCCCCGATTTCAAATAAAAAAATGAATGAATGAATGAAAAAAAAGCATTCCATTGAAGTAAAGGAAACACAATATAATTTTTGTGTTTGTGTAACTTATTTTCCAACATACAGTATATTTGTGCATCATCATTCACTCCTAAATGCCAGTGAAAATGTTTTTCTTTTTCTTCTGCGTATCTAGATGGTATAAATTTGACTTTTATGACATGATAAGACATGACATGAGCTGCAGTAAAAGCCAAACATTGCTCCATAAAACACTGAGTTGTTTAGAAAGAGGGTGTAAGTGTGTCAAGAGTTGTAGCAGCGTTGAGCAGCTGTGGTTAAACAATAATAAATGCAAAAAGTGCCACGTGTTCAGACACACCTTCAGCACAACGTGCAAAAAAATGACTTGAACCCACAGCTATTTTAACTTACAATTGTGGCGCTAACCAGGAGAGTAGACGGGGGGACAAAGGGGTTAATTGGCCCAGAATTGACCCTCTTCCTGTTAATTTGTATTAAAGGGGGGCCCCATGTGAGGGTTTTTGCCCCGGGCCCCCAAATTTCTGTTGACTGCCCTGGCACTAACATAAGTTGTAATAAATATGCAGTTGTGGTCTATTACTTTAACTTCTAGCAATACAAAGATGTTTGTAGGTTTTCAGGTGTCTAAATATAGTTCGAACTATCACCATTAAAAACTACAGAAAATGATTGGCAAAAAACTGCTATTTTTTACAAATTCAATAAGGAATATAAAACTACAACTGTTTTTTTTTTTTTTACACAAATTTTTGTATAGCTGAATTTTAGATGGAGTATTCACATGATTTTTAAATATCATTAAATGCAATCACATGTTTGTTGTAAAAATCTACCCAAAAAGCATAATTACTCAAAAAATTTATAAAATTACAGTGATGTGAGTATTTGTCAATGGTTGCTTTCCACCTTTCCAGTCTTTTTTCCTCTCTCAAGCAAAGACAATTTGATTATATAATAATTTATATAATAATTTTTCGGTTTTGTCTTTTGCTGAACTGCATTTTGTTACACTGAACTTATACAAGTTTAATGAAAGTAAAGTTGAATCTAATCTAACCTGTGTGTTAAATGTATTAGATTATTTGATTTAAAGACAGGCCAATGAAACATACAAATGTCATAAGAAAGGAACAGTGCCAGCAGCAATGATGACAGACATGGCCATGGGCAGAACAGAGACATTTGAGGAAATGCATCAAGACAAAACCTGTAGCGCTTAAAGCAGAAATACATAACTGTTAAAATCTACGATGACACCTGGGTACATTGCTTAAAACGATAAATGATAGGTTGGAATTGATATTGAGTTTGACAAAAAACATCATGAATAATACACAAGTTCTAACTTAATCCTACTCTTTTTGAGCTGCTAAAAGTCTTACACTGATCAAATGAGAAAGTGACGTAGTAACTGAATCTTCTCACATAAATGAATTCAACTGCACCTAATAATTTCTGTTTTTTTTTCCCTTTTTAGCTCAAGATGGCCAACCATGACACCAACATAAATGGCTACGCGGCCGTCCATGGCCCTGTGGCAGGTGTTTATTTCAACAAGGCCAAAGAGAAGATCTCGATTTATCAAGCCATGAAGAAACGTTTGCTCAAACCTGCAACAGCTTTAGCTTTGCTCGAAGCACAGGCCGCTACAGTCGGGATAATTGACCCAGTGACAAACAAAACACTCCCTGTTTCTGAGGCAGTCAAAAAGGGAATAGTTGGGCCAGAGATGAGAGAGAAGCTCATAGCAGCTGAGAATGCCATCAGTGGGTACAAAGACCCCTACTCTGACCAAAAAATATCCTTGTTCCAGGCCATACGAAAACAAATAGTGACAAAAGAGTATGGGCTGAGGCTACTTGAAGCACAGATTGCAACTAAAGGCCTGTTCGATCCCATTGAGAAAACATGGATTTCCATTGACGACGCTGTCCAAAAAGGCCTTTACGAAAAAGGTTTGCTCAACAACCAGATGTCAGAGCTCAAGGTGATTTACAACCCAAACTCACAAGAAAATGTCAACTATCAAAGTCTAATGGACGAGTGCATTGTGGACCCAGAGACAAGCCTGCTGCTGTTTCCAGTCTACATCACTTTTAAAGGTCTCAGAAAAGGAATATCTTGCATGGAACTGCTAGAGTCCAAGATTATTGACAAGGAAACGTTTGATGATCTACAGAAAGGCAAAACCACCACTCAAGATGTCATGTTACTGGAGTCAGTGAAAGAGTACTTGGAGGGAAAGGGCAGTATTGCTGGGATTGCGGTACTTTCCAACAACAAAAGACTGAACATTTACCAAGCCATGAAACAAGGTATACTAATGCCTGGTACTGCCCTGGTTTTACTGGAAGCCCAAGCTGCTACTGGCTTCATGATTGATCCTGTGGCAAACAAAAGATACACGGTGGACGAGGCTATCAAAAATAAGCTGGTTGGCCCAGAGTTTCATGCCAAACTGAGATCGGCTGAGCAAGCAGTCACAGGTTACAAAGATCCATACACAGGCGAGACAATTTCCCTGTTCCAAGCCCTGTCTAAGGATCTCATCGTGAAAGATCATGGGATTCGTCTACTTGAGGCTCAAATTGCAACAGGTGGGATCATCGATCCAATCAACAGCCACAGACTCCCAACCGAAGTTGCGTTTAAAAGAGGCTATTTCAATGAAGACATGAACTCCATCTTGGAAAATTCAGGAGATGACACTAAAGGATTTTTTGACCCAAACACAGAAGACAACCTTACTTACCTCCAGCTGTTGGAGAGGTGTGTAATAGACCCCATAACTGGACTGTGCCTCCTTCCTCTCCATGATAAAAAAGAGGTCAGCAACTTTATTAACTTTATTGAGTATGATGTAAAATTGGCATTCAAAAAGGAGAAGGTAAAAGTGACCCATGGCAAATATGCAGGCCTGACTGTGTCCATTTGGGAACTGCTGATGTCCGAATACTCTGACGAGCACCAGCGGCGGGACATCATGCAGAAATACAAAGATGGGACACTCAACATCAAGACAATTGTGACAATGGTTTTAGAAATAATCGAGAAGTCAGTGACAACAAAAGAAGTGGTTTTTGAAGGTATCAGGGAAACAGTCACTGGGAAACAACTTTTGGAAGCAGATATCATAAGTGCAGAAGTATTGGAAGATTTAAAAAAGGGTAAAACATCTGTTAAGGAATTAACAGAGGATGAAACTGTTCATGCATACCTACAAGGAAAAGACTGCATCGCCGGTATTCTTCTCCCCAACTCTCAAATAATGAGAATTTATCAAGCAAGAGAGGCTGGAATGCTGATGCCCGGAACAGCTCTGATTCTTCTGGAGGCACAGGCAGCTACAGGATTTGTCATTGATCCCATTAGAAACAAAAAGTTCTCAGTAGATTATGCTGTTAGAGCACAGATTGTCGGCCCTGATGTTTACCAAAAGCTGCTTTCAGCTGAAAAAGCCGTCACAGGATATTTAAATCCCTATGACGGTAAAAAGATTTCTTTGTTTCAAGCCATGCAAAAAGATCTAATCATTATAGATCATGGTATCCGTCTTCTTGAGGCTCAAATTGCCACCGGGGGCATTATTGACCCGGTCAACAGTCTTCGTATCCCTGTTCATGTGGCTTACAAAAGAGGATACTTAAATGAGGAAATGAACCAAACCCTCCTTGACCCAAGTGATGACACCAAGGGTTTTTTTGACCCCAACACCCACGAAAACCTGACATACCTGCAGCTCCTGGCCAGGTGCGTAACAGATCCCGTGACAGGTTTGTGCCTGCTGCCACTCAAAGGCAAAGGCAAAAGAATTAACATTGACGACAACATGAGGGAAATCTTCTCAACAACTATCGTGACAGTTCGATACGGGCGTTTCAGAGGCCAGCAAACAACACTATGGGAGCTGATCAATTCAGAGTACATCTCAGAGGAGAAAAGACAAGAGTATTTCAGGCTCTTCATATCCCAGAAAATCACAGTTGAGAAGCTAAGTACATTAATTTTGGAGATTATCCACACTAAAGAGCTAAAACAGCAAGAAGGAATGACCTTTGATTGTCTTAGAGGAAAGATTTCAGTTGTGGACCTTTTGAATCTTGAGATTGTGGATGAAAAGACATACAGCTGTTTACTTGAAGGAAAGGTGTCAAGCAAAGATATTTCCAACAAGGTGAGAGATTATCTTCAGGGTAAAAGTTGCGTTGCTGGTGTGCTTCTTGAACAATCAAAGAAGAAGTTGAGTATCTATGAGGCACAAAGACTTGGCATACTTACCCCTGGCACTGCACTCTGTCTTCTAGAGGCACAGGCAGCTACAGGCTTCATTGTTGACCCTTTGAAAAACCAAAAGTTAACAGTTGAGCAGGCCCTCAAAGAAAAACTAATTGGCCCACAGATGCACGAAAAGCTCTTGTCAGCAGAAAGGGCAGTCACAGGTTACACTGATCCCTACACTGGACAAAAGATTTCCCTCTTCCAAGCCCTCAAAAAGGATCTAATTGTAAAGCAGCATGGCATTCGTTTGCTAGAGGCCCAGATTGCGACCGGAGGCATCATTGACCCTTTGAAATGTCTCCATCTGCCTCTTGATGTTGCATACAAGAAAGGGTATTTTGATAAAGAAATGAACCAAATCCTTAACGACCCAAATGATGACACAAAGGGGTTTTTCTTTCCAAAGACAGCAGAGAACCTCACTTACCTGGAGATGTTGAAAAAATGTGTCAAAGATGAGGAAACCGGGCTCTACTTGCTTCCAGTGAGTGACAAGCCCAAAGCTAAAGAGCCAAAAGAGTACACCCTGGAAGAGATCAAGGCAGAATTTGAGAAAATATCTGTAAATATGAAAGTTGGACGATATGCTGGAAAATCTGTGTCACTGTGGGACTTGATTCACTCAATGTATTTTACCGAAGACCAGCGCAACGAACTCACTGAAAAATACAGGACAGCTACGATATCAACAAAGACCATTGTCACAACTGTCATTTCTATCATTGAAAAACTAGAGAACAGTGAAACTCCTCAAACAGTAATGGGTCTAAGGAAGCCAGTGTCTGCACGTGAATTACTAGAGTGTGAAATTATTAAAGAAGATACATTTAAAAAGATACAGGAGGGAGAACTCACCTTTCAATCAGTAACATTGTGGGAATCTGTGATGACGTACCTAAGGGGGACTGGAGTCATTGCTGGAATAAAAATGCATCCATCGCAGAAAGTTATGAGCTTTTATGAGGCAAAAAAGAAAGAACTCTTAACCCCAGGTATTGCACTGCTCCTACTTGAAGCTCAGGCAGCAACAGGTTGGATTATTGATCCTATCAGAAATAAAATCTTGACTGTTGACGGCGCTTCCAGAGAAGAGGTGATTGGACCTGACATGCATGAGCAGCTTCTCTCAGCTGAAAGAGCTGCCATTGGCTACAATGATCCATACACACACACTACTATATCCCTGTTTGAAGCAATGAAAAAAAAACTGATTCAGAAAAATGATGGTACTCGTCTTCTTGAAGCACAGATGGCGACTGGTGGAATTATTGACCCAATTCACAGTCACCGGTTACCCCTTAAAGTTGCTATTAAAAGGGGATATCTTGATGAAGAAACTAACAAAACCATTCTAAACCCAGATGAGGACACAAAGGGATACTTCGAACCAAATACAAAGGACAAGGTGACATACCATGAGCTGATAAAGAAGTGTGAAAAAGATACTGGGAATGGCCTCCTTCTGTTGCCTCTCTATGAAAAGCAGGATCAAGAATTCCACACTAATGAGCAAATAGAGCTTGCATTCAAAAACACAACGGTCAAAATTGATGCAGGGAAATTTAAGAACAAATCCACAACTCTATGGGATGTTTTAATCTCCGCATATGTATCTGAGCAGAAGAGAACGCAACTCCTTGAGCAATACAAGAAAAAAACCATTACAATTGAGGAGATAATTGAAATACTTACAGTAATAGTCACAGAAGTCTCAAAAGAAAGAAAATTCAAAGGCCTGAGAAAGCAAGTGTCTGCCAGTGAGCTTTATGAATCCAAAATTATTTCCAAGGAGCTTTTTACACAGATTATTCAAGGAGAAGTGACTGAGGAGAATATTAGCAAAATGGAATCAATTCAGAAGTATCTTGGAGCCACAAACTGCATTGCTGGAGTTAGAGTAGAATCCTCAAAGAAAATCATGAGCATCTATGAAGCGAAGTCTAAAGGGTTGCTCACCCCTGGAACATCTCTGGTTTTGCTAGAGGCTCAAGCTGCTACCGGCTTTGTCATTGACCCAGTGAAGAACAAGAAACTTTCAGTGGAGGAAGCTGTGGCTCAGGAAGTTGTGGGCAGCGAGTTGAAAAACAAGCTGTTGTCTGCAGAAAGAGCAGTGACTGGATACAAAGACCCTTACACTGGAAATACAATATCTTTGTTCCAAGCCCTCAAGAAAGACCTCATAGTCAAAGACCATGGCATCCGTCTGCTTGAAGCTCAAATCGCCACAGGGGGCATCATCGACCCAGTTCACAGTCACAGAGTGCCTGTGCAGGTGGCCTACCAGAGAGGATACTTCGATGAAGAAATTAACCAAATATTGTCTGACCCTGATGATGACACTAAAGGCTTTTTTGACCCAAACAATCAAGAAAACCTCACTTACCTACAGCTAATAGAGAGGTGTGTCATAGATCAGGATAGTGGTCTAGTTTTACTCCCCATTGTGAAGAAAGGAGAATTTTACTTCTTTGTTGATGAGGCAACTAAACTCATTCTGAAATCAAGAACAACGACCAAAGCAGGTGGAAAATACAAAGGGCTCACTGTGTCAGTGTGGGAGCTGCTCTACTCCCAATACATCACTGAAGAGAAGAGGAGAGAGCTGGTGCAACAGTTCAAGTCTGGAGCAATAACCGTTGACCAATTATTAGAGATCCACCTATCAATAATCCAACAGAAGACTACCACCACAACAAGCACAACCATCACCACTACAACTGTAATGGAGACGAGCAAAGCTCGTAAATTTCATGGGATCAGGAAGGCCGTCAGTGTTACTGAACTGTTAGAATCAAAGATCATCAATGAGGACCTTTATAAAGACATCAATGCAGGAAAACTTACTGTGGAGGAAGTAAGCGAGATGGAGTCGGTCCGAAAGTATCTTGAAGGAACCAACAGCATTGCAGGGGTTTATCTGCAGTCCACCAAAGAAACCCTGAGCATCTATGAAGCCAAACAAAGGGGCCTCCTAACTCCCGGCACTTCATTAGTTTTACTGGAAGCACAGGCTGCTACCGGCTTTGTCATTGACCCAGTGAAGAACAAGAAACTTTCAGTGGAGGAAGCTGTGGCTCAGGGAGTTATTGGCAGCGAGTTGAAAAATAAACTGCTGTCTGCAGAAAGAGCAGTGACCGGATACAAAGACCCTTACACTGAAAAAATGATATCTCTGTTCCAAGCGCTCAAGAAAGACCTCATAGTCAAAGACCATGGCATCCGTCTGCTTGAAGCTCAAATCGCCACAGGGGGCATCATCGACCCAGTTTACAGTCACAGAGTGCCTGTGCAGGTGGCCTACCAGAGAGGATACTTTGATGAAGAAATGAACAAAATATTGTCAGATGCTGATGATGACACGAAAGGCTTTTTTGACCCCAACACTCAAGAAAACCTGACATATCTACAGCTGGTTGAGAGGTGTTTCATGGACCCAAGAACTGGACTTAGCTTGTTGGTGATTGTGAAGAAAGGAGAATTTTACTTCTTTGTTGACGAGGCAACTAAACTCATTCTGAAATCAAAAACCACCAACAAAGCAGGTGGAAAATACAAAGGGCTCACTGTGTCAGTGTGGGAGCTGCTCTACTCCCAATACATCACTGAAGAGAAGAGGAGAGAGCTGGTGCAACAGTTCAAGTCTGGAGCAATAACCGTTGACCAATTATTAGAGATCCACCTATCAATAATACAACAGAAGACTACCACCACAACAAGCACAACCATCACCACTACAACTGTAATGGAGACGAGCGAAGCTCGTAAATTTCATGGGATCAGGAAGGCCGTCAGTGTTACTGAACTGTTAGAATCAAAGATCATCAATGAGGACCTTTATAAAGACATTAATGCAGGAAAATTAACGGTGGAGGAAGTAAGCGAGATGGAGTCGGTCCGAAAGTATCTTGAAGGAACCAACAGCATTGCAGGGGTTTATCTGCAGTCCACCAATGAAACCCTGAGCATCTATGAAGCAAAACAAAGGCACCTGCTAACTCCAGGCACTTCATTAGTTTTACTGGAAGCACAGGCTGCCACCGGCTTTGTCATTGACCCAGTGAAGAACAAGAAACTTTCAGTGGAGGAAGCTGTGGCTCAGGGAGTTATTGGCAGCGAGTTGAAAAATAAACTGCTGTCTGCAGAAAGAGCCGTGACCGGATACAAAGACCCTTACACTGAAAAAATGATATCTTTGTTCCAAGCGCTCAAGAAGGACCTCATAGTCAAAGACCATGGCATCCGTCTGCTTGAAGCTCAAATCGCCACAGGGGGCATCATCGACCCAGTTTACAGTCACAGAGTGCCTGTGCAGGTGGCCTACCAGAGAGGATACTTCGATGAAGAAATGAACAAAATATTGTCTGATGCTGATGATGACACTAAAGGCTTTTTTGACCCGAACACTCAAGAAAACCTGACGTATCTACAGCTGGTTGAGAGGTGTCTCACGGACCCAAGAACTGGACTTAGCTTGTTGGTGATTGTGAAGAAAGGAGAATTTTACTTCTTTGTTGACGAGGCAACTAAACTCATTCTGAAATCAAAAACAACGACCAAAGCAGGTGGAAAATACAAAGGGCTCACTGTGTCAGTGTGGGAGCTTTTCTACTCCCAATACATCACTGAAGAGAAGAGGAGAGAGCTGGTGCAACAGTTCAAGTCTGGAGCAATAACCATTGACCAATTATTAGAGATCCTCTTGACAATAGTTCAACAGAAGACCACCACAACAAGCACAACCATCACCACTACAACTGTAATGGAGACGAGCAAAGCTCGTAAATTTCATGGGATCAGGAAGGCCGTCAGTGTTACTGAACTGTTAGAATCAAAGATCATCAATGAGGACCTTTATAAAGACATTAATGCAGGAAAACTAACGGTGGAGGAAGTAAGCGAGATGGAGTCGGTCCGAAAGTATCTTGAAGGAACCAACAGCATTGCAGGGGTTTATCTGCAGTCCACCAAAGAAACCCTGAGCATCTATGAAGCCAAACAAAGGGGCCTCCTAACTCCCGGCACTTCATTAGTTTTACTGGAAGCACAGGCTGCTACCGGCTTTGTCATTGACCCAGTGAAGAACAAGAAACTTTCAGTGGAGGAAGCTGTGGCTCAGGGAGTTATTGGCAGCGAGTGGAAAAACAAGCTGTTGTCTGCAGAAAGAGCAGTGACCGGATACAAAGACCCATACACTGAAAAAATGATATCTCTGTTCCAAGCGCTCAAGAAAGACCTCATAGTCAAAGACCATGGCATCCGTCTGCTTGAAGCTCAAATCGCCACAGGGGGCATCATCGACCCAGTTTACAGTCACAGAGTGCCTGTGCAGGTGGCCTACCAGAGAGGATACTTTGATGAAGAAATGAACAAAATATTGTCAGATGCTGATGATGACACGAAAGGCTTTTTTGACCCCAACACTCAAGAAAACCTGACATATCTACAGCTGGTTGAGAGGTGTTTCATGGACCCAAGAACTGGACTTAGCTTGTTGGTGATTGTGAAGAAAGGAGAATTTTACTTCTTTGTTGACGAGGCAACTAAACTCATTCTGAAATCAAAAACCACCAACAAAGCAGGTGGAAAATACAAAGGGCTCACTGTGTCAGTGTGGGAGCTGCTCTACTCCCAATACATCACTGAAGAGAAGAGGAGAGAGCTGGTGCAACAGTTCAAGTCTGGAGCAATAACCGTTGACCAATTATTAGAGATCCACCTATCAATAATCCAACAGAAGACTACCACCACAACAAGCACAACCATCACCACTACAACTGTAATGGAGACGAGCAAAGCTCGTAAATTTCATGGGATCAGGAAGGCCGTCAGTGTTACTGAACTGTTAGAATCAAAGATCATCAATGAGGACCTTTATAAAGACATTAATGCAGGAAAATTAACGGTGGAGGAAGTAAGCGAGATGGAGTCGGTCCGAAAGTATCTTGAAGGAACCAACAGCATTGCAGGGGTTTATCTGCAGTCCACCAATGAAACCCTGAGCATCTATGAAGCAAAACAAAGGCACCTGCTAACTCCAGGCACTTCATTAGTTTTACTGGAAGCACAGGCTGCTACCGGCTTTGTCATTGACCCAGTGAAGAACAAGAAACTTTCAGTGGAGGAAGCTGTGGATCAGGGAGTTGTTGGCAGCGAGTGGAAAAACAAATTATTGTCTGCAGAAAGAGCAGTGACCGGATACAAAGACCCATACACTGAAAAAATGATATCTTTGTTCCAAGCGCTCAAGAAAGACCTCATAGTCAAAGACCATGGCATCCGTCTGCTTGAAGCTCAAATCGCCACAGGGGGCATCATCGACCCAGTTTACAGTCACAGAGTGCCTGTGCAGGTGGCCTACCAGAGAGGATACTTCGATGAAGAAATGAACCAAAGACTGTCTGACCCTGATGATGACACTAAAGGCTTTTTTGACCCCAACACTCAAGAAAATCTGACATATCTACAGCTGGTTGAGAGGTGCATAATTGATGCAAGAACTGGCCTAAGCTTGCTTCCACTGAATAAGAAAACATACAACTGTAGCAAAGAATAACTTAGATATTAAAAAAGGTGACATAAGTATTTTAGATACACAGGTGATGTTTAAGTGTATGAACATTTTGTTATCTCTTGGTCTGCTTCACATGGTCTTGTTTTTGGGACATATGCACTGGAAGTTTTTTTACAGATGTTTTTATTCCATGTCTACTTTGTTTATTTTCTTAGCCTCTATTCCAGCTTTGCACTAGTTCTTAATATCAAATATTGAATATAAAAAGCATCTTGAAATGTATAATAAATGAATTTCCACACATTACATTCCTCCTTTTTATTTTTAAAATTAGTATTATTTAAATAAATGGCAAATGCACTACCTGTGACTCAGAAATATGGATATCTGAATTAATTCAGGTTCTTCCCTCCCTAGACTTTGCAGAACAGCAGCCTCTGGTGGAGAAAAAAAAAACAAAACCCACAATGAATATTCAACATTTAACATTATTAACTTTATTTTAGAAAATGTGTTTACACTAGTGAAGAAAAGTATTAAACAGACTAATCATACAGTCCTTGGTTATAAAAAGAACCCAGAATATTTAGTTTGTTTTATTAACACTGAATGTTATAGAATGCTAGCAAGAAAATACACATTGAAGCCATCAAGGAAGTATGTAACTGAGTTTCATCCTGGAACTACGGTTTCCCCCATCAAACAAAAAATATGCACAACAGGTTAAATCCTCCAGCTAAGGTCCTAACAAAGCCGAGCGCAAGAACTGTAGATGGAACCCCGAGTACAGCAGCAGCTCACTGCTCCTGACAGGTTTCCCCACAGGCACTGGTAGAAGAATGGGGTGAACACAGAATGAATTGAATTGAACGTATACCTTAACCTCGAAGTATAAGCAAATAAAAGTAAAATGACTATTAGTCGATGTTATCCCTCGCCCAGGCATGTTCCATCGTAGAAAAAGTTACAGGGTTTGTCATCTGGACGCTGTTTGATGATCGATCTTCTTCGGATGACAACCCCTGTAACCTTTTCTACGACGGAACACACCTGGACAAATGACTATTAAATATGACTATTAAAATGACTATTCCAACTTGTCAAGCAGCTGCTGAATATCTTCCTGGTCTCTGTAAATCCGCTTTAGTCCTCTTGGGAGATATCGGCATGACGACAGGTTGAGGTAGTTTATTGAACTTGCTTGTCCAAGTAATGACCTGTAAATATAAAGTTCACACAACCCCTTGTTAAAATGCAATAATAGTGATGAGTAAAAAAAAAGACAAAATTGCCCAAAAAAGACAAAATTGCCCAAACTTGTATAAATGACATAAACATTCCCTGTTATTCCTATGGGGAAATGCAAAGTCACTCAAATGAAACTTTGTACTTTAACGAACTCCTCCTCGGGTGTAAGCCCGACCATCCTGAAATTTGGTGAAAATTATCTTGAGGAGTGGGACATCAAAAGTTATCCAGGATTTTAGCACAAGTATTATGGTGTTTGTGCAGCGCAGCCACAAACTTTGACCAAATTTTAGGAGGAGGGAAATTGCGTTGCGGGGCGGGCGAGGGCCGATCATTGCCGCTTGCGGCTATATTTTTATCTTATTCTTAATCTTATGCATGCCTATTTTATATATTTCATTATATTTTATTCATTGTTTTATGTGGCACCTTAAGCCGAAGCAAGTTCCTGTGTTTGTGAATTTTGATCACTGACAATGATGAAGTAAGAAGTAATGTTTGAAAAAAGTCAGAAACAGTTTAAAACAAGTCAAATAATTTAGTTCTATCTATAATTATAGTCTTAACTCATTTTAACCAGTCAAAATGCTTTAAATCATGATTAATATTCTGAACTCAAGACATTTAAACTCATCTACAAATCAGTTTTTTGCTTTGAATGAATGAGTTATACAGCTCTGTTTGATGCGTGGGAGGATGAAGCTGAAGGGAGACAGAGCAAAGGGAGGGCAACCAAACCCCTTCAAATATTTCAAATGCTCTATCGAGGAACACCCTGTGCTTCTAGTTTAATGTGGATTTGGGCCTGAGAAAGTTTCACCATTTACTCTTGTCTCGTCACTCTCTCCTGAATAAACAGATCTGCCACAGACACTAATCCTGTCCAATCAACTTTAATTAACACGCAATTATTTCCGTGTCGTGTTAAAAGTATAATAGAAATGACAACTGCTTACATTAAAATTGAACCTCTGCGGCAAGCTAAAAATATACTGCAGTAAATTACACATTTCTTTAAACAATTAAGTGTTAATCTTTTAGAATAAAATTAAAACTCTAAAGGTTGCTCTATATTGCTTTTCACGTTCATAAGTGGCTTCTGTCAAAGACACTTGGCTGCTATAACTGTCAGACACATCACTGCATTTATTTAAAACAAAGGAGTGAGTGAAGTATCTTGCTTAAAGTGCGACACATGGTTATCTTCACTGCAGTAAAACATAATGCTTTTAAAAAAAACTCTTACCTGGCTTGCAGTTTGATGTATCATAACAGCAGTTGCCTCGTTAAATAATAGAAAAGCCAATTAAACAGACGACACTCAGATTTTTGTGTCTTGATGACATAGATCTTTGATTTTCAGCCAGTGCGCCGGGAACACTAGTGTGCCCTGAGGTTTGCCAGGTGTGCCTTGAGAAAATGTCCAGTTTGAGTTCACAAAATGCGGATTAATGAACTTATATACTTGTTTGGAGTGTCCTGAGCAACATTTTCACCAAAAAAAGAACGCAAAACAATCACTATTACCAAATTTAAAGAACTGGACAGTGCCAGGAATTCCTCATTATATACAATATTTTTAACTACCGTATTTTCCGCACTATAAGGCGCACCGGATTATAAGGCGCACCTTCAATGAATGGCCTAATTGAAAACTTTGTTCATATATAAGGCGCACCGCATTATAAGGCGCATAGAATAGAAGCTACAGTAGTGGCTGTGGTTGCGTAGTTGCGGCTCAGTATTGATCCATATATAAAGCGCACCGGATTATAAGGCGCACTGTCAGTTTTTTGAGAAAATTGAAAGCTTTTAGGTGCGCCTTATAGTGCGGAAAATACTGTAAATGGTCTGATTTGGTAATATTTTAGTGGTAGATGGCGTGCCGTGGCAGCTTTTAAACCCAAAACGTGTGCCACAACTCAAAGAAGATTGAAAAACACTGACATAGATAAAGGAATTCCTCTTTGAACTCAGCCCTAACTGCAGAAATTTTCAACTTTTGCTATATTATTATCAATTTTTACCATGTGCATCACCATGAAAAGCAATCATATGTACTTAAGATTCACTGCATACCTTTTCTGATGGAGGGTCCGCCACCTGCTTGTCTCCATGCAGCTGTTATAACGTTGCCTGGAATATTAATCAAACTTATAAATTTAAAAAATAAATTATACTTTTTTAAATTACAGGTGGATTGTTTGCTCAAAAACACATGCATTCTTACTGTGAGTGAGCGCGTCTCTCCACAGATCTGACCTGTCACTTGGCAATACTGTGCAACATCCCAAGCAAAGCAATATGAATCAGAATGGAGACAAGCAGGTGGTGAACCCAGCAGAAAAGTTACACAGTGCGCCCTTTTTAAGCCGGGATTAGACTGTACACATGGCTTCACCTTGAACTCTCGTCGGTTCGTTTCACTTTTCTGTAATCGCTGTTGGGAGCAGGTTTGAGCAGGTCGCAGATGATGTCACTAGGTGTGTCCTCGCCACAAAACAAGGTACATGAGATAAGTCACATTTTGTCTTAATCATTTTTATAACGGACATAAAAAAAAAACAGTTGTTGTGGATGAATCAATGGAAAGTGCATTCAGGCGTTTTGCTGCTGGTTTCAGTCTCTGATGATTCAATGAAAACAGAATGTACCAGACCCACGAAGAGGGCCTGAAGAGGAGTGTCAGGAGAACTGGAAGGATGTAAATGATGATGATTTGTTATGCTGCTTAGAAAGTCTGTCAAAAAGAGCAGAGTTTGAAAATGTACCATCACGACAGCACTGATGTGTGCGCGTGTATGTATGAACAGTCCCAGTGGTCTTTCCCCGATGTCCTAAAGTGAGTTTGCTCAAGATCAACACCTGTGGTACAACCTGCAAAAACTGTCCTGTTAAAGCAAATGCATGTTGTGCCCTGTCTGTCCCGCTATCAATAAAAAGTAAACCAAGTTAATAAAAAAGAAAGAGAGAGTTACGTTACACAGTTTGTGGGTGTAACTGTTTTGTCTTGTTGATTTGACCTGTTTTTGGAACTCAACTGTCCCGTCCATTTTGAAGTTTGCTGTGGATCCTAAAGTAAATTTCTCGTGTTTGCAAAACAAATTTAGAAAAATTCATACACAGTATTACTATCGAGAGTTAAAAGGCTAAGCTGATCTGTGGTAAATAATGTCCAACGTGAGGATTTTCAGTTCAAAACTTGGCATTATGTTTTAATTACTTAGCGGTTCATAAAGTTCAACTTTGAATAAAAATTATAGGTCTTCTGCTCATTACTCACCACCACAGAGCTGCTCCGAGCAAGTTTTCAAACACACACACATACACATATATATATATACATATATATGTGTATATATATATACACACACACACACACACACACACATATATATACATATACATACATGAAAAAAGTTTGTCTAAGTTTGAAAATGAATCAAAAATATTTCACAATAAAGTTAATAAGCGTGTCACAATTACAAGCCTGTCACATAGGATGACTGGTTAACACCCATTGAACCCTCAGACTCATGTACGTTATGTACACATTAAGATGAAAGAACTTTGTCACGATGTGATGAAGAGGAATGTGTGTGCACTCAACCTCTGCAAGGGCTTGGCTTTTCCAGGTACTGCTTGGAAGAGAAATCAAATTCTCAGCATAATTGCGTCACCTCAGCTGTCACTCTGTTATTACCTTTGGAGCAGCTTCTTTTACAAGGGCACAGTTTTTTACAATCAAGAAGCTATTCCAGCTGTTTATAATAAAAAAATACAAATAAGAAAAACGTCGACCAGAGTCCAAGATGAAAACAAATAGAATTTTATAGTTTATATATATATATGTCTATTTATTTTTAATGGAAGGTGTTTGAAGTTGTTGAAATAGTTTTAATAATCAATATTCAAATTAAGTTTATTAAGTTAAATTAAATTTGAACCAAAAAAAAAAAAAGTAATTTCTGGACATTTCTGGAATAGTTTTCAAGGTCAAGGTATTTTATTGTGGAAATAGGTTTTGCAGCACAACTCAACATAAAAGGACAAAGTAAAAACCACAAAAAATAATAATAATACACAAAAGATCACGCTTCCCTGAAAGTGCAAAAACTTAATATCGCTAATGTGCCAATGTGCAGATTTACAAAGAGCTAAGAGCCATTAAAGTGCTTCAGGGCTGTTGGAATAAATGTAGCCTCCAACCTTTTAGTTTAACAACAAGGAACTCTGTAGCGCCGCCCTGAAGGCAAAGGTTCAAACTGCGCCATAAGAGGATGGTCCTGACAGTGGCACTCGCCTTTCTCTGCACCTGCCTCAGGGACAGGTGTCCTGGCTGAGCCTGCCGTGTCCCTGAGACTCTGCTGCCACTTTGACCATCTACATCTTCATCCACCAAGTCTATTTTATTAATGACTTGTGTCTTATTGTTCCTGTGCATTCATATTATTTTTTACTTTGTCATTGCTCTTTCTCTGTTGTGTTTTTGTTTACAGCACTTTGGTCAGCTGTAAAGATTTAAAGTGCTCTATAAATAGTTGTTGTGGTGTGGTGTCTTGAGCCTCTTTGCTGAAATGTGTGCCATTATGTGCACATTCTACTCACATGTTTTAACACATATTTATACTGTACAATCCTCGCTGCAGGTTGCACAATGTCCTATAAATACCATTGAATTCAAGCCCATTTAAAAGCCAAATAATACATGCCTTGTGTCTATTAAGATAATTACAATATTCACATCAGGAGCAGGTTCTTGTCGATGGAATGACATTGTGTTGGTCTTCATTTGTTTACACTGAAGTGAATGAAACGTCTACTCTGTGATTTATGCCCAACCCTGAACAAGAAGCATCACGTTTACATTTACACGGCAAAGATTTTCTACTTGAAGTCACGCAACCTCCCTGTGTCCTACGGTTGAGTTCATTTAGAATTCTGACGGCGGTGAAATGGAGAATAAACAAAGCTGGCAAACGATTTCAAACAGAAAGTGAAAAACGTATCGTGGACAACAGGTCTATGATTAATTATCAAACGTGGGAAATGTTCTGCTTCGTCAAGTATTATTTTTACTGCTCATATGACATTTTTGCCTTTTGAACTAATTATAAGTGGCAGGTTTTAAATGGTTTTACAATGTGCTGCACCCACATCATTTATCATCTCATGTTTCCAAAGATCCCCTCAGCCCAGTCTGGTGTCAAAGTTAATCTGTGCACGATGCAACTGCCGGCGTTACCCAAACACTGACGGAAACACAGCTTAAGGGAGTGATTGATGGGCTTCAGTGATCTCTACGGCCAATCTACAACATGCAAAAGAGAGTCATTTGAAGCGACAAGGAGGCTGGCTCAAATCTGGAAAATGGACATCTTTAAAAATTACAATTGTAGAGAATTTAAAAGTATTTGAAATAAAAAGAAGTTTCAAAACTCCTGCCATGGTCACAATAAATGGATATCTCTGGAGAGTGCTCATTAATAAAAAAAGGATGACACAAACTGCAATCAAGGACTAGGCTGACACTATAACTGACTTTCAAAAATTGCAAAATATTTTGGTTTGCAAACTTAAAATGGAAAAATTAATTCTGAATTAATTGGAAAATTTACCAATTTAAAAGACTTTGGACCAATGTGAACATTAACGTTGGACAATATGTGCCTTGTCTTTTGTTACCCATATATTGTTTTAATCTCTTGTGCTTTCTCTGGTTGAGTTCTGTGTTCTATGTTTTACACAAAACAAAACAAACAAACAAATAAAAACATTCAGACTTGAAAATTGACTCATTTTGGACTTTGGATTTATTTATTTATTTGATAATAGGACTAAACATGGACCGGCCTCCTGCTGGTGCCAGAGTCAGGACAAAACATGGACCGGCCTCCTGCTGGTGCCAGAGTCAGGATTAACATGGACCGGCCTCCTGCTGGTGTCAGAGTCAGGACTAAACATGGACCGGCCTCCTGCTGGTGCCAGAGTCAGGACTAAACATGGACCGGCCTCCTGCTGGTGCCAGAGTCAGGACTAAACATGGACCGGCCTCCTGCTGGTGTCAGGACTAAACATGTACCGGCCTCCTGCTGGTGCCAGAGTCAGGACTAAACATGGACCGGCCTCCTGCTGGTGCCAGAGTCAGGACTAAACATGGACCGGCCTCCTGCTGGTGCCAGAGTCAGGACTAAACATGTACCGGCCTCCTGCTGGTGCCAGAGTCAGGACTAAACATGGACGGGCCTCCAGCTGGTGCCAGAGTCAGGACTAAACATGGACCGGCCTCCTGCTGGTGCCAGAGTCAGGACTAAACATGGACCGGCCTCCTGCTGGTGCCCAGAGTCAGGACTAAACATGGACCGGCCTCCTGCTGGTGCCCAGAGTCAGGACTAAACATGGACCGGCCTCCTGCTGGTGTCAGAGTCAGGACTAAACATGGACCGGCCTCCTGCTGGTGCCAGAGTCAGGAGTAAACATGGACCGGCCTCCTGCTGGTGCCCAGAGTCAGGACTAAACATGGACCGGCCTCCTGCTGGTGCCCAGAGTCAGGACTAAACATGGACCGGCCTCCTGCTGGTGTCAGAGTCAGGACTAAACATGGACCGGCCTCCTGCTGGTGCCCAGAGTCAGGACTAAACATGGACCGGCCTCCTGCTGGTGCCAGAGTCAGGACTAAACATGAGGAATCAGCGTTTCAGTTTTATGCAGCTAAAACTGGAACAGTCTCCCTGAAGATGTGAGACAGGCCTGTACAAACCAAGGCTGATTTTAATGCAATTTTTCCTTTGAATTGCCGTGTGTACAAATTGTGCTCTACAAATAAACTTGCCTTGTCTTGATGTGACGACAGCTCAGCTCCTGCTTTTGTCCTCTTCTGCAGACATAGACCACTTCAGGGCTGTTGGGTTCACACATAAAAACTGATTTGACTCACATTTTGTTTGCAGTGTCGAAGAAAAGAAAGAAAGAATAGAAACAGAATCAAGCCCTGCAGTGAGCGCAGCCCCTATCATCTCCTTATGTAAAGCATATCGTACTAATTAGTCTATTCCATTCAGACACCTGAGTAATGATGATGATGAACAGTTCAGACACAAAAGCAGGTGTTCAGCTCAAAAGTGTATGATGCTTCAGAGTCCACACCACACTGATCGTCTCAGAGGAAGATAAACTGGTTCTGTCACATCCATCAGCGCTCGCTCAGACCCAAACAAGGCTCTGACACACAGTATCATTTTACAGACGGTTATTAAATCATGCTTTCATTGCTGACGTCTGTTTCATTCAGGGCTGTGGAGGTTACTTAATTCTCCAGTATGTTAATTGAGGTGAGTAAATGGTGATTGAGTCGACTGTTGTTGAGACACAGACCCTCTCTGTCTCTCTCCTCCTCCTCCATTCAAGGAAAACCTGCCAAACTTCAGCTCAAAACTCACTAAAGGAGAGACATCCGGCGTCGCCAGTCTCAACCTGTCCGACAAAGGGATTCAGGAGAAGAAAAGCCCATCGTAGACTTCTGAGAAAAGACAAAAAGATAAAATCAAAGAAGTTAAATGACAATAGCTCAGTAGTGGTTTTATCAGTTTGAGCTCAAACTCTGACAGAAACCGACGAGCCGGTGTGTCTGTGTGCTCCTGAAAAACTGGATTAAAAACATCTTAACTTGGAGCAGATTTGACCAAAAGTACATATAAAAAATCAGAGCATGGAACAAAAACACAGGTTAATCGATAAAGGTGGGACACTGCAGGTGAATAGGAACAAAACTTACATTTAAAGATATACATTTGTAACTTCTGTAGTTTAGTCACATCAATGCAAGAAAAGTTGTGTTTCATCATGTACTGTTGTCATGTAGAACCAAGGCATTTAACGTGGCACATTTCAATCTGAAAAATTGACAAAACCCAGTTTAATTTGTTTGGTTCATTTGGACACATAATATATAAAACAAAATTGGATTTCATTTTTAATTTTTGAGAAAACTAGATCTAACCAAAAATTGCCTTAAAAATTCAAATTTCTTTTCATTCTTTCTTTTCAAACTTTAATAAATCAACAAATCCTTCACTTTATTGTTTTGTACAAGGTTGTAAAGTTTGGTGTGGGCAGGAGCTGGTGATCTTTATGTCTCTGTGGGAGAAAAATGCATTTTAAGAAAATGACCATTGAAGTTACAAAGTCAGAGAGAAATCTATGGATGAAGTGGATTAAATGAAACAATAAAACATCTTTAGGAGCAGGTTGGACAAGTTTGTCGTTTCCACATGAAAGCCGATATGTTGAGAGACGAAACTGACCAAAAAACAAAAAAAGAAAGAAAGAAAAAAGAGTTTTGCCTGAGTGTCTCACCTTAATCTCAACTAATCAATTACTGAAATAACTGTCAACTAAAGCAGTGACTGAATAGTCGTTATCTGGACAAAACACAGGCCCCAAAACATGAACCGAGACTCAGACAGAGCCGTTATTACTTGAAAATGTAAACACAAGAATGTGTAAATTGTATGTTTTGGTTTTGAAAACCTTCTTTTGTCTGGAAACAATACTCCACCAGATAGCCTAAAGCGCCATCACTTCTGGTTTATCTGGTTAAAATTTGGTAAAAAAAAAAACAAAACCGATTAATCAAAAGAATAATGGATTGGCAAACTACTTGTTAGTTACAGCCATTAAGCACAAGTAACACTGTAAAGACTTGTCAGCGCCTTTTCCTTTTGTAGAAACTTAGAGAATCCAGCTCTTGCAGAACTTTTATTGTTGCACCTCTGAAATGTTGTCTTACTGTGTGTTTAACATGCAGCGAAAGAAAAGCTTTAAATACTATGCTCCACTCAGCTAAAAAAAAAAAATGTTCTTGAGGCTCTTTACCGCCTCAATATGTTCCACATCCACTCTTTTATTATTCATCTTTTTCCACAGTTAGGTAAAGGTTAGGGTTAGGTTTAGACAAATAGATAATTATAGGTAGATCATTTGGTTAAATTTTGGGCTTTGGGGCAGGTAAGCTAACTTGGTCTTGACAAAACTGTGTTGTACAAAAAAAGGACACCTTTTGAGCCCTTCGTTAGTGCGTGACAAATGAGCCATCAAAGCGAGAAAAGGGCTTTTAGCTCCTAATGTTGGCCTGACCACCACTGTATATTCCTGCAGCAAGTCACAAGTAACTTGAAATGCTGTGGTTAGTTCTTCTGTATCACAGCAGTCAGTTTTAAACACAGACGGCGGCATTTTCTTCACTTTGGGACAGTTTAGTCCACCGACATTTGTATGGGAACTAAACCCTTGATTTTCCTCCAGTGCGCCGGGGAACACTATTGCGCCGTGAAGTTTTGTCAGATGTGCCTTGAAAAAATATCCAATGAGTCACTATATTAATAAATGCAAATGTAATTGACTGATTTGACATTCTGGAGTGCCTTGAGCAACTTCTGCATCAAACAAGAGCGCAAAACCATCACGACTGTCAAATTTAAAGAACTAGACGAGGGCACAGACAATTTTTTCCTCATAATGTACTGTACTTTTTCTACTAAATGGTCTGATTTGGTAATGTTTTAATAGTAGCTGGTGTGCCGTGGTACCTTTCAAACCCAAAAAGTGTGCCGTGACTCAAAAAAACACTGAACTAAACAGTCCCAAACCAGCAGCTACAGGTGCTAAAGTCCACAACCTGAAGCCTCTCAGTGTTTACTGTGAATGGGCTTCACATCCAACACGTGTGAAGAGACAAAAAATAATAATCTGACCATATGACACAACCAAAAGACTCCAGGAGAGTGGAATATGGACCTGTGCCATGACCAGGTGAGTCACCTTTAGCTTCATAACGGTTCTAAGTGTTTATTCTACTGTGTGCTGTTTGGGCTCATTTGTGGCTGTTGTTCTTGAGAATTTGAAGAACAGAGTGAGTGTTTACCATTACTTTTCATTGTAGTTTGCACCTTCATTAAACCTGAGAAAGGTTCCAGCATTATGTGTCCTGATGACACGGCCTCCATCAGCTCCCCTCCCTCTTCCTCCCCTGCGTGTGAGTGCTCGGGTGGAGTCTCTGTGCTACTCACCCGCTGGATCGACACTCAAGTCACCTGCAGAACCCAGCTCTCCAGCAGGACTCAGACTGTTTTCATCCGTCACATGTTGTGGTTCTTGCTCTTCACCTGCCGGCTGCAACGTCCTGCTCCAGTCCGGCTCCAGTCTGTCACGCCTTGCTTCATCTGCCTCCAGCCCTCCAAACAACCAGCAAATAAAACTTTATTTTCATTTTTTTTGGTTTGTGTCCATTGTTGGGTCCCTCCATTGCCGACCTGTTTAATGTTATTCATCCAGTACATCTCATGCCTGATCAAAATAAATATTTAATTTACAAAGCACATCGACGACGTGGAAGTCTGCCAAATTACTGGTCAATAATCTGATCTATAAATGCTATTGTCTTCCAGAAAATGACCTTGACCATCGAAGTTGATAATAATAAAGCATTGTTCAAAGTAATCAATATCTTTATGATTTTAAAGTAAACTCAGATTATGCAAGTGGTTAGCGATCAAAATACTACAAACACAAAGGGACTGGGTTTAGTAGAAATATTTTAGAGTTGACTGTAGTGTTTTAATTCTTGAAAAAACTGAAAGAGAGAAATAAAAGGAAAACAAAACCAAAACGAATTTCACATAGTTATCTTTCAGAGAATGGATTTGATAAGGAGGAGGCGTTTTAAGGAGTGTTGAGTGATGAGATTTGGTTATGTAAACATTTTTTTAGAAACCTACATTTATCCTGGAGGATTTGTGAGTAGAGGTTATGCAGAGACATTCTTTCATTCGAAAAATGCTCGACTTGAGTGGCAGAATTATAGGCAGCACAAACTGATCAAATGTAAATGGTCCCAACTGAGCTGCTGCCGCCAATGCCTTTCTTTCTTTCTTTCTTTCTTTCTTTCTTTCTTTTTTGTTTTGTTTTTTTTTTGCCAAATTTTTGTCCAAACTTGTGTCCTACTCTGTCCGAGGAGATTTTGTTTTGCTCAAATCAACTTCATACAGCAAAATGTAAACTGAAAGTAGTTTCTTGTTGTTGCTCCGACTGTGCAGAGCTTCGCTTGCTTGTTTACAAACTGAAGTTGGAGATAAAGGACACTTCAACTGCCACACAACCATTAATTTCCTCACCACTTGGACTCAGAAACATCTTGTTAAAGTAGTAGGAAAATAATGAGTTCAACTGTGTGCAATCCCAAAGTCTGTATCAGTGATAAATGTGAGCGTAGCTGCAGAGTTCCTGTAGTTCATCTTGTTTGTTTGTTTGTTTTATTTATTTGAATGGGACAGCATGTATTAATGAACAGCTTACACTGTAAATACACCAGATTTAGCTCAGGGCTAGTTTCCATACGTAGTCCCATAAGACAAAGAATAAAAACAAAATATAGCCGCAAGCGGCAATGATCGGCCCTCGCCCGCGCCACACACCGCCGCCCGCATGAAAGGGGCGCTTACGCCCAATTTCCCTCCTCATAAAATACTTGCTGCGAATCCGTGGCGCTACCGCACTCCTACTGCTCATATTTCATTGAAAATGTGTAAAAATTGGTCAAAGTTTGCGGCCGCCAGGTCAAAGACTGTAATACTTGTGCTAAAATCCTGGATAACTTCAGATGGCCCACTCCTCAAGATCATTTTCACCAAATTTCAGGATGGTCGGGCTTACGCCCGAGGAGGAGTGCGTTAAAGTACAAAGTTTAATTTGAGCGATTTAGAGATTTTCCCATAGGAATAACATGGGTTTTTTCTGTCTATTCAAAAATGTTGCCGAAATTTGTGGCTTCGCCACACGGAGACCATAATATTTATCCCAACAATTTGGATAACTTTTAATGCCCCACTCCTCAGGAAGACCTTCACCAAATTTCAGGTTGGTCGGGCTTACGCCCGAGGAGGAGTTCGTTAAAGTACAAGTTTTCATTTGAGTGATTTTCCCCGTAGGAATAACTTGGGATGTTTCTGTCATTAGTTGAAGTTTGGGCAATATTTGTGGCTTCGCCACACGGAGACCATAATACTTATCTCAACAATTTGGATAACTTTTGGTGGGCCATTCTTCAAGATGATTGTGACCAAGTTTCAGTTTGGTCGGGCTTACGCCCGAGGACGAGTTCGTTAAAGAACAAAGTTAAATTTGAGAGATTTTGCGATTTTCCCATAGGAATAACATGGGGTTTTCTGTCTTTTTTAAAATGTTGGCAAAATTCGCGGCTTTGCCGCGCAGAGACCGTAATACCTATCTTAATAATTTAGATAACTTTTGGTGCCCCACTCCTCAGGAAGATGTCCACCAAATTTCAGGTTGGTCGGGCTTGCGCCCGAGGAGGAGTTCGTTAAAATGCGTAGTAAAAAAAGATCCAAATTTGAGACAATTTTCGATTTTCCCATAGGAATAACATGGGATGTTTTGGTCATTGGTACGGCTTCGCCGTACAAAATATGACATGGGTCTAATTGGCTTTTTTGATCGGTAGGCCAAAATGGAATTTTGTGCAAAATTTCAAAAAAATCTAAAAAACTAAGTTTTTTGCTCCCCATATAAAAGTTTGCTTTGATCTGTAGGGGGCGCTAACGCGCCAAATTTAATTTTTTCACCTCTAATAGGTTTCAGACAGTGAGTTTAACAACTAATTCAAATTTGATGCAATTCGGACTTTATATGTGCAAATGGGAGCAAAATTTAAAATTTGAAAATTTCAGGAATTCTGGCCAAATTTTGCGGCTTCGCCGCACAGAGACTGTAAAAGTTAGGTTCATGATTTGGATAACTTTTGATGCCACACTCCTCAACTTCATTTTCACCAAATTTCAGCTTGTTCGGTTAAACGCCCTGGGAGGAGTTCGTAAAAGTACGAAGTTTAAAAAAAACGCTGAATCAGGTTTAGCGAATTTTCATCCAATATGGCCGACAATAGGTTGGGCGGACAGCGTTGCCGTAATAATATTTTTTGCTTCTCTTGTCACTATCTACCTCTCTGCCAAATTTCATGATTCTCTGATCAAATTTTTTTGGCACTTTCCTATCCCGTAATGCATTTTTTGTACACTTGGGGGCGCTGACGCGCCATATTTTTGAATTTTGGAAATCGGAAATAGCCAGAATGTAGAGAGGCACGATTTTTAGAGGTGTGCAAATTTTCCTGACTTTTCGTCAATGTTCACTGGGTGAAAAATAGGGGGGTTGGTCCCAAGAAGAAGAAAGAAGAAGAAGAAGAAGAATTAAAGCCGCAAGCGGCATCGAACGGCCCTCGCGGGCCGCGCTCGTACTCCGCTAGCCTAGCGCCAAGTTAGGATGGCGCTGACGCGCCCTCAGTGTTTCTATTTTAGGGGCTTTATCATGAATTACTTAGAACGTCTGCTTCATTGTAATTATGAATGAGTAAAATTGTCAATCGATTTTGCGGCTTCGCCGCACAGAGACCGTAACACCTGTCCCGAAAATATGGATAACTTTAGATGCCCCACTCCTCAGGAAGATGTCCACCAAATTTCACCTTGGTCGGGCTTGCGCCCGAGGAGGAGTGCGTTAAAGTACAAGGTTTCATTTGAGCGATTTAGAGATTTTCCCATAGGAATAACATGGGTTTTTTCTGTGTTTTGTAAAATCTTGGCAAAATTAGCGGCTTCGCCGCGCAGAGACCGTAATACCTATCCTGATAATTTGGATAACTTTTGGTGCCCCACTCCTCAGGAAGATGTCCACCAAATTTCAGGTCGGTCGGGCTTGCGCCCGAGGAGGAGTTAGTTAAATGCGTAGTAAAAAAGATCCAAATTTGAGACAATTTTCGATTTTCCCATAGGAATAACATAGGATGTTTCGGTCATTGGTACGGCTTCGCCGTACAAAATACGACATGGGTCTGATTGGCTTTTTTGATCGGTAGGCCAAAATTGAATTTTGTGCCAAATTTCAAAAAAATCTAAAAAAGTAAATTTTTTGCTCCCCATACAAAAAGTTTTTTCACTCTGTAGGGGGCGCTATCGCGCCAAATGAAAAAATTACACCTAAAGTAGGTCCAGGCAAGAAAGTTCTACAACCTATTAAAATTTGGGCATAATCGGACTCGTTTTGCCGAAACGGGAGCATTTTTAAAATTTTGAAAATGAAAGAAATCGTCGGTCAACTTTAGGGCTGCGCCCGGCGCAGAGAGGCGGTAAAAGTTATTTTAACGAATTGTATAACTTTAGATGCCCCACTTGTAGAGAGCAAGTGCAGCGATTTTGAGCGGTGGGCGAAACGCCCTTGGACGAGTTCGTTCACGTTCGAGGTGGCACGGCTGAGTCAGCGTTTAGGAACTTTAAATCAATATGGCGGCCATACGGTGAGTCAGGGGCGTGGCCATAATAATATTTTTTGTAGTCCTCAGGAGAGGAATGCGTGTTCAGGTGGTGGCTGTGCGACAAAGTTGGACGTCGGGCGTCTCCATAAGCGCAATGTATTTTGACTTTTGTCGGTGGCGCTGTCGTGCCATTTTTTCCCCAAACATGACACCTATAAAAAAAACAAAATTTTTGCGATTCTGAATTTTGGGCAAAATTTGTGAGTTTTGAGCATGTTCAGGGGTGAAATTAGAGGTCAAAGAGCAGAAGAAAGAAAAAAAGAATAAAAAATAATAATATTTTTAATATATAATATAATAATAATATTATATAATATAATATATCCGTTTTACTGAGAACGACATATTATACGTTTTTGAAAGCTCTGACCCTTCCCCAGGTCACTATGGGTCAAATTTGGATTACGAGCGCTTACGCTCGTCATTCACCTCCGAAGTCGGGACCCCCATGGGCTCCCCATTGGTTTCCATGTATTTTAGCAGGAACAAGTATGGTTACTGAGTGGGGCTTGATGCCAGGGGTGTGGGACAGTTCACTGTCAATGTTTGGGGCGTTGGAGGGGGCCGAACTTTCGCGCGCAAGACAGTTGATAGGGTTCTTTCGCCTTAGCAGGAGTAAATATGCATGTCCCATGCCTTGGCATGGGCTATTTCACTGTCCAACCATAGAACCGACTAGGCTGCCAAACTTTCGCTGCTTGCAAAAGTTTAGTTAGTTACAGCGATGCCTTGCATCGTTCTGCGAGCTTTAATAGGCCCTCGCCCTGTAGGGGCTCGGGCCTAATAATATTCCGATCTGAAAACAATGTTTCCCCTTTTTTTATTTAGCAAACTATACATTTTCGAAAGCGCGTGCTCTCGTTTTTGGTATGGGTCCCTGGTCACTGGCGGACACTTTCGAGATTTTTAGTGGGCTCCGCCCACTTTCTGTTTTTGGCCCTATTTACAATAGTAATGTTCAGTTTTACATTAAATTGTTATATACGCAGGCGTGCATGAGTTGAGAACGGCATTAGTGGCCGACTCAGCGCACCGGCGCTTTACGTGGGGATGACGACAGCCAGCGACGTCATCCCCACGTCAAAGCGCTAGTTTCATCTTAGTGCGCACTTTGTCTTTTTCGCATGCGAACTTCGCCCATTTACAGCGATAATGTTCAATTTTCCCACTACTAATTGGTATGCGCGGGCGATGCATGAGTTGAGAATGCGTTAGTGAGTGTCTGGAAGCGGGCGGCGCTTGGCGCTCGATTTCGTGCGCGACTTTGTGCGCATTTGCTGCCGCAGCCTGTGCATGCACGGCACTCTTGCAAACTAATAGGCCTCTCGCCAGCTTGTGGCGCTCGGGCCTAATAAGTGTACAACTGTATACAATGCACACATATAACATTACATAAAATAGAAACAACGCACAGTTAGACAAAGCAATATACATATTAGTTAAAATGACAGGAATCTTGGAGGAGTTATTTTAAATTAATAACTGTGCACTACTACAACACGCACACACACGCGCACACGCACACGCACACGCACACACACACACACACACATGATCACATCTTTGACAGTTAATAAACCATTCTTTTAGTTGTTTCTTAAATGAGGCGAGTGTAAGGCTGTCCCTAATTACAGTTGGCAGAGTGTTCCAGCTTGTGCAGCTCTTCACAGAAAGCACATTTTGGGAGAAAGTGCACTTCCTGAACTGCACTTCACAATCCCCTCGTGTTGTGGATCTAGTGCTGGTCACACAGGTTTTTTTTTTTTTATGAATTCTCTTAAAGGTGGTGGTGCCGAACCGTTTATTACTCGATATATGAGACTAAAATTCTTAAATAATTTAAAATTTTCAAAATTTAAAAATTTGTATTTCTCAAGAAGAGGGCATATATGGAATGACTGGGGTTTTCGATAAAGTATCTTGATTGATCTCTTATAGAGTTGTTCAATAGGCTTAAGGGCAGTGACACCAGCAAACGACCACACTGTAAAACAATAATCAATGTGAGAAAGGAGCATACAGTGGAGATAGGACTTTGCTGCCTCTGTTGTGATGAAAGGTCGAATTTGTTTAACAATATTTGTAACTCTTTTGATGTGTTTTTTGAATGTAAGGCTAGAGTCCAATACAACTCCCAGGTATTTGAACTGAGTGACCAACTCCAGTTCCTTTCCATCTAAAAACACAAAGGATCTTGACTTTTTTTTTTTTTTTTTACTGAACGTCATGCAAACAGTCTTCTTAGAGTTAAGCATGAGGCAGCTTTGTTTAAGCCAGTCATGGACTTTATTGAGTCCTGTTGATAATTTGGCAGCAGCAGTCCTAACATCCTTGCCCTGGATAAAGAGAACAGCATCATCGGCATACATCAACATATTCAGCTCAGGACAAACAACTGGTAAATCATTGATGTATAACGAAAATAGCAAGGGCCCGAGTACGGAGCCCTGTGGGACTCCAACATCACTGCTGAGGCACTGAGATTTTACTCCATCTATGATAACACGTTGTTTTCTATTAGATAAATAAGACTGAAACCATAGTATAGAATCTGGGGAAAAGTTAAAGTGTGAGAGCTTGGTCAACAACACTTGATGGTTAACGGTGTCAAATGCTTTCTTGAGATCTAAAAATACAGCAACGACGCATGTATTTTTGTCAAGTAGTGTTTTGATTTTTTCAATAAAGAAACAGTTTGCCATCTCAGTAGAATGATTCGGTCTAAAGCCAAACTGCATTTCATGAAGTGTAGTAGACCCTTCGTCAAGATGTGTAATTAATTGAATTGCGATACATTTTTCAGTGATTTTAGATATCACAGGCAATATACTGATGGGACGATAATTAGTGATTTGTGTTTTTGACCCGGATTTGAAAATAGGTGTTATTATAGCTTCTTTCCAAGATGACGGAACTGTTTTCTGATTGATTGACTGGTTGACCAAGTGAGTAATTGGTTGTATCAGTGCCTCAGCGTGCTCTTTTAAAAATTTGGTGTCAATTTCATGGATGTCCCTGGCTTTTGAGTATTTTAATGTTTTTATGACTTTAGCAACCTCTGCTACTGTAACATTTTTTAGTTGAAAGATAGGCTTATCTATATTTATATGATGAGGTAATACAGTCGGGGGGGGGGGAATAATTTTGTAATTTCAGATACACTGTCAACAAAATGATTGTTGAGAGCATTGGCTACAGTGGTTGGATCTTCAGTCAATATATTGTTAATTTCAAGTTCCATCGAATTTACTTTAGAAATAGTAGTTCTTCCTAGGAGTTTGTTCAAAGTTTGCCAAGTTTTTTTCCCATTACCTTTATTACTTTCAATGATATTGATAAAAAAGCTAGCTTTAGCTTTCCTTATGGCTTGGATGACTTTGTTACGAGCCCGTGTGAAATTTTGGCGATCAGTGGCTAGGCCAGATTTCAAATATAGTTTGAGTAGATAGTCTCTAACTTTAAGTAAATGTCTGCAGTTTTGGTCCAACCATGGCAGGTTAGACTTTTTGGTCTTACTATTCCTTCTACTAATGAAAGGAGAAACAATTTCTGTAATTTTACTAAAAAAAGAGTGACTGCTTATTTCAATGCTTGGTGATAAAATACTATTCCAGTCGGCCATATTAAGGGCATCATTAACATTTTGAATGTGATTTCTTGGGATGAAATTAGTAAAAGGTGTTTTATTTACTTTTGAGTGTCTTAGTTTAAGTAATTTTCTGGAAAATAGAATTATATTGTGGTCTGAGAGGCCTGTCACAAAGTTAAATGTTTTTGCAATTCTGTCTGGCTTGTTGGAAAATAGAAGATCTATTCTTGTCTGGGAATTATTTGTTATTCGAGTTGGTTTTTCTATTAGTTGCTCCAAATTAAAAAGGTCAGTTGTCAGTTTGAGATTTTTTCTATTCTTCTTGTCATCCCAATTTATATTAAAATCCCCAATGACAATGACCTCTTTATTTTGATCACATAATTTCCACAAGTTTCTAAACTGATCGTAGAAGTCAACCTTTGCAGTAGGGTGTCTATATAGGCAGATGAGAATGAAAGACATTTCCTTTGATAAAAAAATTTCTACTCCAATGCAATCAAATTTTATATCAGCAGACCACTCAAGCTCTTTACATTTCAAAGTGTTTTTAATGTAAAGCAATACACCTTGCCTTTCTCCCGGTCTTTCCTAAAAGTGTTATAGCCTGACATCTTTACTAGGGCTTCGGCTGATGTACCTTTCAGCCACGTCTCTGATATTCCCAAGCAATCCACATTAGAGTCACATAGAAGATGTTCAATTTGTTCATGTTTGTTTATAATACTACGAGCGTTTAAATGTCCACACAAGAGTCCCTTTGGTTTACATTTAGCATCCCATACTAGTTTAGATTGATTTAGAGTTTGAAAGAGCTTAGCTCTACGGTGTTTTTTAATAATTGGGTTTCTGAAATTTACCTTACAATGTTTGACATGAGTTGTGTCCTGTAATGCAGTTGGCTCCAGCAGTAATGAGGTAGAGGTAGGTACAGAATGAGACGAGGATGCGAGTCCCCTGACACAAGTGGCTGCTTGTCCACCTGCTGGGGAATGCAGTCAAGGCCGCTTCTCCGCCGCTGTGCAGGCTCCGGGCGCGGTTCCGCCGTGGCTGGCCGGAGGGAGCGGCTCTCCCGGTGGCGTTTGTTCTGCTTTTCTACAACTGTTTACTTCATTTTCTTTTTTGGGATTTCAGGAACAAACTAAATAATTGGAGGAGTACCAGAGACTTTTGTATTTGTTATTAGACTTTAGTTGTTTTTTTCACATTTTGAGCTTTTACAGGAGAAAATGTTATTACTTACAATTGACTCTCGTGTGTTTTTTCCTCTCAAAATGCAGAATGTCGAGATGCCACCTGCATAACAACAACACAACATAAAAATAATATAATTCTTAATTTAACCTTAAAATTTCATGCATAACACACACATTAAAGTCGAAATATTGCCCCAAAATGCCTTGAAGTCTCTCAGAATTCAAAACAACCCTGTTACATGATCCATAATGAGCTTTTACTGTGTGGATAATGTTACTTATTACATTAAAATCAATGTGGTGCCTACAGTACTTTAAAGCAGCTCGATAACTTGCCTCTCATTGTTTTTGTGCACAATAGACAGGGACTTTAGAGGAAGTCTGCAGGAATCTGTGGCATCCTGGACTCAAAGCCTAGAGCTGAGAGGAGGAGGGCGCACCCCGGTTGCGTGGGACGTCCCAACAGCAGACAGTATTTAAGAGAGAGCACAGAACTCAGAGCAGGGATCTCGTCTCTGATCCCAGGACCACGTAACATCAAAGAGAAGAGTGTCAAGCCAGGTAGAAACAGGTAAGAAGACGCATTTTAACAAGTTATGAAAGCTATTTGGTTGTCAGTGCGGTAAAGATTATTACAATGATTTTAAAGGCTTTGGATTAGATATTATACGTAAAATAGCTAACTTTATATTCCCACTCTGAGCCAACTCCCAACAGATAAAACAGCAGTGCAAACATTCCGGCTCGAATACCTTTGACCGATGATGTGAGTAAAAGTGACAGAACAGTAGTGCAGTGTCAACCTCGACAAAAAGGCAAGAAAAATGGGGTCAAAATATCACCTGAAGTCGTACTGTAATGTTGAAGTAACATGTGATTTGTGTGTTTGCTGAGGGTGAGCCGCAGACGCTCTGCAGGGCTGTCAGACATGATTTATGTGAGTTCAGAGGAGGGCACGAGCTGGAGAAAATATCCAATTGTGATGTTTTTTGTTCCCTGTTGTGCGGTTTATGTTTTGATAATAGGATTCTGCTCAAAGTTCACATTCAGGAAAGTCGACAAAAAGACTGAAACTGACAAACTAACAAAAGAATCACACGAGGAGAGTTCATTTGCAAAAACAGATAAGAGCGTTTTCTAAAGTCTATCAGTTAATTCTTTGACCAATCATGTTTTCGAAAGCCAAATGTACAATTATTATTCCATTCAATGCTTGATGAAATCCACTATTATTTCCACTTTTTGACAACTTTTCAAAACTGAGATGTCTCTTTTTGCACTTGAACTCTTCCATGTATTTCAGAACATGTTTGTACAGATTTATGCAGAATAAAACAGGATATTTTGTTGTTTGCAGAGGAAATGATTCCACTTCAAAGATTGCAGCCTTTGCGATTTTCTTATAGCATTTTTGATTCGATACATTTGATAAATTGTGCAGCTCGAGTTCAGAGCGATGAGAATATTGTGTAGTTGCTGTTTTGTGCAATAAAGAAAGAGACTCGGTAAAGTTTGCAATATAATCTGGCACAGCCTTTAAAGTAAACTGAGTAACGTTGTGAAGTAATCGGTGAACAAATGAGCAAACCATGACCAAGTTCGGAGAAAGAGACAGATGCAATATAACGCAGTGTAATCAGAATCAGACCCGTTTTATTGACAATGAGGAACTTCGACGATAAGGTGCATCATAAAACAATGAATAATAATAATAATAATGTTAAAAAATAAGGGCTTGCAAAATAGCTTAAATGTAACAATAAAATAGGCTAAAATACAAAACAGCACAAGCTACAAGCAAGTCTTTTTTCCCTGTTTGTTGTTTTTGTATATTTTATAGAAAGACAATACAAATCAATGAATACAAACAAAAAGAAAGAAACAGAACAAAACAAAGAGAGGAAACAACAAAATAGATGTAGTTATAACAAATTCTGTCCCAATGTCCAGTGGAGGGTGAATTTGTCCATTTTCATCTTAAAAGTGAATGTACTTTTCCCTTTTGTTTCATGTACTTTGCCAATTAAGTCCAGTTCTTAAGAGTTAAAGCACTAAACGTGTGAAATTACAGTTAAATCTGATTCAGGCATGAGTTTGAGACACATTAAACTACTAAAAGTCTATAAATATTGAAATCGATATTATAATCATGTCAAAGTCTTATTATATTAAAACATAAAGTCTGCAAATGTACAGTGCAGATTTTGCCTGGCTGCTGCTGTGACGTCATCGGAAACTTGAGATTATGTAATTGCTTCTGCTCTGCTCCAAACTGGGATTAGTAAAAGTGATAATTGCAAACGACGAATGTGCAACACGAGAACGTATGTATTTAACATCTATGATTGTTTTATTCCTCACACCAAATCCAGATGCTGATGTATTTTATTTGACACAAAACAAAATAATGTGCCCACTAATTGCACTATAATTATGTGGATTAAGAGAGCTGCAATAAAAAACCGCCATTGTATTTTGATAATTGCAGTCATTATCTGGACTAAAGACAGCAGCATTATTGAATCAAGATGTCAAAAAGGAACTAATTACTTATTATTTTCATGGATAATACACTTCATTCATTAGTATTCTCTGTTAAGGAGCCTTCAGTCACCAAATTTAAACCTTTATTTGATTAAGAATGTCATCATTGGACAATTCGATTAATTAAAAAAAATCGCTGACAAGTTGCCTGTACTAAAATAGTTGTTATTTGCGGCCATTTATATCATAATGACAAACAAAAAAAGCTGAGCATAAGAAATAGCTGATCTAAAAATGTTGTAATGTCCTCCAAATTCACAAAATGTAGCATAATTGAGCTCAAATCGATCTCCAACGACACCAGAGACTTTTAAATTGTTTGGAAACCTCAGAGTACAGTTTCGACTTGAATATTCCGTTGCTGTTGCATCATTTCCTTCTGGTTTATTGCCGGTGATTGTGTGAAAGAATGCAGTCTGATCACGAACGCTGACAGAAGGAAAACCGTCTCATCCTATTGGCAGCGGGCTCATTGCACCTGTCAATCATCAGAGCAAGCCCCGCCCTTTTAACCTCATAACGCGCCAAGTGTCACTAACAAACGCTTTAAGACACACGGCTCTAAATCACACAGAGAGGGAGGACAATGCAGTTAGAAAGTGATAAAACATTTGCAGGTTTGTGTCAGCGCTGTTCTGGCTGCTGCTGATTTATTTATGGTTTCTTGAAGTTTCCCAATTTTAGAAAAATGGATCTAAATTAATTCCAGTTGAGTTGAGTTACAAAATAGTTTAAAATGTTGAACTATTTGGAGAAATGCTTTGACTATCCACAGAAGATAGAGAGACTCAATTTTAATTGTATTTAAAGGTGCACAATGTCATTTTTTTTGGTGGGAAGTCTGTTTTTGCTTTGCCTGGAATGTTCCACAGTGTGACATTAAAGTGCATCTGATGTTTGACGACACATTTCACTAAAATGTTGTGAGCATAATTATATTTAAGATTTTACTAAACATTTGACCTGTTTGTTTGTTTTTTTGTAATGTTAATAATGCTACCTGCTGGTTGAACATGAGCAGCTTTTGTGACACAGGTAGATGTATTTCCAACGGTTACCTAGCAACCATACCGTAAACAAAGGCCAAAATCCACATAAATTACATGAAAGTTATGATTTGACAAAGAATAATACCTGACAAAACCTTTATTTAGTTGAATGATTGTTTAAACTTTCATGAATTGCATCGGTTGATTGTAACTTGTCCCCCGCTTGTTGATGACATCATGAGGGGATTCTGTTTTAGAAGTCAGCACTACTTCCTGTAATTTTAAAGGACACATATTCTGCTAGAGATTTTTGAGTCTTAAACAATGTTCTATCAATGTTCCATCATCAAAAACACACCTGAAGTAGCATTCAGCTGCATTCACGCTGTTTTGAGGAATGTTCATTAGAAAATCCAACATCTTCCGAGCATCAAATCCACTTCCTGCCAAACTCCCTCGATCCGGGCCATATTTTCAGATCATCTACGTTACTTATCAGAGAATATTCTGCTGTTTTAAGTCCTTAACTAATCAAAAACTGCTGCAGCAAATCCTGACAATAACATCTTTGCAGCGCATAAGAAATCAATAAGAAACTTTTTTTTGGTTTCAAAATAGAGATGGCAAATAGAACAGCATTATGAAAAACGCTGAATATTTTTCCTTTAAACTTTTATTTTTCCAAATTTCATCACAAACTGACACTTGACTGATGTAAGACCATGATAAATATTTACCACAGGTGCCCTCCCACCAAACAAAATAACAATTCACTAGCAAGGACCACAACCTCAAGCTTGGATGCAGAAAGTTTAGGGCTGCAGGCTCCCGGGCCTCGATACCCCCCGACTAGGAGATAAGACGGAATAATTAGAAGAGGGTGTGAGGGAGGGGCACGAAACAACGAACGCTGGTGTGTGACCGGGAAGCTTAAATAGAGTGGTCACCGGAGGGGCGTGGATGAGGTGTGGTCCTGCTCCCGAACTTTAGATAACAGACTTATCTCCGTTTAGAAAAACATGAGACCCTGCACTTTAACCGTGTCTTTCCTGCATGTATTGGTCACTGATGTTTTTATCGCTAAGAAAATTCCACAAAAACATGCATTTCTACAGTTAGTGATGTTGCCTCTCCACAGATCTAACCTGTAACTAAATACTGTGGGACATTCTAAGTACATTAATTACATTTCCCTGTATCACAAGCAACAGTAACCTCCTCCAGAAAAGTTACAGAGAGCTGACTAGTTTTGTGCTGTCCTGTTTTGTATAACACAGAACATTCAGCTCCTGTTTGCTTTGACAGTCCTTCAGGTAAAAACAGAATCTATTAGTTTTGGCTCTCACTATTTTAAAAGTATTTGAAATTTCCGATACAGGCCAAAGATAAAAGTGTTGAGGGCATGTGAAGATTTATATCGGACATGTGAAATATTACACATCCTGCAGCTGATAAGAGGCTCCTCTTTTCTGCAGAACAAACTTATTAACCTTAGGCACTAGTTCTTTTGTTTTAACCTCTGACTAACCTAGTCTAGTTAAGTACAAATTGGTCTTTACTTTATTTTTTACTTATTTTTAAATTTGATCAAGTAAATTTTCCATTACTTTTCCCCATAGTATTCAAACACAGATTCACTTATTTTTTGAGGCTAAGCGATAACAAAGCCATTGTCCAAAAAAAATTTAAAGTATAAAAAATATATTGTACATAACATTATATATTTTGCCAAGCTTTCAAACTCTTTATATTATTATTATTTGGATTATTATTTGGAAAAGTCCATGGAAAAAAATGAATGTGGATTTTATTTCCAGATCCCGAGTGGTGGGCGAGACTGTTGTGTTCTGTTTTATAATGTCCTAAAGTCCTTTATTAACTGTAAATGTATTGTGTGTCAACACAGCAGACTTTCACTTGTTGCACATTGTTATATTTATACTTAAAGTGCATGACAGGTTCTTGAGATTTTTATTATTTAGTTTAGTGGGATAGTTATTATGGTAAATATTAACCTAGTTTTACATCAGTCAAGTGGCAGTTTGTGAAGAAAATTTGAAAAATAAAAGCTGAAAATGACAGGAAGTAGCGCTGAGTCATAAAACAGAATCCCTCTGTGATGTCATCAATAAGCGACATTCCATCAAAAATGTCGAGACAATTTGCACGCAACAGGCACATTTTTCTGACAGTTTAAACAATAATTTAACAAAATAAATCTGTTATGAGGTATTATAGTTTGTTAAATCATAACTATTATGTAATTTATATGGATTTTGGTTCTTATTTACCGTATGGTTGCTAGGTAACAGTTGTGAAATCTGCTGCTCATGTCCAACCAAAATAAACCAAAATTGTCAAACATTTTTAGTAAAATCTAAAATACAATAATAATGAAAGCTTTCTGACATTTTTAACCAGGCCAAAAAATACCAAAAAAGACTATTATGTTTTAATTTGTTGATTGCTATGGCAACGCTCCTCATTTATCATCATTCTGAACCCCCTGGAGAAACTATTATACGCCTGTTTACTTACTCAAAAGTGAACCAATTCAGGTCCACAAATGACACAAAAGCAAAATGTCAAAATGTTTCCATAGATTTGTCCAGAATATTATGTCTTTAACTTTGAAAAATGGGGTCTAACTAAAAACAAACATTCCAAACTCTATTGTGAACATCAGAAGTGAAACCGCTCTTGAGGGTTCGAACGTGTCAAGGCAAAGTTATGGAAATACAATACAGCGGTCAGACCATTAGCATCCTTATCTCAACAATTAGCAGGACAACGCTGACAGAGACCAAGAACAGGACAGACCAGGCTTAAGCGGTGCACTTTCATTATAAACCTGGAGGCAAAAGGAGTCTCAGTAGATTTATATATTGACTGAATGTAATGAAGGAGAGTATCAGACAGTAGAGAACTTCCTAAACGTGTTTAAACATGCTTTTCCTTGATTTTTACATCACTCTCTTTGTTTCTTGTATTGTGAGGTGTCGTTTGAGTGTCCAAGAAAGCGCTATTTAAGTTTGATGTTGTATTATTATGATTAAAGCAACACAAGCTCAAAGTAGAAATGTTAATGATTATAATTTTACAGCCACATTCAATTCAAATTTTGTGCCATATGAATCTTAAGAAAGACGTTTAGTGGCACATTTTAGCCCCGATTTCAAATTAATTTCAAGTTTAGAAGCATTCCATTGAAGTAAAGGAAACACAATATAATTTTTGTGTGTTTGTGTAACTTATTTTCCAACATACAGTATATTTGTGCATCATCATTCACTCCTAAATGCCAGTGAAAATGTATTTCTTTTTCTTCTGATATCTAGATGGTACAAATTTGACTTTTATGACATGATAAGACATGATATGAGCTGCAGTAAAAGCCAAACATTGCTCCATATAACACTGAGTTGTTTAGAAAGAGGGTGTAAGTGTGTCAAGGTGAGTTGTAGCAGCGTTGAGCAGCTGTGGTTAAACAATAATAGATGCAAAAAGTGCCACGTGTTCAGACACACCTTCAGCACAACGTGCAAAAAATGACTTGAACCTACAGCTATTTTAACTTACAATTGTGGCGCTAACCAGGAGAGTAGACGGGGGGACAAAGGGGTCAATTGGCCCAGAATTGACCCTCTTCCTGTTCATTTGTATTAAAGGGGGGCCCCATGTGAGGGTTTTTGTCCCGGGCCCCCAAATTTCTGTTGACTGCCCTGGCACTAACATAAGTTGTAATAAACATGCAGTTGTGGTCTATTACTTTAACTTCTAGCAATGCTTCTTGTGCCTCTGAGAAATGACAGGAAGACATTTGTAGGTTTTCAGGTGTCTGAATATAGTTCGAACTATCACCATTAAAAACTACAGAAAATGATTGGCAAAAAACTGCTATTTTTACAAATTCAATAAGGAATATAAAACTACAACTGTTTTTTTTTTTTTTTACACAAATGTACATACTAATCTAAACACTTAAGATGTAGTATAGCTAAGTTTTAGATGGAATCACAACATAACATATCATTTAGACTGGATTTTTGTTGCAATACAGCAAGTTCTTTGTCTGACCAGCAGAAATATACAAACTTCTTCAATATTTTACAAAGATGTGAAGGATCTTCTGTGTAGAATAAACAGACAGGACTAGTCTGTATCACAGGCAGGCCAGTTCTATGGTCTATAATCACTAATATGAATGATCAAGTTCAACATTGTATATTATTATTATTCTTATGAAAATACCATGTAATAGGCAAAACTGGCTTTTGCCTCCATCTGAGCACGACATCATTACAACCTGGATCTTCAGTTTTAAGTAAATAACTGCATCTAAAACATTTTGCATTAGATGGTTGTTTCGCTCTGCTTCTGGTCAGTAATGTATCAAACAGTGGGCCTATTGTGATTTGAGCTGAGAAAGTTTCATGCATGAGTTCCTCCACACGCCCAGTTTTCCTTCACCTTACATTTCACAATGACATCATGCTGTGCAGAATCTTTCCAGCAAAACCAACCAATCAGCAGCCAGTGCACAGCTTCCTCTTTCCACTGCCATCTGGATATGTTACACAACTAACTGCAGATTTAATTACAGTTATAAATGCTTCTAAGTTATTGCATGTGTGATGTGTAGAAATCTTGTCTAAAAAATGCAAGCTCTTCAGGCGAGTTTCTGTCACGTCACTGATTCAGCAACTATCAAAAAATGGGAGAGCAGTTAAGTAACATGGCTGCAACAACGTGTCAGATAAATCATGATGAAGTGATAACTGAAATAAACAAAAACAGTTTTAGTAAGCAATTAACATTCTCAGGACTGTTGTCAGACTTAGCAATAGGCCAGGATGTATTGGGAATCAAGATTTTATCACCAAAATGAAATCAAAATTGCACAAAAACAATGCATATTTTGTGATGTTGATGAAATATTCTCTTTGTGACTGTTTTTGAAGACGTCCTTTGTCAAATAAGCAATTGTAGAAATAGAAATTAGTATTATTGCCATTGAAAACGAAACAATTCCTGCATCTATCAAGTTTGCAATTGATTAACCTCTAATTCTTTTTTAGTTTTGTGCAGCTTAAGAGTTAATTGCTGACTAAGTTTTATTGCCAGTGAACAAAATTCACAAACTAGGCATGGGCTTCGGCGATATGGTTCATTATAAAACATAAACAGTTATAAAATAAAAAACATGTATTAAAATAGACTTAACATAACATGCAAGATAACAGTGCAAATCTAGCAGAGCAAACAGATGAAGTATTATTGAAGTGACAGATGTGAAGTGTTCATGAGTTCAACGGCAGAGAAGATAATTCAGGCTGTTCAGGTTATTGTGCTGTGTCACGCTCTTGGCTTATGAAATACAAAAGATGTGATCAAAACTAGAAATGTCTCAAGGGAATTTTGGATCTAGAAACCAGTTCTAAAAAAAGTAGTAATTGAGTTTTGTTTTTTTTTTGTTTTTTGCAGGGGCGGTCTATTGAAGATTTCAGCATTAAGTCGAAGGATCCAACATAAACAACTGAAAGGTAAAGTATCTACTACAAATAAACAAAACAGAAATGTGTGCAGACAGAGATGAGCAAATAACTTAAAAAAAAAAAAAAATCTGTTCTATCAGAGAGAACTTACAATCTCAAGTCTAGTGCATAAATAAAACAGCCTCGATAACAATTTACAAATTCGTGTTTCCTTACTCAAGGCCGAAGACAGAACGATTCATTTGTGTCAAGCAGAGTGACCTAACACACCACATAATTCATTGCTAATTCCTAACAACCAGTGTCTCCAGTCTGCGGCATCGACACAACACAGACAACTGCCAAAACAAACAGAAACAAATATGTTGATGTCAAAAGCATCTATTGTGTTTTATTGTACTACTGTTATGTCTGCTGATGAAAGTTGAGTCGCCAGTGGTGGAAAGAGCACAGCAAATTTACAAGTATGGCTGCCAGAATTGTACTTAAAGGGCCTATGACAGGTTGAACTACTCTTTTCACTAAAATGCAGTTAAGATAAAGATATTTCAATCTCTGCTAGAATCTTCACAAATTTTACTCCAGTTTAGCTATTTTTTAGGTTTTAAATTTTACTTCCTGGTTGTAAAGTATGACATCACACTAGGAAATTACCATAGCAACCGCACTGTATATTGGCCAAAACTCCTCTAATGTCACAGATTTTGTTCATTTGACAAAGAGAAACACATGTGAACACCATTATTTTGTTGAATCAAAGTTTAAAGGGTCAAAAAAGTAGTTCATTTGGTGTAAATTATGCATAACCTTTGTCTCCCCAGTGTGATGTCATCAGTTTGTTTACTTCCTGTAATTGTCAACAAATTTTTCAACTTTTCTCCACAAATAGTGACTTGATTGGTGTAAAACTATAATTTATAATTACAAGGGGTATTAATACACTGAGAAAAGTCAAAATTAGAAATTCATAAAAACCCGTCATACGCACTTTAAGTAAAAAGTACACATGAAAAATACTACTCAGGTACTAGGTTCCATTTTAACACAATTTTAGTAGCATTTTTAACAAAAATATGATTTCCAATCAGAGCTGGCGATGGCGTGTTGTTTTCTTTGTTTGTAGATGGGGAAAGAGCAAATACAGTAGTGAGACAGTCGTGAATGGGGACTTGAGTTGTATGCAGTATCCACATGATTTTTAAATGTAACTAAATGCAATCACATGCTTGTTGAACGTGTTGTACATGTTTAAAAATCTACTCAAAAAGCACAATTACTCAAAAAATGTATAAAATTACAGTGACGCTAGAATTTGTAATTGGTTACATTCCACAAACAATCCACAAACCTAAAACACAAGAAGACTTTTTTCCTCTCTCAAGCAATTATTACTATTACTATTATTATATAGTAATTTATATAATAATTTTTCGGTTTGTCTTTTTTGCTGAACTGCATTTTGTTTTTGCTGAACTTATACAAGTTTAATGAAATTAAAGTTGAATCTAATCTAACCTGTGAGTTAAATGTATTAGATTATTTTATTTAAAGACAGGCCAATGAAACATACACATGTCATACGGAAGGAACAGTGCCAGCAGCAATGATGACAGACATGGCCATGGGCAGAACAGAGACATTTGAGGAAATGCATCAAGACAAAACCTGTAGCGCTTAAAGCAGAAATACACAACTGTTAAAATCTACAATGACACCTGGGTACATTGCTTAAAACGATAAATGATAGGTTGGAATTGATATTGAGTTTGACAAAAAAAATCATGAATAATACACAAGTTCTAACTTAATCCTACTCTTTTTGAGCTGCTAAAAGTCTTACACTGATCAAATGAGAAAGTGACGTAGTAACTGAATCTTCTCACATAAATGAATTCAACTGCACCTAATAATTTCTGTTTTGTTTTTTTTCCTTTTTTAGCTCAAGATGGCCTCCATCAACCATGACACCAAGACAAATGGCTACACAGCCATCCATGGCCCTGTGGCAGGTGTTTATCTCGACAAGGCCAAAGAGAAGATCTCGATTTATCAAGCCATGAAGAAACGTTTGCTCAAACCTGCAACAGCTTTAGCTTTGCTCGAAGCACAGGCCGCTACAGTCGGGATAATTGACCCGGTGACAAACAAAACACTCCCTGTTTCTGAGGCAGTCAAAAAGGGACTAGTTGGCCCAGAGATGAGAGAGAAGCTCATAGCAGCTGAGAATGCCATCAGTGGGTACAAAGACCCCTACTCTGACCAAAAAATATCCTTGTTCCAGGCCATACGAAAACAAATAGTGACAAAAGAGTATGGGCTGAGGCTACTTGAAGCACAGATTGCAACTAAAGGCCTGTTCGATCCCATTGAGAAAACATGGATTTCCATTGACGACGCTGTCCAAAAAGGCCTTTACGAAAAAGGTTTGCTCAACAACCAGATGTCAGAGCTCAAAGTGATTTACAACCCAAACTCACAAGAAAATGTCAACTATCAAAGTCTAATGGAGCAGTGCATTGTGGACCCAGAGACAAGCCTGCTGCTGTTTCCAGTCTACATCACTTTTAAAGGTCTCAGAAGAGGGATATCGTGCACAGAACTGCTAGAGTCCAAGATTATTGACAAGGAAACGTTTGACGATCTACAGAAAGGCAAAACCACCACTCAAGATGTCATGTTACTGGAGTCAGTGAAGGAGTACTTGGAGGGAAAGAGCTGTATTTCTGGGATTGCGGTACTTTCCAACAACAAAAGACTGAACATTTACCAAGCCATGAAACAAGGTATACTAATGCCTGGTACTGCCCTGGTTTTGCTGGAAGCCCAAGCTGCTACTGGCTTCATGATTGATCCTGTGGCAAACAAAAGATATACAGTGGACGAGGCTATCAAAAATAAGCTGGTTGGCCCAGAGTTTCATTCCAAGCTGAGATCGGCTGAGCGAGCAGTCACAGGTTACAAAGATCCATACACAGGCGAGACAATTTCCCTGTTCCAAGCCCTGTCTAAGGATCTCATCGTGAAAGATCATGGGATTCGTCTACTTGAGGCTCAAATTGCAACAGGTGGGATAATCGATCCAATCAACAGCCACAGACTCCCAACCGAAGTTGCGTTTAAAAGAGGCTATTTCAATGAAGACATGAACTCCATCTTGGAAAATTCAGGAGATGACACTAAAGGATTTTTTGACCCAAACACAGAAGACAACCTTACTTACCTCCAGCTGTTGGAGAGGTGTGTAATAGACCCCATAACTGGACTGTGCCTCCTTCCTCTCCATGATAAAAAAGAGGTCAGCAACTTTATTAACTTTATTGAGTATGATGTAAAATTGGCATTCAAAAAGGAGAAGGTAAAAGTGACCCACGGCAAATATGCAGGCCTGACTGTGTCCCTTTGGGAACTGCTGATGTCCGAATACTTTGACGAGCACCAGCGGCGGGACATCATACAGAAATACAAAGATGGGACACTCAACATCAAGACAATTGTGACAATGGTTTTAGAAATAATCGAGAAGTCAGTGAAAACAAAAGAAGTGGTTTTTGAAGGCATCAGGGAAACAGTCACTGGGAAACAACTTTTGGAAGCAGATATCATAAGTGCAGAAGTATTGGAAGATTTAAAAAAGGGTAAAACATCTGTTAAGGAATTAACAGAGGATGAAACTGTTCATGCATACCTACAAGGAAAAGACTGCATCGCCGGTGTTCTTCTCCCTAACTCTCAAATAATGAGAATTTATCAAGCAAGAGAGGCTGGAATGCTGATGCCCGGAACAGCTCTGATTCTTCTGGAGGCGCAGGCAGCTACAGGATTTGTCATTGATCCCATTAGAAACAAAAAGTTCTCAGTAGATGATGCTGTTAGAGCACGAATTGTTGGCCCTGATGTTTACCAAAAGCTGCTTTCGGCTGAAAAAGCAGTCACAGGATATATAAATCCCTATGACGGTAAAAAGATTTCTCTGTTTCAAGCCATGCAAAAAGACCTAATCATTAAAGATCATGGTATCCGTCTTCTTGAGGCTCAAATTGCCACCGGGGGCATTATTGACCCGGTCAACAGTCTTCGTATCCCTGTTCATGTGGCTTACAAAAGAGGATACTTCAATGAGGAAATGAACCAAATCCTCCTTGACCCAAGTGATGACACCAAGGGTTTTTTTGACCCCAACACCCACGAAAACCTGACATACCTGCAGCTCCTGGCCAGGTGCGTAACAGATCCCGTGACAGGTTTGTGCCTGCTGCCACTCAAAGGCAAAGGCAAAAGAATTAACATTGACGACAGCATGAGGGAAATCTTCTCAACAACTATCGTGACAGTTCGATACGGGCGTTTCAGAGGCCAGCACACAACACTATGGGAGCTGATCAATTCAGAGTACATCTCAGAGGAGAAAAGACAAGAGTATTTCAGGCTCTTCAGATCCCGGAAAATCACAATTGAGAAGCTAAGCACATTAATTTTGGAGATTATCCACACCAAAGAGCTAAAACAGCAAGAGGGAATGACCTTTGATTGTCTTAGAGGAAAGATTTCAGTTGTGGACCTTTTGGATCTTGAGATTGTGGATGAAAAGACATACAGCTGTTTACTTGAAGGAAAGGTGACAAGCAAAGATATTTCCAACAAGGTGAGAGATTATCTTCAGGGTAAAAGTTGCGTTGCTGGTGTGCTTCTTGAACAATCAAAGAAGAAGTTGAGTATCTATGAGGCACAAAGACTTGGCATACTTACCCCTGGCACTGCACTCTGTCTTCTAGAGGCACAGGCAGCTACAGGCTTCATTGTTGACCCTTTGAAAAACCAAAAGTTAACAGTTGAGCAGGCCCTCAAAGAAAAAATAATTGGCCCGCAAATGCATGAAAAGCTCTTGTCAGCAGAAAGGGCAGTCACAGGTTACACTGATCCCTACACTGGACAAAAGATTTCCCTCTTCGAAGCTCTCAAAAAGGATCTAATTGTAAAGCAGCATGGCATTCGTTTGCTAGAGGCCCAGATTGCGACCGGAGGCATCATTGACCCTTTGAAATGTCTCCATCTGCCTCTTGATGTTGCATACAAGAAAGGGTATTTTGATAAAGAAATGAACCAAATACTTAATGACCCAAATGATGACACAAAGGGGTTTTTCTTTCCAAAGACAGCAGAGAACCTCACTTACCTGGAGATGTTGAAAAAATGTGTCAAAGATGAGGAAACCGGGCTCTACCTGCTTCCATTGAGTGACAAGCCCAAAGCTAAAGAGCCAAAAGGGTACACCCTGGAAGAGATCAAGGCAGAATTTGAGAAAATATCTGTAAATTTGAAACTCGGACGATATGCTGGAAAATCTGTGTCACTGTGGGACTTGATTCACTCAATGTACTTTACCGAAGACCAGCGCAATGAGCTCATTGAAAAATACAGGACAGGCACAATGACAACAAAGACCATTGTCACAACTGTCATTTCTATCATTGAAAAACTAGAGAACAGTGAAACTCCTCAAACAGTAATGGGTCTAAGGAAGCCAGTGTCTGCACGTGAATTACTAGAGTGTGAAATTATTAAAGAAGATACATTTAAAAAGATACAGGAGGGAGAACTCACCTTTCAATCAGTAACATTGTGGGAATCTGTGATGACGTACCTAAGGGGGACTGGAGTCATTGCTGGAATAAAAATGCATCCATCGCAGAAAGTTATGAGCTTTTATGAGGCAAAAAAGAAAGAACTCTTGACCCCAGGTATTGCACTGCTCCTACTTGAAGCTCAGGCAGCAACAGGTTGGATTATTGATCCTATCAGAAATAAAATCTTGACTGTTGACGGCGCTTCCAGAGAAGAGGTGATTGGACCTGACATGCATGAACAGCTTCTCTCAGCTGAAAGAGCTGCCATTGGCTACAATGATCCATACACACACACTACTATATCCCTGTTTGAAGCAATGAAAAAAAAACTGATTCAGAAAAATGATGGTACTCGTCTTCTTGAAGCACAGATGGCAACTGGTGGAATTATTGACCCAATTCACAGTCACCGGTTACCCCTTAAAGTTGCTATTAAAAGGGGATATCTCGATGAAGAAACTAACAAAACCATTCTAAACCCAGATGAGGACACAAAGGGATACTTCGAACCAAATACAAAGGACAAGGTGACATACCATGAGCTGATAAAGAAGTGTGAAAAAGATACTGGGAATGGCCTCCTTCTGTTGCCTCTCTATGAAAAGCAGGATCAAGAATTCCACACTAATGAGCAAATAGAGCTTGCATTTAAAAACACAACGGTCAAAATTGATGCAGGGAAATTTAAGAACAAATCCACAACTCTATGGGATGTTTTAATCTCCGCATATATATCTGAGCAGAAGAGAAAGCAACTCCTGGAGCAATACAAGACAAAAACCATTACAATTGAGGAGATAATTGAAATACTTACAGTAATAGTCACTGAAGTCTCCTCAAAAGAAAGAAAATTTAAAGGCCTGAGAAAGCAAGTGTCTGCCAGTGAGCTTTATGAATCCAAAATTATTTCCAAGGAGCTTTTTACACAGATTATTCAAGGAGAAGTCACTGAGGAGAATATCAACAAAATGGAATCAATTCAGAAGTATCTTGGAGCCACAAACTGCATTGCTGGAGTAAGAGTAGAGTCCTCAAAGAAAATCATGAGCATTTATGAAGCGAAGTCTAAAGGGTTGCTCACCCCTGGAACATCTCTGGTTTTGCTAGAGGCTCAAGCTGCTACTGGCTTTGTCATTGACCCAGTGAAGAACAAGAAACTTTCAGTGGAGGAAGCTGTGGCTCAGGGAGTTGTTGGCAGCGAGTGGAAAAAGAAATTGTTGTCTGCAGAAAGAGCAGTGACAGGATACAAAGACCCTTACACTGGAAACACAATATCTTTGTTCCAAGCGCTCAAGAAGGACCTCATAGTCAAAGACCATGGCATCCGTCTGCTTGAAGCTCAAATCGCCACAGGGGGCATCATCGACCCAGTTCACAGTCACAGAGTGCCTGTGCAGGTGGCTTACCAGAGAGGATACTTTGATGAAGAAATTAACGTGATTTTGTCTGATGCTGATGATGACACTAAAGGCTTTTTTGACCCAAACAATCAAGAAAACCTCACCTACCTACAGCTAATAGAGAGGTGTGTCATAGATCAAGACAGTGGTCTAGTTTTACTCCCCATTGTGAAGAAAGGAGAATTTTACTTCTTTGTTGACGAGGCAACTAAACTCATTCTGAAATCAAAAACAACGACCAAAGCAGGTGGAAAATACAAAGGGCTCACTGTGTCAGTGTGGGAGCTGCTCTACTCCCAATACATCACTGAAGAGAAGAGGAGAGAGCTGGTGCAACAGTTCAAGTCTGGAGCAATAACCATTGACCAATTATTAGAGATCCTCTTGACAATAATCCAACAGAAGACTACCACCACAACAAGCACAACCATCACCACTACAACTGTAATGGAGACGAGCCAAGCTCCTAAATTTCATGGAATCAGGAAGGATGTCAGTGTTACTGAGCTGTTAGAATCAAAGATCATCAATGAGGACCTTTATAAAGACATTAATGCAGGAAAACTTACTGTGGAGGAAGTAAGCAAGATGGAGTCAGTCCGAAAGTATCTTGAAGGAACCAACAGCATTGCAGGGGTTTATCTGCAGTCCACCAAAGAAACCCTGAGCATCTATGAAGCCAAACAAAAGGGCCTCCTAACTCCCGGCACTTCATTAGTTTTACTGGAAGCACAGGCTGCTACCGGCTTTGTCATTGACCCAGTGAAGAACAAGAAACTTTCAGTGGAAGAAGCTGTGGCTCAGGGAATTGTTGGCAGCGAGTGGAAAAACAAACTGTTGTCTGCAGAAAGAGCAGTGACCGGATACAAAGACCCTTACACTGAAAAAATGATATCTTTGTTCCAAGCGCTCAAGAAAGACCTCATAGTCAAAGACCATGGCATCCGTCTGCTTGAAGCTCAAATCGCCACAGGGGGCATCATCGACCCAGTTTACAGTCACAGAGTGCCTGTGCAGGTGGCCTACCAGAGAGGATACTTCGATGAAGAAATGAACAAGATATTGTCTGATGCTGATGATGACACTAAAGGCTTTTTTGACCCCAACACTCAAGAAAACCTGACATATCTACAGCTGGTTGAGAGGTGCTTCATGGACCCAAGAACTGGACTTAGCTTGTTAGTGATTGCGAAGAAAGGAGAATTTTATTTCTTTGTTGACGAGGCAACTAAACTCATTCTGAAATCAAAAACCACCAACAAAGCAGGTGGAAAATACAAAGGCCTCACTGTGTCAGTGTGGGAGCTGCTCTACTCCCAATACATCACTGAAGAGAAGAGGAGAGAGCTGGTGCAACAGTTCAAGTCTGGAGCAATAACCATTGACCAATTATTAGAGATCCTCTTGACAATAATCCAACAGAAGACTACCACCACAACAACCACAACCATCACAACAATTACGGAGACAAGCCAAGCTCCTAAATTTCATGGAATCAGGAAGGATGTCAGTGTTACTGAACTGTTAGAATCAAAGATCATCAATGAGGACCTTTATAAAGACATTAATGCAGGAAAACTTACTGTGGAGGAAGTAAGCGAGATGGAGTCGGTCCGAAAGTATCTTGAAGGAACCAACAGCATTGCAGGGGTTTATCTGCAGTCCACCAAAGAAACCCTGAGTATTTATGAAGCCAAACAAAGGCGCCTGCTGACTCCAGGCACTTCATTAGTTTTACTGGAAGCACAGGCTGCCACCGGCTTTGTCATTGACCCAGTGAAGAACAAGAAACTTTCAGTGGAGGAAGCTGTGGCTCAGGGAATTGTTGGCAGCGAGTGGAAAAACAAACTGTTGTCTGCAGAAAGAGCAGTGACCGGATACAAAGACCCTTACACTGAAAAAATGATATCTTTGTTCCAAGCGCTCAAGAAAGACCTCATAGTCAAAGACCATGGCATCCGTCTGCTTGAAGCTCAAATCGCCACAGGGGGCATCATCGACCCAGTTTACAGTCACAGAGTGCCTGTGCAGGTGGCCTACCAGAGAGGATACTTTGATGAAGAAATGAACAAAATATTGTCTGATGCTGATGATGACACTAAAGGCTTTTTTGACCCCAACACTCAAGAAAACCTGACATATCTACAGCTGGTTGAGAGGTGCTTCATGGACCCAAGAACTGGACTTAGCTTGTTGGTGATTGCGAAAAAAGGAGAATTTTATTTCTTTGTTGACGAGACAACTAAACTCATTCTGAAATCAAAAACCACCAACAAAGCAGGTGGAAAATACAAAGGCCTCACTGTGTCAGTGTGGGAGCTGCTCTACTCCAAATACATCACTGAAGAGAAGAGGAGAGAGCTGGTGCAACAGTTCAAGTCTGGAGCAATAACCATTGACCAATTATTAGAGATCCTCCTGACAATAATCCAACAGAAGACTACCACCACAACAAGCACAACCATCACCACTACAACTGTAATGGAGACGAGCAAAGCTCCTAAATTTCATGGTATCAGGAAGGACGTCAGTGTTACTGAGCTGTTAGAATCAAAGATCATCAATGAGGACCTTTATAAAGACATTAATGCAGGAAAATTAACGGTGGAGGAAGTAAGCGAGATGGAGTCGGTCCGAAAGTATCTTGAAGGAACCAACAGCATTGCAGGGGTTTATCTGCAGTCCACCAAAGAAACCCTGAGCATCTATGAAGCCAAACAAAGAGGCCTCCTAACTCCAGGCACTTCATTAGTTTTACTGGAAGCACAGGCTGCTACTGGCTTTGTCATTGACCCAGTGAAGAACAAGAAACTTTCAGTGGAGGAAGCTGTGGCTCAGGGAATTGTTGGCAGTGAGTGGAAAAACAAATTGTTGTCTGCAGAAAGAGCAGTGACCGGATACAAAGACCCATACACTGAAAAAATGATATCTTTGTTCCAAGCGCTCAAGAAAGACCTCATAGTCAAAGACCATGGCATCCGTCTGCTTGAAGCTCAAATCGCCACAGGGGGCATCATCGACCCAGTTTACAGTCACAGAGTGCCTGTGCAGGTGGCCTACCAGAGAGGATACTTCGATGAAGAAATGAACAAAATATTGTCTGATGCTGATGATGACACTAAAGGCTTTTTTGACCCCAACACTCAAGAAAACCTGACATATCTACAGCTGGTTGAGAGGTGCTTCATGGACCCAAGAACTGGACTTAGCTTGTTGGTGATTGCGAAAAAAGGAGAATTTTATTTCTTTGTTGACGAGACAACTAAACTCATTCTGAAATCAAAAACCACCAACAAAGCAGGTGGAAAATACAAAGGCCTCACTGTGTCAGTGTGGGAGCTGCTCTACTCCAAATACATCACTGAAGAGAAGAGGAGAGAGCTGGTGCAACAGTTCAAGTCTGGAGCAATAACCATTGACCAATTATTAGAGATCCTCCTGACAATAATCCAACAGAAGACTACCACCACAACAAGCACAACCATCACCACTACAACTGTAATGGAGACGAGCAAAGCTCCTAAATTTCATGGTATCAGGAAGGACGTCAGTGTTACTGAGCTGTTAGAATCAAAGATCATCAATGAGGACCTTTATAAAGACATTAATGCAGGAAAATTAACGGTGGAGGAAGTAAGCGAGATGGAGTCGGTCCGAAAGTATCTTGAAGGAACCAACAGCATTGCAGGGGTTTATCTGCAGTCCACCAAAGAAACCCTGAGCATCTATGAAGCCAAACAAAGAGGCCTCCTAACTCCAGGCACTTCATTAGTTTTACTGGAAGCACAGGCTGCTACTGGCTTTGTCATTGACCCAGTGAAGAACAAGAAACTTTCAGTGGAGGAAGCTGTGGCTCAGGGAATTGTTGGCAGTGAGTGGAAAAACAAATTGTTGTCTGCAGAAAGAGCAGTGACCGGATACAAAGACCCATACACTGAAAAAATGATATCTTTGTTCCAAGCGCTCAAGAAAGACCTCATAGTCAAAGACCATGGCATCCGTCTGCTTGAAGCTCAAATCGCCACAGGGGGCATCATCGACCCAGTTTACAGTCACAGAGTGCCTGTGCAGGTGGCCTACCAGAGAGGATACTTCGATGAAGAAATGAACAAAATATTGTCTGATGCTGATGATGACACTAAAGGCTTTTTTGACCCCAACACTCAAGAAAACCTGACATATCTACAGCTGGTTGAGAGGTGCTTCATGGACCCAAGAACTGGACTTAGCTTGTTAGTGATTGCGAAGAAAGGAGAATTTTACTTCTTTGTTGACGAGGCAACTAAACTCATTCTGAAATCAAAAACCACCAACAAAGCAGGTGGAAAATACAAAGGCCTCACTGTGTCAGTGTGGGAGCTGCTCTACTCCCAATACATCACTGAAGAGAAGAGGAGAGAGCTGGTGCAACAGTTCAAGTCTGGAGCAATAACCATTGACCAATTATTAGAGATCCTCCTGACAATAATCCAACAGAAGACTACCACCACAACAAGCACAACCATCACCACTACAACTGTAATGGAGACGAGCGAAGCTCCTAAATTTCATGGTATCAGGAAGGACGTCAGTGTTACTGAACTGTTAGAATCAAAGATCATCAATGAGGACCTTTATAAAGACATTAATGCAGGAAAATTAACGGTGGAGGAAGTAAGCGAGATGGAGTCGGTCCGAAAGTATCTTGAAGGAACCAACAGCATTGCAGGGGTTTATCTGCAGTCCACCAAAGAAACCCTGAGTATCTATGAAGCCAAACAAAGAGGCCTCCTAACTCCAGGCACTTCATTAGTTTTACTGGAAGCACAGGCTGCTACCGGCTTTGTCATTGACCCAGTGAAGAACAAGAAACTTTCAGTGGAGGAAGCTGTGGCTCAGGGAATTGTTGGCAGTGAGTGGAAAAACAAACTGTTGTCTGCAGAAAGAGCAGTGACCGGATACAAAGACCCATACACTGAAAAAATGATATCTTTGTTCCAAGCGCTCAAAAAAGACCTCATAGTCAAAGACCATGGCATCCGTCTGCTTGAAGCTCAAATCGCCACAGGGGGCATCATCGACCCAGTTTACAGTCACAGAGTGCCTGTGCAGGTGGCCTACCAGAGAGGATACTTCGATGAAGAAATGAACAAAATATTGTCAGATGCTGATGATGACACTAAAGGCTTTTTTGACCCCAACACTCAAGAAAATCTGACATATCTACAGCTGGTTGAGAGGTGTTTCATGGACCCAAGAACTGGACTTAGCTTGTTGGTGATTGCGAAAAAAGGAGAATTTTATTTCTTTGTTGACGAGACAACTAAACTCATTCTGAAATCAAAAACCACCAACAAAGCAGGTGGAAAATACAAAGGGCTCACTGTGTCAGTGTGGGAGCTGCTCTACTCCCAATACATCACTGAAGAGAAGAGGAGAGAGCTGGTGCAACAGTTCAAGTCTGGAGCAATAACCATTGACCAATTATTAGAGATCCTCTTGACAATAATCCAACAGAAGACCACCACAACAACCATCACCACCACAACAATTACGGAGACAAGCCAACCTCCTAAATTTCATGGAATCAGGAAGGATGTCAGTGTTACTGAGCTGTTAGAATCAAAGATCATCAGTGAGGACCTTTATAAAGACATTAATTCAGGGAAACTGACTGCAAAGGAAGTAAGCAAGATGGAGTCGGTCCGAAAGTATCTTGAAGGAACCAACAGCATTGCAGGGGTTTATCTGCAGTCCACCAAAGAAACCCTGAGCATCTATGAGGCCAAACAAAGGCGCCTGCTAACTCCAGGCACTTCATTAGTTTTACTGGAAGCACAGGCTGCTACCGGCTTTGTCATTGACCCAGTGAAGAACAAGAAACTTTCAGTGGAAGAAGCTGTGGCTCAGGGAGTTGTTGGCAGTGAGTGGAAAAACAAACTAATGTCTGCAGAAAGAGCAGTGACCGGATACAAAGACCCATACACTGAAAAAATGATATCTCTGTTCCAAGCGCTCAAGAAAGACCTCATAGTCAAAGACCATGGCATCCGTCTGCTTGAAGCTCAAATCGCCACAGGGGGCATCATCGACCCAGTTCACAGTCACAGAGTGCCTGTGCAGGTGGCCTACCAGAGAGGATACTTCGATGAAGAAATGAACAAGATATTGTCTGATGCTGATGATGACACTAAAGGCTTTTTTGACCCCAACACTCAAGAAAATCTGACATATCTACAGCTGGTTGAGAGGTGCATAATTGATCCAAGAACTGGCCTAAGCTTGCTTCCACTAAATAAGAAAACATAAAACTGTAGAAAAGAATAACTTAAAAAAAAATGGTGACTATTTTAGATACACAGGTGATGTTTAAGTGTATGAAAATTTTGTTACCTCTTGGTCTGCCTCACATGGTCTTGTTTTTGGGACATATGCACTGGAAGCTGTTTTACAGATGTTTTTATTCCATGTCTATTTTGTTTATTTTCTTAGCTTCTATTCCAGCTTTGCACTAGTTCTTAATATCAAATACTGAATATCAAAAGCATCTTGAAATTTATAATAAATGAATTTCCACACATTACATTCCTTCTTATTATTATTAACATTAGTATTATTTAAATAAATGGCAAATGCACTACCTGTGACTCAGAAATATGGATATCTGAATTAATTCAGGTTCTTCCCTCCCTAGACTTTGCAGAACAGCAGCCTCTGGTGTAGAAAAAAAAACAACACAATGAATATTCAACATTTAACATTATTAACTTTATTTTAGAAAATGTGTTTACACTAGTGAAGAAAAGTATTAAACAGACTAATCATACAGTCCTTGGTTATAAAAGGTACCCGGAATATTTTGTTTGTTTTATTAAACAGTTTTATTAACATTGAATGTTATAGAATGCTAGCAAGAAAATACACATTGAAGCCATCAAGTAACTGAGTTTTATCCTGGAACTAGGGTTTCCCCCATCAAACAAAAAATATGCACAACAGGTTAAATCCTCCAGCTAAGGTCCTAACCAAGCCGAGTGCAAGAACTGTAGATGGAACCCCGAGTACAGCAGCAGCTCACTGCTCCTGACAGGTTTCCCCACAGGCACTGGTAGAAGAATGGGGTGAACACAGAATGAATTGAATTGAACGTATACCTTAACCTCGAAGTATAAGCAAATAAAAGTAAAATGACTATTAGTCGATGTTATCCCTCGCCCAGGCATGTTCCATCGTAGAAAAAGTTACAGGGTTTGTCATCTGGACGCTGTTTGATGATCGATCTTCTCCGGATGACAACCCCTGTAACCTTTTCTACGACGGAACACACCTGGACAAATGACTATTAAATATTAAAATTAAAATGACTATTCCAACTTGTCAAGTAGCTGCTGAATATCTTCCTGGTCTCTGTAAATCCGCTTTAGTCCTCTTGGGAGATATCGGCATGACGACAGGTTGAGGTAGTTTATTGAACTTGCTTGTCCAAGTAATGACCTGTAAATATAAAGTTCACACAACCCCTTGTTAAAATGCAATAATAGTGATGAGTAAAAAAAAAAGTAATGTAATGTCTAAACTATCATCTGGGTTATTTATCTTCTTGAACACTTGGGTTCATCTTTAGTGAGCCAATCACAACAGATGTCAGTACAACAACGTACAACATTGACAGACTTTTGATCATTTTCCCACATTAAGAACCTACAAAATACTAAACTTACCATCATTCAAAAACCTTTAAACAGTTATTTAATTTAATTGTGTTCTAACTTTCAAAAGAAGCAAATATAACATTTTCAACTGAGCAAAGGACATCAATTCAAAACAATTATCAAAAAAGCACTAAATCTAATATTAAATCAGGACAAAAACACTGAAATAGCATGCATATCTATGAAATTCAAGAATGCGTTTACATTTTTACTTTTACCAAAACATATCAACAAGTGTAATCAGTATATTGGGGCATTTTTAATATTTAAGAAAAAGAAGGTTATGGTAAACAAGTGGTTATGCACATGACATCAAAACATTTAGAATTTAGGCAATGAGTGGAAAAACGGTATTAGTGTTAATGGTAAGTAATAAAATCTGCTCTGGTAAAAAGTCAAAATCTAAAATCTAAAAAGAGCTGCTACAGTACAATACCAACCATAACTAAATATTGCACCCGAAATCTAAAAAAGTAGAAAACAAGATCAACTGGGACACTGCAGGCTTCTCTTCTTGGGAAAAAAAAGTTAAAATGAGTCAAAATGGGAAAGTAAAGTGTGCTTTATCTCCCCCTGCTGTCAGGATATAAGCTATACGTGACAAGAGCCAGATAAAGCAGCAAATAAACGCTTTTTGTGCTGCCCATAATTCTGCCACTGAATTCTGGCAGGCATCAAATGAAAACAGAGTAAGTGCATAACCTCTATAACTATAACAGCATTTTTGACGGACATACTTGAGTGGTGCCGGCGTGATCCTGGTGCCACTGAGGTTGACTGAGCGCAGAGTTTCAGGGGTTTGAGCGAGGAAACCTATGGCACACTCCAGGTCCTCCTCTGTGAAAAGCTGGTTGGCGATGTCCAGCTGCTGCAGAGTCGAGCCCCACTTTTGAGTCAACAAAGGAAGTCCGGTTTTAGGCGACGATGACGAGCCGAAACTGCTGATGAAGTACTGGCCCCAGAAGAGACACTCCAGATCTGGAAAAGAAAAAAGTTAAAGGAATCCAGGGAGAAAAGGAGGTGAAAGAGGTCCTCGAAATCTGTATGAGGTAAAAATCTGTTAATAGAAGTGGGCTAATTGGAGAACAGACAAGAATACTAGATCTCCACAGCACAAATGACATGAATTGTAAAATGTATTACAACTAGTACCTACACAATGTCAATATAACCTCTACGACTTTTAGTACTCCAACCATACAACTATTAGTTACTACAACTAAGCGCTGCTCGATTACGGTAAAATTATGATCACGATTATTTGGATAATAATTGAAATCACAATTATTTCGAACAATTATGTGTATATTGTCAACAATATTATAGTATAGATTGAATATATAGTATTAGTATTGTTTTAGAGAAATTCCATTGCTCCATGTTTTGAGGCAAAAGGAGTGCACTTATAACTGTGAACAGAAGGCAGTTAATTGTGTTTTCAATTACAATATGCTTGTAATTTAATAGAGAAATAATTGAAATATATGATTAATTGCACAGCCCTATTACAACTACAGGATTCTGAGAAAAGAAATTATGTTGTTATTACTGTAATGGACAATAACATTTATACTTCTACTTAAGACAAGTAAAAATAGTTTTTGAGGTTTTATTCAGGCAGTGTCTGGCATAATTCTGGTTGAGACCTGGCTGCTTTATGCGTTGGTTTAATCTAATAAGTAAACTTTATTTAAATAGCACTTTTCAAAGATAAAATCACACCGTGCTTTACAGAGAGCAGGCACACCAAAATTACAGAAGGAAGTAAAATACAAGAAAAAAGAAATGAGTATAACGTAAAATAAGCCCCAGTCAACCAACAGATTTAGTAAATAAAACTGTCTTCAGCTGCTTTTTAAAAGAATCAACCACCTGGAGAGAGAGGGACAGGACATTCCATAACTTTGGGGCCACAGCCTGTGATCCCCCTGATCCTTGTTTTTGGAACCACAAGCAGGTTCTGACCGAAAGGAGTAAGAAGGAGCAAGAATACAAAAGGTCCAGGACGTACTGGAAGGCCTGTCCGTGAAGTGCTCTAAAAGTAACAACTACAATTTTAAAATCCACCCTGAACTTTAGTGCGGTAACAGCTCTTAAACCTATTCAGTATCTCTATGATCTAACCATGAATCTGATCCAAACTGCAGTGAAAAGACCACAACTGCACATCTTTTATCCAACAACTATTTATACAGAAATGTGAATTTTTAAATTGTACCATACCTTTCTTCTGCAGTTGTCCATCTAAATCTTAATAATCCAAATAAAATAATAGTCAACTAATCAGCACTTTTGGTTGACTGAGACACAATCGACCAATTAACTGTCCAAGCAACTAAAAGGTCCACAGCCCACAATTTGGGGCTGTATTTAGATTAAACTCACAAATAACTTCCAAATCTCAAGATAACTCACTCCTTGTCTCTCCTTTCAGCTGCTGTGAATACAAATCACTTAAAATCCCCCCAAAATAAGCTGACAAATAAATATGTTGGACAGCCAAGACACCACTGACCAATTAATCGACTAAACGACTAATGATACCGAAAAGGCGTGTTAAATGAATATTAATTACACAATTATTATTATTAATGCATACCAGGGCAGGGCAGACCAGCCAGTCCTGCCGGCGTGATCCTGGAACAGCCCCTGAGGTCCAGCACCCGCAGTTTGGTCGACCCGAACAGGATGTGCAGGAGGTCTTTATCAGAAGTGAAACCGTACGATGTAGTGGCTAAAGAGAGCTCCTCCAACATCTGAAAGCCACAGGACGACTCCATACCGCGCATGTTTTTGTTGTGCGGAATGACATTCATCATTCGAAAGGTCTGTGGAAAAACGGTAAATAATTAACAATGGTAATGTTAGGATCAGGCATTACATTATTCAACTAAATCAACACAGTAGCCTTGTGTAGAATTTACAGTGTGTAACAATAAAATGTACAACAATGTGTGACTTTAACTCAATACAAAACAAAAACACATTATATAAACATTCATCAAAGCTCAACATAAACTGAAGAGGACATTATCATTACAATTGCAGCAGATGAGCAAGACAAATGTTCATTGTAATTTCAATTTTCTGCCTTTTTCCTCTATTATTGATACCATTACTTTCATTATAATGATATGTTTTTGATACTTTTTTTAATATATTGCTTATCTGACCCCAGGATAAACAAACAAACTAATAAAACAAAATAACCTTTCATACTCTTACTTTGAGTTTAGGGCAAGCCATCTGCAGTCCTTGGATACACACGTGTAGTTCACAAAGTTTAGTGTCCAGTTTTCTGTTTATCTCCAACAATTCTAAATTGGGACAGCATCCTCTCTGGAAATAAAACCACACAAAAGAATTCAGTTTCTATTATAAATGGAACTGTCAGTTTTCTACAAAGTCTTACACTGAGCGCCACCAGTAATCTATCTACTTTTTGTCCGTGAGTGAATAATATTTCTCTGATCTGGCTTCCATTAGATTCAAGGAAATCCAGAAGACCTTCAACCTGAAACTACAATAAAACACATCAAGTACAAATGAAGCAAAACTTCTTTTTTTTAAATTCTATTTTCACATTTACCTCAGAGTACTGAAGATCTATTCTTTGCAGTGATTGGCTGTGGAGACTGAGGCTGTCAAAGGCCTTTTTTGTTAAATGTGAGCAGTGTGACAGTTTTAATGAGCGCAAGTGAGGGCTGAACTGGGACACAACCTGGAAATACAAACATTATATTCATGGAAAATCACAGAATGCATAATCACTAAACACAGATTTAGTGCTGCAGATGATCACAACATCCCTAACCCTGAGTAAAATGGAGAAAAACTTACTTGCACGGCATGATTCACATTATGTATCCAGTGACACAATGAAAAGTCTTGTAGTTGCGTGAATCTGCAGAACAAAACAAGACATTTTTAAGGTGGGCACACTTGTCCTGGTTTGAGATCAGTTTAGTTCCGATGTGGACTGTGGGTGGTCCTTGTCTGCTCCTGGTCTAGTCAAGGTTTAGTTCCAGCTTTAGTCCCAAGTTTGACATGGGATGTGTTTAAGCAAGAAACTATCCTAATGAAAACAATTCTTTGACAATGTAGTAGCAGCAGTCATAATCAGTCTTTCCTAATTTAAAAATGATTCCATTATTGTACAAGTTAAAAATAAAAAATACCTGTTTTCTGCGAGCCACCCGATTGTTTCCTTGATCCTTTTCTCGGTTTTAGGCAGCTGGCTCCTCCTCGGTTCTATCCAGCAGTGACCGATCGTGACACTGCGCCACAAGGCTGGACTGGACGCTGCAGTTTGCCACAATCGACACACTTGGGAAACTCTAGAGACCAAAGGCATTATTTTAATAAACTGTTGATAGATTTACTTACTTACTTTTGTGAAATATGTCAAAATAAACATTTACTCCAACAATTTCAGTGCTGCGCTATAGAAGATGTTTTCATTGCACTGATTGAAATATTGTAATAAATGAGTAAAATAATGGTAAAAGCACAATTGTGTAATGCAGCGTTACCTGCAGAGAAATGGTACAGCTCCGTCTTGGACAACTATCTTTTGAAAAATGTGTATGAGCACCTCCTCTGGGACACTCTCTCCCCATCGGTTGTCTGACACTTTCAGTGGCACAATTGGAGCCGTTTCTTCTTTTTTCTTTTCTATTACAGTGAGAACAGGCTTTGGATGAACTGTCTTTTTCTTTTTGCTCTGGTTCAATGTCTTTTTGTTTTTAACTAGCTTCTTTTTCTTTCCCTTCTTCAGCTTAGTGCACCGTGTGTACTGAGATGTACTGCTGGACACAATTAGGAGCATATCTTCTCCTTGGTGAACAGTGTAGCCAAGTTGTGCCGTCTTGACGACCCGTGGCCTCTTGGCTTTCTTTGCTGCTTTCTTCTGTGTCGCCTGAGACTTTCTTTTTAACTGTGGTTTTGATGACGCAGAAGTACCTGTAAAGAAAACATGTGTGTTTCAGAATGATAATTATGTATTTCTTTAGTTTTATTTCCTGTTGGATTGGCCAGCGACTAATAATCTTAAATCATTGCACTACACACAACAATGGTCATAGCCGCTTACTGTACAGAAGAGTGTAATTTTTTGGCTCTACCTGCACAATGTGTGTGATTTAAATCTATTTTTAATCTGCACGTTCAAAGATTCTCTATTTATCTCATCTTAATTGGACTATAGAGACTAAAATGCATGCCAAATTATGTTTCTCACTAGAATAACTGCATTATTAAATGAAAAAATATGATTTTTATTAGTATTACCTTTAATAATACAAAGCATGTTTTCATCTGTTTAAAAAGTATTTTGAGAATCTACAAGTAAAATAAAAATAATCTTCAGACTTTTCATCTAATCAAAAAAAAAATCCCTGACATGTTGACTACTAGTATAACTAATTAGTTATAATAATAATAACTAGTTAATTGAAGCAGCCCAAATATAAGGTGGGCGATGTTGAACAAAATTTATATCATGATATATTATAGATGATATACAAGATATGTTAATTTAGAATGATCCAAAACAACAACAAGGCAATGTTATACATTTTCAATGTATATTTTCTACCTCCAGTTGCAAAAAAGCAGTAAGTAAATATGAATAATTTCTGTTAACATGTGGTTGGATTATTTAAATACAAAGCCAAAGTATTCTCTGCATCCAGTTACCTGAGTGATTTCCCATTGACTGTGATGATCCTTGCGCTGACGCCTCATTTTCAACATTTGGTTGTTCATCTTTGGGGTCCATTGTCAATAACTTCTGCTTGTATTAACCTCTGCTGTTTCAGTGATAGAGACGTATAAGTGCACATCTGGTACCTTTAACAGAGAGAATTGACATTTTGAACAGAATCCGTAATAACCATGCAAAAAGGTAAAACAAATACGACGATGTCTGTGTATTAAATCTCATAGTACAACGCGTTATACCCATCAAACGTTTAACCACAAGTGGAAAGCCCTGAATTCATCCAAATAACGCTGCATTGTACTTCTAACCATAAGTAAGAGCTGACATTAAATGCTTATGTGTAACAGCTCGACAAAAAGTAGATCCCACAATACGTCTCAAAGAGCAGATGTAGCAACGATTTCAAAACGCAAATAATGAAAGTAGTAGTTTCATCAATAGCGGAGCGAATTCAATAACATTTAAAACACTTAAAATGTGCACATTGAGTCCCATTTACCAAAGATGGTCTCCATACAGATTTTTATATGCTTTTTATGCTTCCTTTCTGCTCATAGACTGTTACGCTTCCCAAAACAACCGGGCACTCTCCCATAATGCACCACGACCTCCTCTCACGTGATTGGCAGGAGCAATCTAGGAACCCGCCTTCCGGAAAATGAACCAATCACAGCACTACAAACGGATCTGGTAGAGGCTGTTCGTGGTGCTGCCTCCCTCATGCTGTTGAAAATCACCAGTAAGATCTTTTAGTTTAATATTTTATACACATTTTAAAGCGTAATGCAATGATACAATAAGCGATACAACTCTATTCCTCATTGCATAAGAATTTTCTTGTTTTTGTTAGATGTTTTGCCTGGTTTGTGTGACTGTTTTAGTTAGCTCACTATGCTAACTGTAGCCTGGAATGGTGTTAGCATTAGCATTGTTAGCACACATTTTGTTTTCAAAGTTATTTATAAACAGTATACTTAAGACGCACAAAAATTTTTAAACCTCACCATAGTACAAATTGTAATTTCACATAAAATGGCGTTTATTTAGTTTTTATTCATCTTTTTGTCTTTTCACAGGATGGTGTACCACTGCTAAAATAAACGGGCATAACATATAGTTTTACTTATTTCTCTTTAAAAAATATTGATTGATAAACTTAATTTTTTTGTTTTTACCAGATAATAATGGACAACAGTGAAGATTATTCTTTAAGTGAGAAAGAAGTTGTGGCTGAGGCTAATCTAAGTAAGTTTGAACTTGCTCATTGTAACCTAGCACAAGCTAACTCTGTGATTTAAAACATTGGTGTATGTGTACCATATGGTATTTATGTTTTATTTTAAGTCATATTTCAATGATGAAACATATTTAAATAAGTTATTTTATAAATTGTCTTTATACTGTTGTGTGGGGGCTGAAAAATCACTCAGCTGCCACAAACTATAACTTACAAACAGTGGAGGAGGTGCTGAGATATATGTATATATAATTATTAATTATTTAGTTATAATATATACATATTTATATTATTTAATATATATACTTATTTATATTATTTAATTATAATTATTCAATATTTTATTTAATTCCACATCTTGTTTTTCAGGAGATGAATATTACTGGAAGCTTGTAGCAGACTTCATTGGTCCTCAGTCCGGGGAGGGATTAGATCTTGAGCAAGGACCTTGCAGAAACAGAGTCTTAATTCAAGTGGGACTTTTGAGGGAGGACAACAATTTTCCCTGGGTGTCTATTGTTGATTGGCTCAAAAAAATATTTCCTGCCCATAAAACTGCTGACTTTCGCCGACTGATTGAAAGAGGCATTGCCACTGCACTGAGTCTACTTGGAGATTCCAGGAAAACTTTTCTTGAGCTAGCCGTGAATTTTGATTTTGTTGGACCAATTTGTGATAGCATAGGCATTGAGCGTAAAGACCTCCTGGAATTGAGGAATCTTTCAGACAGAGCACAGTTGATAGAAGTCACAAATGGTTTGGTACTTGAATTAGATGATTTCATCCAAAGGGAGAATCTTGGTCCTGTTGCCATAATTCACTGGCTTAAAAACTTTGATCCAGACTTTTGTAAAAATGGGGAGTATTCAAAAGTGCTTTCAGAGCTAAAGGCAAGGATCAAAACACTGAAACTGTACTGCAATAATTCTGAAACTAAAAGCCGGAGAAACAGAAGATATGTTGCTAATGAAACTTTACTTTTAAGTCCTTTTGATCTCATGTCCCTGGAGAACCAGCAGGAGGAGCCGAACAGAGGTCAACCAGTATCCAAAAAACGACGTAAAAAAGAAGAGCAACCTATTTTTAAACCAGTTACAGTAAAGGAGGAGCCTGAAGACTTTGAAATCACGGAGGATCAGAGAGTTGTCAAGGAATCCAATGTTAAACAAAACACGACAAACATGCAAAACAGTCAAGATGAAGAAAAGGCCAATGATTTAGAAGACACAGGTTGCTATGATGAATCATTAACGCTGCTTGACATTGCTGTAGAATCTGTCCACAAACTGTCGATAAGTGTTTATCGTGGGATCACAGAGGAATGTCAACGAGTGTGTCTGGAACTCCTTAAAAACCAGTTCACATTGATGCGTAAAGAGAAACCAGCAGTGGATGAATTTGAGAAAACTTTGTCTGAATATCCCTATAGAGTTTCACTTGGAACACCTGTAGACTTTATTCATCACAACGCCTGCTTCATTGTCGAGCTACATCAGTTAGTAGAAGAGCAGATTCTATATTTGGAAAAGGAGGTCATCCAGACAACAGGATCAAAACTTGGTCGAGACAAACTGCCAAAGTTTCACAGCTTCGTAAATTTTAAAGAAAGTGCCACTTCCCGTTACATCCACATGGCGTGCGCGTTACTAAGTCCAAAGTCCCCAGACAATGCGACTTTTAGAAAACATTGGCTGGCGTTTTGTAGCGAAAAGAGAAATCCTTCAGAATTGATGGAAGAATCGACTACCAGAATCAGCAATTACTTTGAAGCGTCTGCTGGTCTCATTCACCATTACAAAGAGGTAGGGCTGTTTTTCTCTGACATGCTCGCTCTGGAAAGTGAAACAAGCCCAAATATTGTTCTCGAAAGTGTTGCCAACGATGCTAACGATTCAATACTTCAGAGCTTTGTTTGCGTTTTGGCCTTGATATACTGCAAAATACTTGGCCCTTACTGGCAGCTGTTAAAAAGTGCTGCAACCTTTACCATGTATCCCACGTACTTGCTGTGGCTGTATCAAACATTCCTGGATTGGTCCAAAGAGCCGGCTACCTTACTCGAGGCTTACCCGAAGTCAAATGTGTTTGCCATGATTCCTACAACAGAGAAAACCTACAGCGGTGTTTTCAGTTTCTGCGGTTATGGGCCCACAAATAGAGAGCTAATAAAAGCCAGTTTGAAGCGAGTTGTAAAGGCGATCGCTACAGCTGCAGACAAGCACCTCATGCATTATTTACCAGGAGGAAAATATTCACAAGTGCCACCGCCAGAGGTGTGCCGTAAACTGTCAAGATGCACTTTTTCGGTTTTGATGGCAGAAAATCCCTTTGGTCAATCATTTTTAGATCAGAAGAAGCAAGCTGACAGTGATGCCACCTTTGTTGGTTCTGAGGTAGAAGAAAACAATGTTAAAAGTGAATGTGTACAAGAACATGTTGATGCTAGACATAATAATAATAGTGGAGTTGTGGAAGTAGACAAGAAAGCACATCCTACTAAAGGGCGTCGCCAAACGCGTCTTCCAGAAATCATGGACAAAGATTATATCATTGAAACGGTCAAGAGTAACGGAGGGCCGTGCAGGACGCGGGACGACTTGGAGAAAATGATGCTGCGCTTTGAAAGGATGAACAGAGCCGAGAGGATCGAGTGCATCCGCTGTGAAGTCCTCTACCAAAAGATGATCCTGAACAACACAAGCCCACATCTGAATGACTCGCAGGGAGGCGCGACGACCATTGCAGCGAGACTGAAAATGGCACTGCCGCGTGTTAAACCAGGGTTCTCACTGGTCTTAGAACCAAAGAGGATAAATCCAAAGTATCCCAAACAGAAAGATGGTGAAATGCAGCAGGCAGCAGCGAGTTTTGAGCCACCGCAATCGTAACATTAAATGATGTTGAAGTATTTGTTTTAGTAGTTACATTTAAAGGGAAATGTGGTTGGATTACTGAATATTTTAGACATATTTTTGGATTTGTGACACAAAATTTTGCCGTAAAATCCGATTTTCAAATAACACTGAAGTATTTCTGAAATATAAATGTTACTTAGGCTATAATATTCATGCAGTTTTCAAGAATTTACTTTTGAATTAAACAACTAAAATAATATTCTTCAGTCGCCATTTGAATGATGAACATTTGTGAAAACAGAATATTCTTCTTGGGAGTTAAGTGCACTATGTTCTATGACTATGATATTGTGCAATAAGTACACGTTACATCATGTACATATGTTCGTTTTTCTTTTCATTTGTATTTGTTTTGAACTTGCCTTGAATCACGAAGACAACCTTGAGTATTTGTATAGATTTATTAAAAGTAACATTTGCTATATACTGCGAAATCCTGTCTTATTTAACTTTATTATTACAAATACCACATTGTTTGCTGTTGTTTTTCATTATGTTCTTAGAGATTTTTGAGCATGTGACTGTCTGCGTCTATGCCTATAATGTTACAAAAACAAGATTATGGGGACCAAATTCCCCCTGGGTCAAGCCAGTGCAAATAATAAATAGCTTCTTCATGTATTGATGAGCTGCTATGTTAATAAGTAAAATGTAAACTACAATGTACTATAAGCCTGTATATTTATAATTCCTTTTATTTATTTTTAGTCTCTGTTCATATATATATATATATATATATATATATATATATATATATATATATATATATATATATATATATATATATATATATATATATATATATATATATATATACACACACAGACAGACACAATTATTTTCAACCAAGAACCAATAGTTTCTTGAGTAAACAGTCCTTGTGTTTGTTTATGTATTATACAAATACAATATACAATACGTATCCAGGCAATTAAGGTCAGAATAATACAATACTTTACAGTAAAAAAATGTAAAACCGGGACATTGCGTAAATATAAATAAAGGGACAAATAAATCACGAAAAGCAGGTTGGATAAGCAGATAACTGGCTCTCAGGCGCAGAAGGGGCGGGCACTTCCTTTACGTAACTCATTCTCCAGGTTACGTCGGCGTGTACTCCACTGTGCGCCTCTTCTCCGACCCAAACACGAGTCCGGAGTCCTTTCTCTCTTTTTCAGCCGGAGACAGAGGTACGATGTCGGGAGGCTGGTGGCACGGTGCGGCGGTCACTCATGTGCTCATGGCGCTGTTCGCGATGGGCTCCTGGGTCTCCGTGAACAGTCTGTGGGTCGAGCTGCCGGTGGTCGTCAACGTGCTGCCCGAAGGTCAGTGTCTGTGCCGGGGACGAGGCTGTGCTGTGTCCTGAGGTGGCCTTTGATCCACTGCACACACACACATGCGATCACATCATGTAAAACTGTCGGATTGTTGTCTGAAATGTGTCTTTAGCCTCATTAGCAGACTGTGCTGTTAGCATCTTAGCTGCAGATCAGTGGAAGTTGAAGCTGTGTAACCTCTGATACACATGCACAGCTACTACACAGTAACAATGGCTGTCCCACAGTTCACAGATGCTTGCCAGCCTAGAATAACTGCATCTAGAGATCATAAATCAGAAAGTTAGTTTATTTAAAATATTAATTATATTATTTCATACAGTTTATACTATATATAAGTATGTAAGTATTTGTTTAGTTCATTGTTTATCCTATAAAAAGTTGTATAAATGTCTATAGACTCTATATAAGACATAAATCCTACACAATTTACTAATTTAATTGAAATCAGTTGAGATTGTATTATAGTAGGTTATTTATTTATTTTATTTTTTACTGCTTCCTTCTTTTTGCTGCCAGTTTCCTAATTTCCATATTTGTTTAGAGAGATGTAGAGACAGAGGATTCAATGACTTTGTTGTGTTTAGGGTGGAACCTGCCGGCTTACCTCTCTGTCCTCATCGCGTTTGGAAACCTGGGTCCGATCGTGGTGACCGTCTTTCATCACTGCGCCCCGGGGCGACTCAATGAACGCATCGTCATCCACATCATTCAGGTGTTGGCCATGGTCACAGCAGCGTTTTTGGCCATTTTCTGGTCTCACACTGTCATTGTGGCTGGACAGAAGCGATCAATACCATTTCTCCTTTTTACTTTTGTTTTGTCTTTTGTTTGCTGTACGTCCAATGTCACTTTTCTGCCGTTCATGTTCAGATACCCCCCTCAGTATATTCGCACTTTCTTCATCGGACAGGGTTTGAGTGCCTTGTTTCCCTGCATCGTCGCTTTAGGACAAGGCGTTGGCAAACTGGAGTGCAAATCTGTCAATGGCACAACCAAGCCGGAGTATCTGAAGGAGAATTTCCCTGCTCAAAACTTCTTCTGGTTCTTGTTTGTAATGCTTACTGTCTCCGCTTTGAGTTTCCTGGCACTGACCAAGAGACAAACGGCTCAGATCCTCTCTCCACCGGACCCGGACAACAGCAGCGGGTCGAAGAGCGGGGACGAGACGCACCCGCTGCACAACGGGACGCCGGTGTCAGAGCAACAGGTGCAGCTGGAGGAGCAGCAGCCTCCACCTCAGACGTTTTGGACACTTCATAATGTTTACCTACTGATTATATTGGCCTTGTCCAACGCTTTGACCAACGGAGTCCTGCCGTCAGTCCAGAGCTTTACCTGTCTCCCCTACAGCCCCATGACCTTTCACCTCTCCGTCGTCCTGGGCAACATCGCAAACCCCCTCGCCTGCTTCCTGGCCATGTTTTTTGTTCTGAGGTAAGGATTTGTACTTTAATCCGACTGGGGAGACATACGTAAGATTAATAATAATGTAATAATGAACATGCACAGTAAAATCTGATCATTATCTGATTTCTGGAGTTGTCAGATTATTGCAGCTTCATGTAAATAGTTACATCTGATGAATAATCTGATTTCTTTTACAATGTGCTGGTGTTAACAAGGAAAAGTATACAAAAAAGGGCAAAAAACAAGTTAAAGATATAAGTAGTTACTTTAAAATTCATTGTACAGTTACAGTTTCTGTTAAAAATCAACTCATTAACTGACTGGTGTTGTTGTGCATGTAAACACTCACCAAAAAACGGATTGAATTATTGTGTTTTCTAATGATTACTCTTGTTTCACTGTTTCCTGTTACTAGGGAAAGCTATGGCAGCTGCATAAAAGATTTACACCAAAAATAGCAATAACAATTAATTAATTGATAATATTATCATTTTTGCTTATTGTATTATCATAAACATTTAGAAAGGCGCATACAATTTAAAAATATGATTTAATATTTAGTAGTTCCATTTTGTCGGAGGAGTGTTTTTTTTATTGTTGTGTGTCTTTAACTCTGATCTACAAGTCTGTAATAAAAGTTTAATGAGAAGTAAATGAGTAAAATGAGTATGATTAGTATAAAAGTGACCCAGTGACTGTACCGTGTGACTAAAGCGTGTTGTCGCTCTGTTCTTCAGGTCTGTGAGCGGTCTGGGCTGTCTGTCCATCACTGGAGGTGTCTTCGCTTCGTACCTCATGGCTTTAGCCGCTCTCAGCCCCTGCCCGCCGCTCCTCGGATACTCCTCTGGCATCGCCCTAGTGGTGAGGCCCAGGAACTACAAGTGTTTTTCTTTCTATGGCCTTGTCCCTCCCAATCAGTCATAACTGTAATAATGTTTATGAGTTTAGTCTATTTAATAAATGAAAAGATATTTTTGCACGGCTCTATGGGCAAAGCTTTGGTCGCAGGCGCAGCACACTTTAGTACTGAATGTCTCTCCCGCTCTTCATCATACTTTTTTGCTTTGCTTCCTGTCCTGTCCATTATATCCTAAAAGAAGGTCATATTTAGTTTGTAACGTTTAGGTCTTGTCCAGTGTCATTGCAGTATTAGTTTAGTTTAATTTCCTTTTGACATGAGAACAAACATGACACAATAATCACTTGTGAAAAGTCCCAACATGAAACTAATTCAGGTTTAGCTATTTTTAACATTCTAGTAGAACATGCAAACATGTTTTATTTCAGTTGTTTAAAGGTCCCATAACATGCAAAATGGACTTTTCAGAGGTTTTAACCTTCCTCCAGTGCTATTTGGGCCTCGTATGTTGTGCCCAAAGTGTTTTTTTGATTGATTCCCGCATGTTTTCACTAGAGAACTGTCTTTTCCGTCCCCCTCGGCTGAGCAGCAGACGGGGGCTCCTCACTAAGATGACGCGCTTCACCAGGATGACGCGGTGTTTAAGCCACGCCTCCGGGAAGCGCGCAGCCGCAGAATAAAAACAGCTAATGCTAATGCTACACAGTAATTACACGATGGATACGACAGATCGAAGAGTTAGCTTGTTATTTACCAAACGGCAACGTCCGTCGTCGAGGCCCTGGAGCACGTCAAATTCCAGGTCAGATCCAGGACGTAGGACTCAGCACGAGGGAGGGGGAGCAGCCTGCTCTCTGTTCGGGGGGGTCAGATCTCAGAGTGAGCCGTTTGCTTTTGCAAGGAGGGGGGCCAGTCCAAGAAATGGGTGTTTTTTGGAAACTGTTATGTTATGGATATTACACAACGCAAACATTTATCAACAAAGCCCTTAGAATAGACTGTGTAAAGGGCAAAATAGCAGAATATGGGACCTTTAATAGTGACTTATTGATCTATGAGGAAATTACTCATTTTTATTATTATAATATATATAATATGATTCGTCGATTTGTCAAACAATTATTCCTATTGTGTATTGAGACTTTTTACATACATTTGTTTTACCAAATAAAGGTTGAAATGTGGTGACTGAAGGCCTCTAGATAGAGAATAACAACAAATCTGAAATGGTTTGTGTGATAAAAGGTCTTTTCATATGTGTTTAGAGTCTTTTTAGTCCAGATAATGATCACGATTATCAAACCACAACTAAGATTATTTTTTCTTGTCACAGTTGGTCTATTAATTGTTGCTACCCACATAAAAATGGTCACAATGTTTCCTCAACTGGCTTTCTTTTGTAAATGGCCTTGGCACATTCCTGCCTCCAAATGACCTTCACCACAAACATAACAACATATTAAATCAAGTCTGTGTTGTGTAACTGCTCTTTGTCTCCAGGTTCTGTCGTGGATCCTGTTCACGGGCATCTTCTCGTACCTGAAGGTGGTGATCGGGACGCTGCTGCACGAGGCGGGACACTCTGCCCTGCTTTGGTGCGGCATCTTCATCCAGGCCGGCTCTCTTATCGGGGCCTTGGTCATGTTTCCGCTCGTGAACGTCTACCCCGTGTTCCACCGCGCGCAGGAGTGCGGAGACAACTGCATCAGCTAGCAGCAGAGCAACAACAAGCACGTCCTTATTCTTGTGGGATTTCTCTGCTCCTCGACTGAGCTAAAGTTCAGTCCTTTGTATCCCAGAGACCAGGATGGAGAGGCCTTGGAAAAGTTTAATCGTCTCCTCGATAACGGCGTCTTTGTGAGCAGAGACGAGCCACGAGGAACTGAATGTGCTTTAAACCACAAGTGCTTTGTGTTGTTGCTGGTGGCGAGGAGTTGGTGTAGGTTCAGTGCAGTCATGTGCTAAACTCAGGGAGACAGGCGCTATGTTCTTCTACTGTTTACGTCTCTGCAGTAACAAAGCACAGTTTGCATTCAACACTGATAGTTGACACAATAGTTTTGATTTGATCTGATATAACTGGATATTTTTCCTCAGCTGTTTTCACTGTTGTTTATATTCTTCAGTAATGACTTTAATAATACTTTGTCTGTTTGAGCTGTATCATTTTGAAGTAACGGTACTTTTATCTGAGCCCAGATACTTTTTATGTTTAATTACTTTAAATGTCTGAAAAGTGTTTTTCTACCTCTTTTTTTTTTGTAATTTCAAAGCATCATTGTGCGATCATGATTTACACACATTTGGATTTTTATGCTGTATTTAAAGGTGCACTATGTAACTTTTCTGATGAGGGTCAGTTAACTACTCTTGTCTCCATGGAAATGTTATTGCGTTGCCTAGAATGGCATTAAACTTATCTCCATGGAGACAAGCCGGTAATGCAACCAGACCAAGTTACAGGTCAGATCTGTGGAGAGGCCACACCAAGAATGTAAAAACGTGTAATATTTAATTATTTATGCAAAATAGATACACTAAATGCCATTGTGTGGAACATTCCAGACAAACGAATAACGTCTCCATGGCGAGGGGTGGTGGACCCTCCACCAGAAAAGTTCCATATGACACCTTTAACATGGATCACTGCTTCACGGTACATTCCCTTTGTTTCCCAAATGTTTGGCTCATTCCGTCTTTACTTGAAGGGAACCAAATGTCATTTTGAGCTGAGGGTTAAATGTGCTTTAAAAGTTCTCAAGCCTTTTAAACCAATCATTGTTTTGTGTAACAGTAACAGAACTGTGCCATTTGAGACGAAGAGTCACATTTATGATTGAAGTTGCACTAATTTGCCCCGTTAAATGACCATGTCACTTTTGTGATTAAACTTGAAGATGGTTTTGTTTGTATCTCGTGTTTGTCTTTATGGGGGAGTGAATAACATTTATGCACTGCAAAAAATGAAACTCTAGATGAGCTAAAATGTCTTGATTTCAGACATTTTGACATGTTAAGACTATTTATTTGATGGAACTAGATTATTTTACATGTTTCAAACTGTTTCTGACTTGTTTCAATACATTGCTTCTTACTTCAAGACAAATTATATGTCAATGGGTTTGGATCATTTTACTTACACCGCTGGCAAATGTTTTTTCTTATTGATTAATTATTGCATCATCAGTCAGAAATCACATCAGTAATTAACTCTCCAGATAAAAATGATAATGATACATCACAGCGAGATACACACTTTTGCTGTGTGGGGTAACAGTGGTCTGTGTGCGTCCACATTTGGTGTCAGTTATTCACACAGGACTAAACAGACGTCTCTCCTGCAAACTTAGATACGATTAGCTGGACAGAACTGGACAGTTGTGAAATTGTACAATGCAAGTTGTAATTGCTCAGTCTATGCAAAAAATCCCACCAAATATTTGAAAGGCACAGTGTGTAACATTTTTGCCAAAAAACAGACTTTAAAAAGGCATGTTTTTTGTTTTGTTTTATAGATGTATTTTAAAAAACTGTCCTGACTGTGAGCAAGCTGCATCTCCACAAACCTGACTTATACTTGGCTTAGAGGAGCCTGCTTCCTGCTTGTTTCCATGGAAATGTTGTTCTTTTAGTCATAATATTCTACAGTATACAGCTTATCTGCATGGAGAATGTTCACAATAGTTTTAACTCTTTGTTTCCATGGACTTCTGCAGGTGACGTGCCACCTCTTACAAAGTTACATACTCTGCCTTTATAATGCTTTGATTTTCAGCCCGTGTGCCTTGAGATATTGCCATGTGTGCCTTGAAAAAATATCAAATAACAGATTTAATTGAACTTTAATTGAAATTTACCATTTTGGCGTGTCCTGAACATACTTCTGTACCAAAATAGAAAGAAAAACCATCACTATATTACCAACTTTAAAAAAACAGACAGTGGCACAGACATTATTCTCCACATTTTATACCACATTTTTAAACCAAAAGGTCTGATTTGGTCATTTTCAGTGGTAGTTTTAGCAGGCGGTGTACCGTGGTCTTTTTTCAACCCAAAAAAGTGTGCTGTGAGTCAAAAAAGGTTGAAATATACTGCTGTAATGTATGTTCGCAGTTTATCTTGTAAATTACGGTAAACCTTGGCATTGGGCTGTCAAAAGTGCATTGATAAACTTTCAAATGAATGCATCATGTGACCAAAGGTTTACTGAGGAAAAAAAGCCCGTTAATCTAAATTAATACCATCAGCCCCCTTTTCACAGTCAAAACAATCCATGTGCAATCAAAGAAATGTGTGCTTGTGTAACTCCACTGCTGCTCTGTGATCGCCTTAAGCAGAATTAACAAACTCCTCTGATTTCTTGAATGGCCTCTGTCTTTTTAAAACTCCCCCGAAGGCAAAGGCATGGATGTGACAAACCCCGGGCATGTGATCTGCTGCCCCCTGTCCCGCCGTGGATGGGGTTTTTAAAAGACAATGATCTGCTAACGGCCCCAGACGTGAGTGTAATGTTTGGCTGAAGGAGGGTCTGATCCTGCACCTCTGCGCTTTGGCACCGGGACTTTGGATCAGAAGCACCAGAGCTCTGCCGCTGCCACGTGAGTGTTTACGCCGCAAAACATTTACAGGGAACGGCACTATTTAAATCATATTTGTTTTACTTATACAGCCACAAATGCATGCAAATTAATTAATCTATAGAATGTTGCATGTCGTTGTCGAAATCTCCAGTGTTATTTGACCTTTATTTATAGTATTTAGTATTTGTTTTAGTAGTTTAGTTTATATTTTTTAGTGTTGGGAAGTAACTGAATACATGCATCGCAAAAATACATATTCAGAATACTATTTTGTACTGAATATGAATGTTTCTTGTCTAATAATCAGAGGAAATGTATTGTGGCAAGACATTTTGGCTTCAAACGTCAATAGATTTGTGAGAAAAACAGAAAACGCAGCTCTTAAAGTGAACTCAAGTGCAATTTTTCATTCTCTATTTTGTGATAAAGGTTCTCTTATAAATAATTGCGTTACAAACAAACAAAAAGCCCTTGTATTCTTATGTCATGATTCACGCTGTTATATAATGAAGTGAAAGTATTCAGAATACTGTACTCTGATTTCACCAAGTAATGGCATCTGTAACTTAATACATTTTCAAAGCGTTCTTCCCAACACTGATAATAAATATATTTCGTGTTATTCTTTTGTGTAATTTTAAACATATTTCCACGAGGCATTGATATTGACAAATGTGATAGTTTTGCAACCTTTTTAAAGTCTTTTTCAACAGTTAACGTAGATCACTCAATATTATAATTGTGTTTAAAACATAAATTGCAATATTTACCTGAATTTTTGCAATTTCCAACTGGCATTAAGATGAAAACAGACAAGGTTGACTCAATTTTCTGTCCATCAATACATTTTGCCTCAGTATTTTTCATCCCTAGGCTCCATATAACAACTATTTTCTATTATTTATAGTATTTATTTATAGCAGTGCAATGCAACGTTAATTAACTCAAGACGAATTATTCAGTTAATTTAAAAAATACTTTACAGTGTGTTGTTAAATATAGATTTTTTTTTTTTTTTTTTTTTTTTTCATCACTTTAATCAGCATTCAGTTTATCTCATATTAATGTCATCCTAATTGCACACACAACACAATAACAATAATATCATGTTAGTTCAAATTCTGCGTGCTTAATCATTCACATGTTCTTGATTGTTCATCTATCATCGATTACAGTGTGATTTTCTTGTCTTGCAAATGTTTCTCTTTGCGTTTTTACAAATGTTTAACGCCGTTGCTCAGGTTCAGCTTCATTCTAATTATCTCCGAGGGGCTAAGGTGCTGTTGAATGGACAAAGCGGTGGTCAGATGTTTCCGTGCTTACATAAGGCGTTCCTGAGCCACATGAGGTCCTGTTGTTTCAAACCACTTTTAACCCAAACTCCCCCCGAGATCAAAATCCAACAGGCCAAATCTGCGCAGGCCACGTGTCGGCGTTTGGGATTATCTCGCCGACTTTAGTTGATCGTTTACTGTGCATTTCGGAAACTTTAAGCATTAACAAAACTAAAAAGAAATGTCACCGCTTTTTGTTTAATCAATCACGACCTGAACAACACAGTTTCTTGTACAAATCATGCAGAAACCGCAGTAAAACCTCAGTCATAAATGCAATATCTGACTAATATTTCAGTATATTTCAATTTATCATCAGAATAAACCAATCAGAAATACAACACCTGTCTATTACAAGTTAAAGCTTCAGCCTATTCCTGAACAAACTGAATTCACAGCTTTATTCTGACAGAAAGTAGGGTCCATACTAGGGCTGCACAATTAATCGAAATTGAATCGAAATTGCAGTTTCAATGGATGCAATTAGCAAATCGCAAAGACTGCAGTTTTTGAAGTGCAAGTTTCCTTCACAAGTAACAAAATATCCTTGTTTTATTCTTCATAAAAACTGCTGATCCTGTTGTTTAGATCTGTAAAAACACACCTAAAAGTGACCAATGTGACTAAAAGCAAATAAAATGTGATTGAAAGCGACAAAGTGCAACAATAAGTGACAAAACTACAGGAAAAGAATGCCACAAAAAACATCTAACAGTGACAAAAACGCTACTAAAAGTAACAAAAACGCGTCTAGAAGTGACGTGACGTGGCAAAAAGTGGCATAACGCTACTAAAAGTGACAAAAACACGACTAAAATCGACAAAAACGTGCCAAAACGTGTGATTCTTTAATTAGTTTGTCATTTCATATCTGTCTAATCTAATTGCAATCACAAAACTGGTCAGAAAAATTGCAATTCGATTTTTTCCCCCAGACGCTCAAGCCATTCAAACTCTGGATAGATTTTTATGACGGTCCAATCACAGCCTCTAAATACAGAAGACAGTTGTAATATCCTTGGATCATTCAGCACAAACTTTTTAGATTACTGCCGTTCAGTTCTTCCCACAATGATTCGACATTGCCTGTATTTCTTTGTCCTCTGTTTGTTTTGTTCTCCGAGACAAAGGGCCAGGTCCAAATCTCTTCCAGACCTCCCACAGATCATGTCGGCCCTATTGGTTGTGTCCTCAACATTTGCTTGTGCCACGGCCAGTGCGGCCTTTAGCTTCTCATGTGACCGTGTGTACGACAGGGGCGTCCAAAGTGTTTAGTTTTTTAGTTTCTGTTCAAAGCGGAGGGTGGTGATCCATACAGTGACTCATTCAGAGGTTTACACAGTGCAACCATCTTTAAAGGGAAAATTTGATGCTATAGTGACTTTTTTGAGCTTTAACCATGTTCTAAAAATGTTCTGGCATCAAAACATACCTGATGTTGCATTTAGTTGGATGAATCCTCCCCCTCTGACCGTCAAAAACACTTTTTGCTAAATTCCCTTAATCAATGATGTTTTTCCGATATTTGACGTTACTTATGCAAGAATCTTCTGCTGTTTTAAGTCCTAAATCATTGTCAGGATGACTGAGCATTTCTGCCTCTAAACACGATAACTGCTACTGCTAGCGTAACTCGTGCACTTCACTAAGGCTCATGTAATAACATGCTCAGCTTGTATAAGTGCTATGGAGCCAGTAGATGGCGCCTAAACTCACATAGTGTTGTGGGAAACAGCCGAGATACAGATGTTCATTTTGTTCAGTTCTAAAACTTGAGATGCCAAACTAAAGGTATTTAAGAGCATGTTTGAAGGCCAATTACATTATTTTAAAAATGCATAATATTTTTCCTTTTTTCCATTTAATTTCTCATCAGCAGGTGCAACGATAAACCTAACTTCTGTCTCCATAATGTTAAGCCGTCATCACGTTCTGTCTGTTTTAGACACGTTCCTTCCTGCACCATGTCTCTCTTCACACACCTCCTGGCCGTCCTGTTCGGGATGGGCTCCTGGGTCTCCATCAACGGCCTCTGGGTCGAGCTTCCTCTGCTCGTGCCACAGATTCCCGAGGGCTGGCTCCTCCCCTCTTACCTCTCCGTCCTCATCCAAATGGCCAACGTGGGACCTCTCTTCGTCACCTTGATGCATCGCTTTTATCCTGGAAAACTCAACGAATCCGCCGTCATTTACGTCATCATCGCCCTGGGCACCGTGGCCAGCTTTTTACTCGGATTTTTTTGGAAAGAGACTCTGGTCGTCGCTGGTTTTCGTCGCAGCGTCGCTTTATTGGTCCTTACCTTTTTCTTAGCAGCTGTGGACTGCACCTCCTCTGTCACGTTTCTACCGTTTATGATGCAGTTAAAGCCAGAGTATTTAACCACGTATTACATCGGGGAAGGCGTGAGTGGTCTGCTGCCTGCTTTAGTCGCTTTAGTTCAAGGCGTTGGCGTCGTTCACTGCATAAACAGCACTCAGACTTCAAACTTAACATCAAACACGTCTACATTTCAACTCCAGGCCCGATACCAACCTGCAAACTTCTCCGTAGAGGTCTTTTTCTTCTTTTTAAGCGCGATGATGCTTGTTTGTCTTCTGGCCTTCGTTCTGCTGAACCATCATCCCGCAGTGGCAAGAGAACTCCCCAACGGACGCTATAAAAACGGCGTAAAAGCCAAAAATAAGAAGTGGCCTGAGCAGAAGATGATGATAGATTCGTATAAAAGCCCCAGAAGGAGGAGCGGGTTTGGGACGGGGGCGTACAGCGTGCTGGAGGTGGTGTATATATTTGTGATTCTGGCCTGGGTGAACGCTTTGTCCAATGTGGTGGTGCCTTCGGTGCAGTCGTACTCCTGTCTGCCGTACGGGAACAACGTGTACCACCTTTCTGCGACGATGGCCGCCGTGTCCAACCCTCTGGCCTGCTTCATCGCGCTGTTCCTGCCCATCAGGTTTGTCAGCGGATCCGCATATGGAAGATAGTTTATTCCATCAGATTTAGATTGTTATAAACTCTAAAAATATGTTGAATTGTTTTTATTCTGAAGTTCAGTCGCAGAATTTTCTCAGTTTGAAAATTCAAAATGACAAATACATCGTTTAAAGTCTATACGACAGGTTCGACAAAACATTTCGCTAAAACATGGTGAAGATTATATATATTGTATTTCAGATTTGACTTAAAGTGTGTATGACAGGTTTCTATGATTTTCTAATTTTGACTTTATTCAGTGTATTAATACTTGTTGTAAATAGAAATTATAGTTTTACACCAATCAGGTCGGTGTTTGTGGAGAAAAGATGATAAACAAGTTGAAAAATACAGGAAGTAAACAAACCGATGACATCACACTGGGGAGACAAAGGTTAAGCAGAATTTACACAAAATACACTACTTTTTTGACCATTTAAACATTAATTCAACAAAATTAAAGGTGTTCACATTTATTTTTATTTGTCAAATCAAAAAAATGTGACATTAGATGAGTTTTGGCCCGGTTTACAGTGTTGTTGCTGCAGTAATTTCCTAGCGTGATGTCATCATTTACAACCAGGAAGTAAAATTAAAAAGCTAAAAATTGCGAAAACGGTGTAAAATTTGTAAAGAATTTTCGCTGATTTTGAAATATGTTTATCTGAACTACATTTTGGTTAAATGAGTGTCCGACCTGTCATGGGCCCTTTAACATTTTGCTTGTTTGTCCCCAGTTTTCATGATGTTTACTTCCTGGTTGGACATGAACAGCAAATTTGACATAGTTACCTAGCAACCATTTTGAAAACAAGAGCCAAAATCCACATAAATTACACAATAGTTATGATTTGACAAATAATAATACCTGATAACACCTGTATTTTGTTAAATGATGGTTTAAACTGTCAGAAAAATGTGTCAGTCGCTGTAAATTGTCAACGGCACGTCACATATTGATGACATCACAGAGGGATTCTGTTTTAGAACTCAGCTCTACTTCCTGTATGTTTAAACTTTTATTTTTCTAAATTTCTTCACAAACTTTAACTTCACGAATGTAAAACTATGATAAATATTTACTACAGGTGCCCTCCCACCAAACTAACTAACCAGGACTGCAGATGGAAATTAGCTTACATAGCTACAATCTGGTGCAATCATCTTTGCCCCCAAGCATAATGTCATTGTACATGGTCCTGTTAAATAAATAAATAAAAATAAATAAATAAATAAAACTAAGTTATAATTTGAATATCATGAGAACCTGTCATATGGACTTTAAATACACACAAACTCAGCACTGTAAAGTAAGTGTATCAAAATAAAGAGTATAAAATTTACAGTGAAAAAAATTGTAGCAAAGATCTACGATACCAAGACCTTACCAAACGATTGTGAAAATACGCATTGATTGTTTAAAAGATTTTTATTTTTACTTTGAATTTACATTTACATTACATTTTGTTTATTTTTCAGGGTAAAAAACTTCCAAAGTGAGAAATTCACCAGATTTTAAAAAACACTGTAATATTGCCTGTAAATTTTGTTGATTGAGTAAACAATTACAAGCGAATTTAGTCATCGATGTTACCAGATGAGAACCACGTGGAAACTACTGCCTGTCACACTCTCAGACAGTTGTTTCTCTGTCATGGTTCAACATCAGGGTGAAGAAAGAGACTCAAGTGTGCAGAGAAAGCATGTTCTTCACTAAACCAGGTCTGAACCAGGACTGAACTAAGTCTGAACTAGGTCTGAACTAGGTCTGAACCAGGTCTGAACTAGGCCTAAACCAGGTCTGAACCAGGTCTGAACTAGGTCTAAACCAGGTCTGAACCAGGTCTAAACCAGGTCTGAACTAGGCCTAAACCAGGTCTGAACCAGGACTGAACTAGGTCTGAACTAGGCCTAAACCAGGTCTGAACCAGGACTGAACTAGGTCTAAACCAGGTCTGAACTAGGTCTAAACCAGGTCTGAACTAGGTCTAAACCAGGTCTGAACTAGGTTTAAACCAGGTCTGAACCAGGACTGAACTAGGTCTAAACCAGGTCTGAACTAGGTCTGAACTAGGCCTAAACCAGGTCTGAACCAGGACTGAACTAGGTCTGAACTAGGCCTAAACCAGGTCTGAACCAGGACTGAACTAGGTCTAAACCAGGTCTGAACTAGGTCTAAACCAGGTCTGAACTAGGTCTAAACCAGGTCTGAACTAGGTTTAAACCAGGTCTGAACCAGGACTGAACTAGGTCTAAACCAGGTCTGAACTAGGTCTGAACTAGGCCTAAACCAGGTCTGAACCAGGACTGAACTAGGTCTGAACTAGGCCTAAACCAGGTCTGAACCAGGACTGAACTAGGTCTAAACCAGGTCTGAACAAGGTCTAAACCAGGTCTGAACTAGGTCTGAACCAGGTCTGAACTAGGTTTAAACCAGGTCTGAACCAGGACTGAACTAGGTCTAAACCAGGTCTGAACTAGGTCTGAACTAGGCCTAAACCAGGTCTGAACCAGGACTGAACTAGGTCTGAACTAGGCCTAAACCAGGTCTGAACCAGGACTGAACTAGGTCTAAACCAGGTCTGAACAAGGTCTAAACCAGGTCTGAACTAGGTCTGAACCAGGTCTGAACTAGGTCTAAACCAGGTCTGAACCAGGTCTGAATTAGGTCTGAACCAGGACTGAACTAGGTCTAAACCAGGTCTGAACCAGGTCTAAACCAGGTCTGAACTAGGTCTGAACTAGGTCTGAACCAGGTCTGAACAGGTCATGTCAGGTATGGTTTAAAATCGGGTACTGGCCCTTTAACAAACTGATAATCGTAAGAATGTAGGGACAGGACTCCATTTTGGATGTCTCTCCCAAGGACATAATGGACACACAATAAAAATAATAATAATACATGATAACTGAGAGTAAAAATGAAATTCACATAAAAACAATAATTGATGGGCATTTGTATATCTGTACATTTTGTTTCCACATTTTAAACACTTAATTGATAAACTGTAAACTGATTTTTTTTTAAAATATATATATATTAATGTTGGGTTGTTTCTACACAAATTTGATCCACGGCCACCAAATCTACCACTTACAATATATATATTGAATGGGCAAAAGTCCTTAAAGGTCCCATAACATGCAAAATGGACTTTTCAGAGGTTTTAACCTTCCTCCAGTGCTATTTGGGCCTCGTATGTTGTGCCCAAAGTGGTTTTTTGATTGATTCCCGCATGTTTTCGCTAGAGAACTGTCTTTTCCGTCCCCCTTGGCTGAGCAGCAGACGGGGGCTCCTCACTAAGATGACGCGGCTTCACCAGGATGACGTGGTGTTTAAGCCACGCCTCCAGGAAGCGCGCAGCCGCAGAATAAAAACAGCTAATGCTAATGCTACACAGTAATTACACAATGGATACGACAGACAGAAGAGTTAGCTTGTTATTTACCAAACGGCAACGTCCGTCGTCGAGGCCCTGGAGCACATCAAACTCCAGGTCAGATCCAGGACGTAGGACTCAGCACGACGCACCGTCAGGACGAGAAAATGTTTATTCAGTGTTTGTGTATCGCTGTTTACCGGAGCACACGGCGCATGTGCACTATCTCCGCTCTAGGCTTCGGCACGGGTTGGGCGGGGGAGGCGCGCGAGTTGGGCGGGGGAGGCAGCCTGCTCTCTGTTCGGGGGGGTCAGATCTCAGAGGTAGCCGTTTGCTTTTGCAAGGAGGGGGGCCAGTCCAAGAAATGGGTGTTTTTTGGAAACTGTTATGTTATGGATATTGCACAACGCAAAAATGTATCAACAAAGCCCTTAGAATAGACTGTGTGAAGGGGAAAAGAGCAGAATATGGGACCTTTAAAGATTACATGTTAACAAGAAGTTGAAACCTATGACCATCAATCTGCAAAATACTCAATGTCACCACTAGATGGAGCCAAACAATGCATTTTTTAATGATATTCAGTAAGCCTTTCTCTCTTTTAACCCATCCATAGCTGATTGTGCAGTAAGAGTTGTGTGTCATGGCAGGTCCCTGGGGGTGATGGGGGCTCTCACGGTGGTGGGCAGTGGAGTGGGGACCTACATCATGTGGATGGCCGTGCTCAGCCCCTGTCCACTCCTGGTGCACGGCGCGTGGGGAGGAGTTATTATGGTGAGTACAGGGGCAATTATATGTATCAAGCTGTACACGACTGACTCTACAGCAGGAAGTTTGTGAGGAAGTGTAGTCGCATTGACACAGAGTTTCTCAAACTGTTGCTCTAGCTCATTCTGTGGTATCTCTTTGTAGTGGTGTTAATTAGAAAAAAGAAAACTGTAACATTAGCATTTTTGGGCTTTTACTGAGCGTGCCTTGGCCTTCCTGCAATATAACTTAACAAATGTGAGTTGTAATGAGAATACCCTACTTTTTGTAATATACATTATACAGTGCGACAGCAGAGGGCGCCAGTATCTGCACAAATTTGTAATTTTATTTTATTTATTTATTTTTTTATCTTACAAAAAGAATGGAACAGTACAAAACTGAAACCATTGAGGACCAAAAAGCAGGGCAGGTCACACGGTAACCAGCCCTCCATGACGTCAAACACTTTGTTCCAAATCTGAGAGACCAGAGGGCAGGCCCATAGTAAGACAGGTATCTACGTGGCATTTTGACATTTCAAACGTAGATCCTTTCTGCTAAAACACATGTAGTGTAGCCTTAATGTGGTGAAACACAATAGCGATTGAGAATTGTATTGAGTAATAAATCGTCTCGTAAATGAAAGAAGACATATGCCTTTGTCTGCTATACAGTTATAACCGGTGCCACTGTGGATCATTATTTACAATTTTGGACATTTAAAATCACATTATTGATGTAAAATAACTTAATAAAAGAAACTAGTCAGCTGATTTCCTGGTTGAGAACTGCAGTGCTGTTTTCTGAGCGCAGTGGATTTTTATTCACTGATGCCAAAATATCTCCGTGACGCTGCTGAAATCTATGTGTATCACAGATCAAGAAAAAATAATTGAAAGAATAAAGGAAGTACATTGTGATGGGCGTGTATGGGGGGTCGGTGAAAACGGGAATTTTCGGAGTGATGGAGAAAAGATTACTCAAACATGCACGGACCACTCTGAATACAACTGAGAGGGTAAATGAGAAAACTATTAGAACATGGATAAAAGATCGATTTTGCACAATAGTTCAGTTATAGATGCAATTTCCGACTTTTTCATTGCAGCACCACCAGGGGAGTAAACAGAGGGGGAAAAAGGGGTCTGGACTCTCTTCCTGTTAATTTATATTACAGGGGGGGCCCATGTGAGGCTTCTTGCCCCGGGCCCTCATATTTCTGGGCTCCACCCTCGTTACCTGGATAAACCAGCGTCACCTCACCTTTTCTTTCAGGTGCTGGCGTGGGTGGTGTTCATCCTCACTCTGTCCTACGTGAAGGTGATGGTGGGCGTGATCCTGCGAGACGAAGGCCACAGCGCCCTCGTGTGGTGCGGGGCCGTGGTGCAGCTGGGGTCTCTGCTCGGAGCGGTCACCATGTTTCCTTTGGTCAGCGTCTTCAGCTTCTTCTCTTCGGGAGACCCCTGCAACACCCAGTGCCCCTGAGCCGAAGCCCATCAGACTTTTGCCGAATCAAACTCAAGCCTTGTTTCTGCCGGAGCGCGACAGAACCGGAAACAAGAGACTTTACACGCAGTTTGTTGCAAGACTATTCATGGGTTTCTGCTTCCTGTTATATTTGTGACATTTCCAGCACTTTTCCCCCATTCAACAGATAATGTATTGTGTCTTAAAATGTTAATCGCTATGGCAACGGTCCTAGATTTGTCCTGAAACCCATGTGTAGAAGATGAACACTTTTTGTCCTCGCTATAATTTTAAATAGAAGCACACGCAGAGATCATTTTGTGTATAACATGAAACTTTTGATCCTCGAACTTCATAGCTAGTTTAGAAACTTCAAGCACATTAAAGGTTCACTATGTAACTTTTCTGACGGGGGTTTCTCTTGAATTTAGTTGAACATTGAGCTGCTTATTTTTGAAGATATCAATTTGTGTTATTATTTTGTATTTCACTGTGATCTCTGTTGTTTTTATAGTGACTTTGCTGTTTAGATTATCTTTTGTATCTCATATATTGTTGTTTTGTGTTGTTTTTTTTGCCTTTAACCCCCAAAGAAACATTCCTCTGACACTTGTGATTGGTCAAAGTCCTGCCCAGTGTGAGATTATCTGAAGCTTGTGAAATATGCATTGTAAATGACATAATCTTTACAGGCCATTATGAGCTAACAGAGATTTGACCAATGAACTAAGTGTAAAATCATGTGTTATAGATTCATTTTATTTAAATACATTATGTGACGTAGCATATGATAAATGAACAGCACCGTTTATTATCAATTCCATTATCGATGAATTAGAAAATGTGGTTAGACATGCTTAGCGTAAAAACAAATACACAGTTATGAATGTCAACAAAAAGGATTACAGTCAAACAAAAATAATAAAGACACCGGTATATGTTATGAATAAGGACGAAGATAAAGAATAAAGGCACAGTATGTAACTTTGTGGAGATGGACAACATACTTGGAAACATTCTCCATGGAGAGCGAAAAGTTTTATACTGTGGAATATTATAGTTAAAGGAACAATATCCATGGCTCGCTCATGGGAAGGACATAGTACTTTATACATTTTTAGTGCAATAAAACCAGAAACAAAATAAAATGAAATAAAAACATACTTTTTTATGGCTAAAAAGTGATGTACTGTGCCTGTGAGTTACATAGAATAGAAAGTTAATTCAAGAAGTTAGAACAACTGCTGGTTTTTACTTCACTGTGGTTGTGTCATCGGGCAAGACACTTCACCTAAATAACGTCAAAGTTACTCACGACTCGCAGGATGTGTGTGTTGACCTGGTCTTGTTTCTATTAAACTGCCACATATCTACAGTTCCAGATCAGTCGTGGCTGCACATTCTCAAAGTTAATTTCTTGGAATAATGTTGAATTTAATATTTGTTATTTTAAACGAAAAAGAAAAGAAAATGGTGTCTGGTATAAGCATTAACCAGGGCCAGCTCTAGCTTTGTGCTCTGGTGGCCTTCATTTGTTTAAACTGCAGTGATCCACGGCTGTTAAACTCAGAGGTGGAAGAAGTACTCAGTTATGTTACTCAAATAAAAGTACAGAGAGGTGTGCAAAAAATACTAAAAATAATAGTAAAAGCATCACATTAAAAAATCTACTTAAGTAAAAGTGTTGAAGTACCTGTTTGAAAATGTACTTCATGCAGATTATGAGTCCAGTCTGACGTATTGAATGTCGTAATTGTAAAGAATTGTGCTTAATTTTGCTCAACCAAGGTCTGTTCGCATTGATTAAAAGTACTTTCTACTTTTTAGTCCAGTTACACAGATACTTGCTCTCAAATGTAGTGAAGTACAGACAACTAAAAATGTTACTTAAGTGCTGTACTTTCACTTATGCAGTTTCCACCACTGGTTAAACTTCACTAAAACATTGATACACATATTTAAATTTAAGTGGCATCTATTTGAGCGAAAAGTCAGCAGAATAAGTGGCTCTGGGCTCAGGTTAAAGTGCGTATGACAGGTTTTCATGATTTTCTAATTTTGTCTTTATTTGTTTTAAATCTAAATGATAGTTTCACAACAATCAAGTGGCCGTTTGTGAAGAATAGTTTAAATATCTGTAGAAAGTTACAGGAAGTAAACAAACCGATGACATCACACTAGGGAGACAAAGATTATCCATAATTTACACAAAAGAGACTACTTTTTTTTACATTTATTAATTAATTCAACCAAAAAATTGTTCACATGTATTTTTATTTGTAATTTTAAAAAAAAATCTGTGACATTAGATGAATTTGGCCCAGTTTACAGCGTGGTTGCTCGGTCATTTAAAGTAATTTTAAAGTGATGTCATCATCAGTGTTACCATTAGGCAACAGGCCACAATTGCCTTGGGCCCCCATCCTGAAGGGGCCCCAAGATACCACAGTGTCACAGTATTGTAGTACAGTGTACTTTAAACAAGAAAAAGACCAACAGGAGAGTCTGGGATTGTCAAATTTAGTGCATATAAAGCTAAATAACCCTAATAAAATATAACATTATTCACCTTATTCCGGTAGTTGCCGTACGCGCCGCCGTCTTGTTTCTGTTGTATTAGTTTACATGGAGCACACAAGCTCAACAGAAAATAAGTTCTACATGGACTAAAAAGCTGTTTTCAGACTGACCAGGAAATCGGTGCATTGTTGACTTGTTGTTGCTCGTGTTCATTAAACATTTTACACAAATCAATCTACTTTATGTAACATTTTAGCGGCCAGACTTTTCCCTCGTTCGTCATTAGCTTTAACGGAGTTCTCGTCAAACGGAAGTGCGTTTACAACAAAAGTGCAAAAAACAACAAAAGTGGGCGGGGCAGAGTAAGGTGGATAAAATTACAAATGAGAACTATGTATTTAAATGACCTGAAACATGAGTAAAATGCATATGAGAAAGATTTTTTTTAATATTCTCCTGGGGAAGGACCTCCAAATCGCCCTTAAAGCTGTTTAGAACATTTAAACTCTTGCACATATGTGTTAGAATAGTTCACTTTCCTCCCCAAATGTTTGAATGTGTCCAGCCTCCACACGTAAGAAGAAAAAAACACACACACGACAAAAACCACAAGCTTCTTTCAAGAACAATTAAAGAGACACTACAGAAAATCACACTTGATGAGGGGCCTGTACTTCATTTTGCCTTGGGCCCCCACATTCCTAGGTCCGCCACTGGTCATCATTTACAACCAGGAAGTACAACAAAAAACCTCCAAAATTGCTAAAGCGGAAGAAAATTTGTAAAGTATTTTAGCAAAATTTGAAATATATTTATCTGAACTGCATTTAAGTGACATGAGTCGTCCAACCTCATACGCCCTTTAAGAGTCTGCTTTGGGCTTTTTGCAGAGGTCTAACTGCAGCAGGTTCACTAAGTCAGTTTCCTGCGGCATCTCTGGCAGTTAAACTCTCCCTTGGTGTACAGATAAAACATGGGGTGCACGAGACTCGACACGGACAGGAAAAATACGCACAGCGGGATCAGCTTGCAGGTGTACCACGTCTCATCCACGTCCTTCAGCTTCCCCATGACCACCACGGGGACGTAGCAGCTCAGGGCGGTGGCCGACGTGACGCAGATGGTGATGAACGCCCGTCTTTTGGCCGGGTGGAGCGAGTCTTTCCCCACTGGAGAATTTCTGAGAGCTTTGGCCACTTTGTAGCTCGTATACAGCACGATGAGACTCAAAGTTACCATCAGAAAGGCCGGCACTTCCCGTATTATGTCCTGCACTGACTCCATTTCTTTATTTGTTAATATGTACAGAATAGCGAGGGAGAGCGAGGTTATCCAGACTGACGCTGCACAAACCTCTCTGCATTTGTACTTTTTCAGCAGGGGGAAGTAAGTGGGGTGGATGACAGCAATGAACCGCTCCAAACAGATAAAGCACAGCTGCATCGGTCCACCGACTTGAACATAGAGGAAAATGAAGTTGTGGAGCTTCCCCGGAGACAGAGGAGAGAGGAAGATGATAAACAGGTGGACCCATATGAAGCAGTACAGCAGGTTGTAGAAGAGAGCCAGGCTGGAGTTGAGGACGTCGGGTTGTTTGGAGGTCAGGGTGATCCAGAGGAGGCGCGCCGACATGGGCTGACCCAGCAGCAGAGACATCAGGTCCAGGGAGGCCACCACGGCCTGGTACCGCGGCTGCATCTGACATTGTTCATCGAAGAGCGACGAGTTTGTTGTTGAGTTTGTGTCATCATTGTCTTTTCCCATCTTTGAAACACAAGTAAACAAACCTCACTTAAAACATACACGCACGTACAACACAATGTAATTCAACGCACACGACTTTTCCCACGTCGTTTGATTTGAATTGTTACAGCAATGATCCTATTTTTTAAAAACTCTCGCTGTTTTTTGTATGTCTTCAGTTGTACTTTTGTAATACGTTTTCGAGATTGTAAATCAGGGGTGTCCAAACTTTTTCCATCGAGGGCCACATATTGAAATATAGACCAAGCGGAGGGCCACAAATCAATCGTGAAACGTTAAAAAAGCTGCATTTATCTGATGTTTTAAGCTCCACCACATCTACATTCAGTCTCAGTGTCTTAATATCAGGTCTGTGTGGCACCAAAATGTTAGTTATTTAGGTTAGAATTGTAGAAAATCTGAAATGTGCTGTAAATAGTACTTCTCAGGACAGAGTGGGCCAATTCACCAGGAAGACTAAGGGCCAAGAAAAATTGGTCTGAGGGCCCCCGGGCCTGAGTTTGGACATGCCTGTTGTAAAGCAAAGCAGTGTTCAGGGTTTAGAGGCAGAGGTGGGGAAAAGTTCTTGTTTTGAAAATCTCAAGTAATTCTCAGGTCTTTGGAATCAAACTCAAGTCCCAAGTCAAGTCCTTTCTAGTCTTGAATTACCCAACACAGCTCGCATTCTTGTGTCGTATGAGTTTTGAAAATGGCCGTTCATAAAATATCCAGACAAAAATCGAAAACTGTGAGGGAAATGTTCCAGTTTGCAGTGGTGGAAAGTAACAAAGTACAAAAGTAAAAGCACTGTTTAGGCATCTGTACTTTTTACAGTGGATACTTTTTACTTTAACTTCACTACATTTCAGGGCATTTATCTGTACTTTCTGCTCCACTACATTTTTAACTGGACTAAAAAGTATATTTTCTAAAAGTTTTAGACCTGCTGAAAAGGCTGAGTGGTTTATTTTTAGCACATTTATGGCTTGCCCTTTTGTTTTTGTTTTTCCTAGTTCTTTTTGGGCAAACAAAATAGCCTCTGTTGAGAAAAATACTAAGTTATAGTAATTAGTTATTATAATGACTAAAACTCAACAGAATCAATCAATCAAGATTACAATTTGATGCTTTAATAGTTCTCCAAACCAAAAAGAATTACTTTTACTTTTTACTCTTAAAGTACATTTTTAAAGGAGTACTTTAATACTTTAACTTGAGTAGATTTTAGAATGTGATAGTTTTACTTTTACTCCATCCATCACTGCCAGTTTCTTCCTGTAAAATTAAACATTTAAAGTACATTTAACAGATGCAGATCAATACAGAGTAAAAACATTTATTTTTTAAACAAGAAGCATCAAGTCGTCTCAAATTAAAGCGCTCCAATGGAGTCTGAGACAATGTTCTTCAAGTTCAAGTCCAAGTCTTGAGTCAGAAATAGAGAATCAAGTCACACTTTGTAAATCCACACTTTGTCTGGTTACAGGTGTTTTTAAAATGTCCTGAGAGTAACGTTAATCTGATCCTTCTTATTTTTTTTTATAAATCCCAAATAGGATTATTCATCTATATAATCTACATAATGGTATTCCAAATATAAATATAGGCTTGTTATAAAATTATCGGTTGAGTTAAAGGTTGAAGGCCGCTAAGAAACTAAACTTTGGCCAAATTTAAATGTAAAAAATAAAATGACTGAAGTATGAGTAAACAGAATGAAACCTAATTACTGAACCGTCCAATTTGGGATCTAATGAAAGTTTAATTTAACAAATAGCATTTTTAAAACCAACTCTGACTCTACATCAGAGCAGTCACAACTTTGGTTAAGCTCACATATATTACTTTAATCAAAAATAATAACACAAATAAAATATTAGTCAATGATACATTTACCGTCAGAGTTCGTCAGGTGGATCCAGCTGTGTCTGTGGTGAAAATAACTTTGACTGACGACTAAAGACTTGATTTTCCTAACGACGTGAGACTGGAGCTGTGCGTCAGGACTAAGTCAACAACTCCAGAGTCAAGAGCCTGATTTTCATGAACCACAAGCGTTTGCTCAGATAAATGTAAAGAACTTGCAAATGCTGTTCTTGAAGTACCAGTCGTGGCCTGAAGAGGGCAGTGTGCACCTGGACATGACTAAAAGGCTGGGGAATAAATATTGACTGGGAGAGGAATCAACAACATGCATTCACCATAACAGTGGATAGTTGGCCTGTGTTTACAGCACGAGAGAAGTCTGATCATCCAAAACACTGTCAGTGGATTGTAGAGCGACTATTGCACTGGGAAGATAAAGCACACGGCATTTTAAAACAATCCTCTCAAAATGTAAAAAAATCGATTACAGTTTTGTCTTTGCCACTTTAGTTTGCCCTTTTTGCCTTATTTTCCTTGTCAAAACCGGCACAGGGAGAAAAATCAGAAAGAAATCAGATAATGGTCAGATTTTTGGTGTGTATCATGTGAATGTGAGTTTTTCTTTTTTTTTTTTTTGGCTGTAAATGTTGATACATCACAAAATATCTGATCTGGATCTTAAATGTTCAAACAATTTCACAAAATAATGCATGGTCTGATTTTCACATGGAATAAATGAAAACGTGTAAAACTATGATTTTATCAATGATATATGATATGAATGAATGATAATATGTACTTCACAGTATTATGTGCAGCTAGAAACGGTTTCAATGGTCATCATTTGGACTCTCTTTTTAAAATCAGGACAATTCGAATATATCAAGTATAGTCATGATCACTAATTAATCATGACTATTGAATGGAAGTTGAAAAGTCTTGAATTTCAAAACAGCGTCCAAATCTTTGAAACCTTTTCTACGATGGAACCCTCCTGGACGAACGAGGGATTACAGCGACTGTTGTGTCCATGATTTACCTTTACTTAACGGCAGTGGCGGACCTAGGAATTTGGGGGCCCAAGGCAAAATTAAGTCTAGGCCCTTCCTCCTCAAGTGTGATTTTCTATAACTTTTCTGCCGTGTCTCTTGAATTGTACTTGAAGGAAGCTTTTGTTGTTGTTGTGTTTTACTATTTTAAAGCTTGTATGTTTAAACAGTTTTAAAAAGGGGGGTTTGGGGGTCGTTCCCCAGAAAAATATTTAAGAAATCAGACCATATTTTCTGTTTGTTGGTGCATTTTAACACATATTCAGCTGATTAAAATACATTGTGTTTATTTGAATTTTGATAATGTCATATTTTATTTACTATTTAGTTTGATTTCAACACATTTGACAAATTCCAAACTGTTTTATTGGTCTTTTTCTTGTTTAAAAGTACACTGCACTACTTTACTGTGAGAAAAGCAACTGTTTCCTTGTGTCTATGATGAGCTGGGCATCTGATTGGGGGCCCCTTCAGGTTGAGGGCCCAAGGCAATTGTGGCCTGTTGCCTAATGGTAAGTCCGCCCCTGCTTAACGGACAAATATTATGCATTATTCATATTGTCATTAGCCTTTAAACCTGCTAATCTCACGTTTTAGAACTATAAAATCAAATGTTTTTTGCAGAATACCATATAACTTTCTCACAGCCTTAGGAGAAGCTAAAGTACATTCGCTTTGGCTCCACCTACAGGCTGCAGAGGCAATTGCACTCTCAGAGCGAGTTTGACGACGATTTATGGTTTTAACAACAGAACAGCAGATTCTTGGAGCCACATGACGTCACACGAAAAAAAGTGTTGTTGTCGGTCGGAGGGAGAGGATTTTCTGTGATTCGTCAAACTAGCGTGAGTGAAGCTAAATGCTCCTGGTGTGTTTTTGATGGACAGAACATTGTTAGAACATGGTTAAAAGCTCAAAAAAGTACATTTTGGATAATATTTGTCCTGTAATATTTTCCTGACTCTGTGACAAAGACACGAGGCACAATAACAGATGATGCTTGTTTATTACAAATACACAAAATGAGGACGAAGCAGGATAATAACTTGTGCAGTAAATGTCTATGGCTTCTCCCGTTGGTTAAGACTCTTAAATACAAAATACATACAAAACTGGGAATATAAATGTCTTTAGTATTATCCACAGTGTGTCAGGTAGTATGAAATAAACAGGGTTAAACAGCACTCAAAAATGTTACGTTAACTTTAATTATGCCGGCTTTTCCATCTAAATATTTCATGCTGTTTTATGTAACAATTTAAGTTGAGAAATATAAAAAATGCTCAACATAAAATAGTTACCTGGAAAACGATGACATAATTAATCAAACCATTTCTTTAGTGAAAGCTCATGCTAAGAATAAATACAAAAAATACAAAATGGTAGGCTATACATTGCTATATTTATAACGCTTTTGACGGCATTTCTTTGGGTGATTTACATTAGCTAACAATGCTAACGTTACATATACGTCGCTTCCAGGTTTGATTGTCCAGCATCATTAAAACTGAGATGAACTGCTTCTGCTATAAGTGCAACTGGTATATAAAAGTAAAGCTAAGTCAACATACATTTCATACAGTTCCTTTGGTTGAAAAAATATCGAAAGTTGGGATTCTCTTGTTTATTTGTACCACATTTCAGTGATTTTAGCAAAGTTTAGGGAAAAATTAAGCGCAAAACATACCAATCTGTGGCCAGTCGACAAAGGGGTGCATAGTCCCCAGAATTGGACCATCTGCTAATGACTTTATGCTCAAGGGGGCCCCATGTGACCCGGGCCCTCCAATTTCTGTCGACGGCCCTGTCCATAATATGTTTTAAGTAAATTCTTCATTGGGAAAACATTAAAAATTTCAGTTTCATTACTGTTGCCTATTTTGAAGACTTTTAACCAATCAAAACAGATAATTGACAAAACATTCAGTTCAGGTTGATTTATTGCTATGGCAACAATCAGAATTTTTTCATAACTTGAATATTTTTGCTGCGATTGTCTTGAGGACATAGATAAACTACGCCCGGGATTTTAACATATTAGAAACACCCTGATTGAGAAAAAAGTTAAAGCCATTAACATTTTAGTGCTTTAGTTATTTAAAAACAATAATAATAAAATGAGGAACAATTGTATTTATGCGCAAACAAGCTTAGGACGTTAAAATCCGAGGTTGAACTTACAATTCCAGTTAAAGGCACGACTTGAATGGTATAAAACGCTTGATATGGAGCATTGCAGTTGACATTATATACAAATACATGTGTCATAGAACAGGCACCGAATCATTTACAAACTAGAATAATAAAGACACAAAGGGAATGCTTGGTTTTGGTCTAAAAGCTTAACTACGGTGGTGGCTACTTCATGTTTACGCGTTAAAATCAGTCGTTAGTTATTCTTCCTGATAACGTTGAAGGCAAAATCAAGGCACGTTTCGTTGGACCCTGGTCGTCGTCAATGTTCAAACTTCAGCAAAGTTTGTGCAGTTTTTGTTTTTCTTCTTCTTCTTTTGTCGTCCGATCGCAGAAGGCAGGAAGCAGAGCAGTGTCTTTGGTGTGACCTTTGACCTCTCGGACTGGAAGCTACGCGTGGCTGTGGACGGAGATGCTCGACAAATCGTTCCTGATGATTTCATTGACTGGAACAGAAAAGAGACAGAGGGATAACTATTATTGTTACGGAAGCAGAGAGTGAATGTCGTAGTCTAGCATTATTAGACACAGTTCAGACATGTAATGGAACCTGTTAGTTATTTCAAAATGTCAGTGAAAAAACAGACAAATGTGTGGTAAATAAACAGTAAATGGTCCTTTCAAATGGCAAGTGTAGATTAGAAGAGTGTAACGAAAGGAAGATTAACAAAGCACCAAAGCACTCCAGAGTTCGAGTTCAGAACTGTGTGTTTGGGCCTCAAAACTCCTGCCATGAACACAATAAATGGACATTTGTGCAGTTTTCTCTTGGCGCCAGGAAAGAAAACAATCACACAGAGATGGATGAGTCAAACTAAACCAAAAATCACAGACTGGATTAAAATTATGACTCAAAAAATGGAAAGAATTACGCTTGGACATAATTTGAACATGGACCAGTTCGATAGACTTTGGACTAAATGGGACGTGTACATTAATCTGGTTGTGTAAAATGTTTGATACTGTTTTTCTTTTCATTTTTGATTTGTTGTTTGCTTTCTGGTCCTGTTCTGTGTTTGTGAAATGTATAAAACTGCAAAGAACTAAATATTTTTTGGATGAAATCAAAAAGAAAGAAAGAGAAGGAGCAGAAAAAGTAAACCAAGTGCAATTTGACCAGCGACAATATAAAAAGGAAAGGTGCGGACTTCAAAACCACAGAGGAGCAGCTTCTGTACTGCCACCTAATGATGTCATCAAGTGGAGCAGAGCATTTTCAGCTCTGGACATGGACATGAACTGAATATGTAAGGTTATTTGAGCATAAAAAAAAGCAAACGTGTCCTAAAGTTTAAAAATATGTGATTGAAACAGAACTTTTTGCACTGAAATTGATGTTTTATGGTAGATTCAAGTTTTTTCTTCATTATTTGCATTTTGATCATGTGATTAATTGACACATTTTAACAAAACAGGAATAACAAAACATAAAATAACTTAACAAATAAAATATAACAATAAAAAAGTAAGAACCTAATAGTTGTAGACATTAAAATTCCAGAATAACTTCATGTTTTAGGCGCAAATAGTTTCACACTAAACAATACGAGAGCCTTTGCCAGACTGATTATCACTATTTGCAATCCTAAACTCCAGTCGATCCTAACCTGATCTGAATCTATTTGCAGATCTGATTGCGGTAGGATGTGTTGTTTCCTACATTAGCCCGGTGCGTGTCCCGGTGTGACTCGGGAGCGTCTGGAGACATGATGCAAACCCTGCTCCAGGTGTTGTTTTGTTCGGCGTCTCGAGCAGCAGCTGAGGACAGGGACCGGAGCCGAGGTGAAAAATAGAGACGCCACGACCCCGGGGAGACACTAATCATTTTGTGGCTCGTTTAGAGACCTATTTTCTCAAGGGTTTATGCAGAACCCAGAGAGATCGTTCATTATTCGGAAGAGGGCTTTCTAATCCAGCAGCCTGTGTGGGATTTGAACGGCGACGGTGGGAAGTGAAGACACATTTTTCAAAACTTCAGTTTAGAGTCAAGATATTTATGCACGTGTGACAAACAAGATACTGTAAAATCTCAATAAATAGTCAAATAAAAGTAGTGCAATATAAGTAAGACAGTACAGTTTATTTGTGTAGCACCTTCCTCAGACAAAACGGTCACAAAGCGCTTCACAGCAAGAGAGTAAATAGAAATGTAAGTGCTTAATCTATCCACCTTATTCTGCCCCGCCCACTTTTGCCTCTTGTTGCCACAGATACGCACTTTTGTTGTAAACGCACTTCCGTTTGACGAGAACTCCGTTAAAGCTAATGACGAACGAGGGAAAAGTCTCACCGCTAAAATGTTACATAAAGTAGGTTGATTTGTGTAAAATGTTTAATGAACACGAGCAACAACAAGTCACAACGCAACGATTTCCTGGTCAGTCTGAAAACGGCTTTTTAGTCCATGTAGAACTTATTTTCTGTTGAGCTCGTCTGCTCCGTGTAAACTACAACGGAAACAAGACGGCGGCGCGTACGGCAACTACCAGAATAAGGTGAATAGCAGCAAATTCAGTGCAGTTATGCTTGTCATGTATCCACACAATCCACACAATCCACACAAAATTAGACTAAATACAACACCAGGAAATGCACTCAAATGAGTCGTTGCATTTGAAGGTTTCAGTGAGAAATAGTGGCACCAGTGGTAATGTTTACTCGCTTTTAACACAGTGTGAATTGTGTGGTCCGCTGTGTTTTTATTTATTTTCATTTATTTTATGTATTTATGTCTATTCTATGTTTTTGAGGATTTTGCTTGGTTTGGATTTCACTGATTCTACTGTGTTTAGTGAGTGGTGGGATCAAATTCAGCAGCCATTGTATGTTTTGTATGGTTTGTTGTTTAATGTTTTATGTCTGTGCAGCACTTTGGAAACGGTTCTGTTTATAAAATGTGCTTTTTAGGTTTTAAAAGAAGATGAAATGTACTTTTATCTGAATTAGGAGGCGTTATTGGTTGTAAATTTGGCATAATTTTGGAGTATCTCGGACCATGAATAAAAGAAAAATGTAGAGATAATAGTAATAATTGATGTGACTATTACTATTTGACCCAATAAAGTGGATTTGGAATCATATGGAATTGTTTGTTTGAAATGTCAGTTGTGACGCTTTTACACTTTTAATTTGACTATTTATTGAACTATATTCAACCAGGAAAGCTCCACTGGGATTAAGGATCTCTTTTTTAGAGGAGATGAGCCGACTGTACGTGTTTTTAGTCGTAGGGAAACTGGGGCACCCAAAGGAAACCTGCACAAACACAGGAAGAACAAGCAAACTCTGCACAGAAAGGGATGGAGTCAATGCTTGGAAATGATATCTCTCTGTAGTTTATACACAGACATATACTGTATGGAATCAAAACAAACATGGACGCTTACGAGGAAAAAGAAAGGCAAAAAAGAAAGACAAAACATTGTGCATGAGTGAGGCACAAAATTCTGTAAATTCAAGGTGAGAAAAGTTGGTTCAGATGACCAATGAGCTCGTTTGTTTCATATGCAAACAAATAAATCTGATTGCACGGTTCTGTTTGAGTTTGGCTCGAGGTGCGACAGAGGGAGAGGCGACCAAATTCAGGATCTTCTTGTTCAAAATGATAGTTACGAAAGCAGAGAGTGAATGGCGTAGTCTAGCATTATTAGACACAGTTCAGATATTGTAATAGAACCTGTAATTTATTTCAAAATGTCAGTGAAAAAACAGACAAATGTGTGGTAAATAAACAGTTTATTGAACCAGTAAATGGTTCTTTCAAATGGCAAGTGTAGATTAGAAGAATGTAATGAAAGGAAGATTAACAAAGCACCAAAGCACTCCAGAGTTCGAGTTCAGAACTGTGTGTTTGGGCCTCAAAACTCCTGCCATGAACACAATAAAGGGACATTTGTGCAGTTTTCTCTTGGCGCCAGGAAAGAAAACAATCACACAGAGATGGATGAGTCAAACTAAACCAAAAATCACAGACTGGATTAAAATTACGACGTTAAAAATGGGAAGAATTACGCTTGGACATAATTTGACCAAACTCAGGATCTTCTTGTTCAAAATGATAGTTTGAAGTCCTGTCTCTACTGACTACTATGTTGAAGTGCATATTTCTTGCTGTGTCTCTGTGTAAGGGGCCGGTGCAGCTGTGTGAGTCGTCCCGGGACAGGAGCCGCACAGAGCAGGTCTTCCCTCTGTCCCACTCACAGGACAAACCCTCACAGCACCATTACTGCAGGATCAGGGTCCCAGAACGGGGCAAACCCTCCTCAGAGAAACACAGCCCTGACCAAAATATAACTCACTTCCAGCAAAAGGAGAGGTCAGCGAGGGGCCGGACCACAGAGTTACTGTACACTCAGCAGGATAAAATTATGAACATATTTTTGGACCAGAATGGCTGTGTTTGCCTCTGTTTTTGGCTCTGCTATTTTTGCAACACATGGGCAGCTTCAGTCCAAACTCAGCTGAACGGTTTTGGAAAGGGGTCTAATTGCAATTTGTCAGACTAATCTTGCAATAGCGATTCAGATTAAATTACACATGAAATCAAGATTCAGTTCAGATGTAATTAACAATCAACCATAAATGTCTAAACTATTAGAAGATTAGCATACATTTAAGAAGATGTTTGTAAACATCTAACTACCTTAATGTGAGCATTCTTATAATACTTTTTTTTTAAACGTTCACAAAAATTGTATTAATCTGATGTTTTAAGTGCCAACACACCTAAAGTCAGTCTCAATGCCTTAATATCAGGTCTGTCTCACACCAGAATGTTAGTTATTTAGGTTATAATTGTATAAAATCTCACATTTGCTGTAAAAAGTACTTCTCAGGCCATAGTTTTGGACCTGTCTGTTATAATAGGATCTTGATCTTCTCCTGGCGGTGGAATACTTTGAGGCATTGCTTTCCATAACTTCTGCGTATTATGAAGAAGACAGAATGATTTTCCAAATATTGATCTACCTTCATTACCAAAATAATTGCAGCTTTTGTGATTATGCCTGGTTGTTGGTCTGGAGCGTGGAAATGTAAGATCTGGAGGATGAATCAAAGATGGAGTCATATTGGTTTCAATGGCCATACTGGTTCAAAAAATACATTTTTTCTTCCACAACGTGCACCGTGTGATCAGCTTTGACCGATCGGCACGATGGCAGAGCGGAGATAATCCAGAGTGAATGCAGGCTAAATCTTACAAAGCTGTTTTAGGCATTTAAACTGCCTTGAAAATGCCTTAAAACTTGACCTTTGTGAAAACTGTAGGTCCCTGCAGTGCATGAACATGAGCAGTTTGATTCACATTAGTGCTCTGGGAAGGATTCTCTCCAGGCCCCGAAGTGCAGTACCTGTGAGTGACCACTAATCAAAATTATATTATACAGCAGATCCATGGTCTGGGCTTATCTGGGCCATGAATGAAGGCCGCTTGCTCCCATCTCGGACCACTTCACCCTCCTTCTCTGTCGGCATCAATGAGGCCCGAGTGACTGGTGTCAAATCAAATGCTTTATCAAATCTAAAAGCAGGGAAAACACAACTATGGACAATTCTGTTTAAATGTACATAATAATATTTAATCTATTACCTTATACTCCCACACAAATAGGACCAAACTTGTGGCCGTTATCCCACAAATTTGAATAAAAAGGAAGATCCCAGCTATATTCTCACAGCCTGAAGTCATTACAAAGTGAGGACAGCGGCAACAGCACATCTGACTGAGAAAACCTGGCAGCCAAGTCCACGACAGAGGTTCAAAAATGTGCTTCAACAGATCCAGATTTTCTCAAGCTTTTCAAGTTTGAATACTTTTATTGCATATTTGTCTGAAGCCACAGACCGTTACATAACTCACAGACAACGCAAGGTCCCCAGTCGTATCATCAACTTCATATAATAAACTAACGCTAAAGAATCAACTCCAACGATGAAAAATATAATCGCCAACTAATGAGAGATAGAAAATGATGGATTGGATTAACAACGTTGTAGCTACACAAAGCACTATATTAATCATTCACTCCATGACTTTCTGGACTAATACTTGGGACTAAACCCAGAACTAAACCTGGACTAGATCAGAACTACACGAGGACTGGAACAGGACTGCACCATTCAATCAATAACACATCAAAAAGAGCTCAAACCAGGACAGATCAAGAGCGAACGCACTTTAAAAGGCAATAATCTGGTCGTACATATGGGACGCCTGTTTGAAGAGACATATTATGTTTAGTTCTGGTATAATCTATGACTCATGTAAATCATTATTTTACATTTTGTTCATTTTAAGGTGAGGCGCTGCAGGTGAAACGGAAGAAATCCTAAATTTAAAGATATCAATTTGAAAGTTCTCCTGTAATTTACTCACATAAATGTAAGAAACAACAAACTAAGCTTTCATCTAATGCCTTCATGTAGAAATAAGGCCTTTTTTGAGTAAAAACGTCCAAAATTTCACATATTTGGAACATTGAAATCTGAAAAATGGACAGAACCAGGTTTAAATCTCTTGGTTCATTTTGTACACATGTTTGTAACAAAGAGGGATTTTGAATTTGTTATTTGGTTTTCGAGATCTAACTGAAAATTGATCTAAAATTCAAATTTCACCATTTTTTAGACTTGAAACTTTAATAAATCAGGCTACTTTAAGGCTGATTTTTATGTCTTTTTTTTTTTTTTTTTTAATTAATTTTCTACCGCTTATTCCCGTTAGGGGTCGCGGGTGACTGGAGCCTATCCCAGTGACTTTGGGCCTTAGGCGGGGTACACCCTGGACAGTGGCCAACTCGTCGCAGGGCTGACACAGAGACACGGACAAGGACAGACAACCATTGACTCTCACATTCATACACTAGGGACAATTTAGAGTTCTCAATTAACCTACACAGTCATGTCTTTGGACGGTGGGAGGAGCCGGAGAACCCGGAGAGAACCCACGGTAACACGGGGAGGACATGCAGACTCCACCCAGAGAGATCGTGTGATGTCAGGGTGGTTCAGAATTCGAAACCACGATGTTGGGGTGGTGCGGGATTCGAACCCACGATCTCCTTATTGAGAGGCAGAAGCTCTAGCCGCTCTGCCACCGTGCACCCGATTTTTTTTTTTTTTTTTCTTTGTGGGAGAAAAGAAAACGGCCTTTGAAGTCATAAAGTCCCGGAGAAATCTGTAGATGAAATGGATTAAATGAAGTAATAAAACATCTTTAGGAGCAGATTGGACATGTTTGTTGTTTCCACATGAAAGCTGATATACTGAGAGAGCAAACTGACCAAAAACACAAAATAAAAGGGTTCTGCCTGTTGCGTCTCGCCTCAAGACACAATGTTGATCTAAAAACGACTCCACGTGTCAGTTGACTTCTGATTTACGCCTGTCTCGGTGCGGCACGTCACTGTCAAAGCTCCTAAAAGTCAATTTTGCATGATACGTCTCCATTAAATAAAGACAGAAATGCTCCTCTTATTTGCGCTGAGCAGGTCGACCGCTCTCTCTCGTATTTGATTTGGCTCCGACCTCGAACACATCTGGATTTAAAACAGACAAGTCCGGCCCGTCCAGAGCCCGCCGTCCCACTCCTGCTCCAGTCAACCACAATGACAGCTGTAAATGTTCAACTCTGAGATCTCACTCGCTGCAAAATCCAATCATCGCTCTGTCCCATAACGTCTGTGATTTAGGCTTTACAGACTGTCCCCTCGTGTCCCGTTGTGGAGTAAATGTGACGGAAAGGCATGCACAGAAAAATACAAAGAGAAAGTTGTTTTTAAATACTTTTTATGTTACTGTCAATGATAGCTGTAGTAGAAGCTGTAAGAGTAACATTAGAGGCATGTCCAAACTCAGGCCCGGGGGCCAAATGCGGCCCTCAGACCAATTTATCTTGGCCCTTAGTCTTCCTGGTGAACTGGCCCACATTGTCCTGATAAGTACTATTTACAGCACATTTCAGATTTTCTACAATTCCAACCTAAATAACTAACATTTTGGTGCGACACAGACCTGATATTAAGGCACTGAGACTGAATGTAGATGTGGTGGAGCTTAAAACATCAGATAAATGCAGCTTTTTTTAACGTTTCGCGATTGATTTGTGGCCCTCGGCTTGGTCTATATTTCAATATGTGGCCCTCGATGGAAAAAGTTTGGACACCCCTGCATTAGAGGCAGCGTTAGTTAAAGCAATTATTTCTTATGTATAAAAGACATAGAATAATAACTTTGCTCTAGAAACTGAATTGCTGTGAGGTTTAAATTTGCAATTTCACGAGAATCCATCATGTACAGCAACCTGGCTGATTTGAGAGTTCACACAACTTATGGTGAAGAGCAGAAAGCGTACATTTTGTAGCAAAAAAATAAAAGATTATATTTAAGTTTTCATTCAAGGATTTGTCTATTTGTCCCCAGTTTGACAAATTTGGTAAAGTTTACAATGTCACTTCCTGATTGTGTAACCAGTGTTTCCCAACCAGGGGTGCGGGGACCCCAAGGGGTACAAGAGCAATTACCAGGGGGCACTTGGAATGGTTTCAGATTTTAAATTAAGATGAAATGTACTTTTATTTGAATTAAAACGTGTCATTAGTTGTAAATTTAGCATCTTTTGGAGTATCATGGACCATAAATATAATTAAATAAAGAATAGAATAGTAATAATTGACTGTATTTGACTAGAAAACCCATTTATTTGCCCGAAACTCAAGTTAAGGGGTACTTTTGTGTCGCTTTTATTCACATTTTTATCGCTTTTATTCACGTTTTTGTCATTTTTAGCCACTGTTTGTCGCTTTTATTCACATTTTTGTCGCTTTTAGTTACTTTTAATCACTTTTATTCACATTTTTGACATTTTTTGTCACAGTTTGTCGCCTTTATTCACGTTTTTATGCTTTTAGTTACTTTTTATCACTTTTATTCCTGTTTTTGTCACTCTTAGTCACTTTTTGTCGCTTAGGGGGTACATGAGACAAAAAAAGATTGGGAACCACTGCTGTAAACAACGGCCAAAATCCATTTAAATTCCACAGCAGTTAATACTGACTTTGGATAATGCCTGAAAACGCCTTTATTTTGTAAAATGTTTCTTTAAACTGTCAGTAATATGTGTCATTTTCGATGGATTGTCGCTTATTGATGACGTCACAGAGAGATTCTGTTTAAGAACGCAACACAACTTCCTGTAATTTTAAACTTTTATTTATCAGTTTTTCTTCACAAACTGCAACTTCACAAATGTAAAACTATGATAAATATTTACCAAAGAGACTCTCACCAAATGAAGAAAAACTTGTCATGTGCACTTTAAAAATAAATAAAAAAGTGCACACAAAAATATGTCACAATATGTCATAGTAAATACAGCTCTCTGGAAAAACTGTCAGTCAAATAATCAAAAGGAAATGAGATATATCTAAAACATTAATTATTACTTGTGAGGCACTAATCGAAAGAAACAGAGAGGATGATGCCACACATTCATTTAGCCAAAAACGACACTATTTTAATATCAAAACATGTCGGTTGTGTCAGCCGTGATTAACTTTACGGTGAGTCCCTCCTTTTCCCAAACTATATCGACGGGAGTCATTTAACACTGATGGTATTTCATCTGGAATTAGCCAAGAAGAATAATGGAGAAGTAATAGAAGCAGTTAAAGTAGTTATTTTCATATTTTTTGACTTTAGGAAGAAGTATTTTGGACCTTTCTGAAGTTATATACACACTCTAGACCCTTTAAAAATGTGTAAACAAAAACATTCTAAAATCTGGAATGGAGGCAAAAGTGAAGAACATAATGAGATTTCACTGGAGAAACTGGGAACAACCTCAGAATAATACAAAATCCAAGTGGTTTGTCAAAGTAAAAGCACTCGAGCACTGTAAGAGCCTGGTTTAAACACGTGTACTATTGAATTTTAAGACATTTGTTTATTTAATGGGAGCTGATAACAGACTCTTAGCATTTTTGATGAAGACAAAATCATGATTCTTAAATTTTACTGGAAAAATACTCACAGAAATGTAGAGCCCACATTAGTTTTTAATTTTATCTGCAGATATATTACAGACTTTACCGCAAATTATACTTTTGTGAAGGTCAAATACAATTTTGAGGCTAGAAAAGTGTACATTCTCCATCCTTTGTAAAAGAAAAGCAAACTAACTGACATTTATAACCTGAAAATTCTAAAATGTTGCTTATTTTTTATTACAAAAACTTAAAATCCTTACTTTTTACATCTGATGTCAGTTAATCATTGAAAGTGTATTATTGCCTCCATTCTGATGACATAAAGTGCCTCTGACAGGTTGAACTACTCATTTCACTAAACTGCAGTCTAGATAAATATACTTTAAATTTGGCTAAAATACTTCACACATTTATCCCAGTTAAGCCATTTTTTTAGGTTTTTTGTTTTACTTCCTGGTCATAAATGATGACATCACACTAGGACATTACCATAGCAACCACACTGTACTCTGGGCCAAATTCATCTAATGTCAAGGTTTTTTATTTATTTTACAAATAAAAATACATGTGGGCACATTTTTTGTTGAATTAATGTATAAAGGGTCAAAAAAAGTAGTTTATTTTGTGTAAATTATGCACAAACTTAGTCTCCCCAGTGTGATGTCATCAATATGTTTACTTCCTCTAACTTTCTGCAGATTTGTCAACTTTTCTCCACAAACTGATACTTGATTGGTGTCAAACTATCATTTAGATTTACTACAGGTATTTATACACCAAATAAAGACTAAATTAGAAAATCATGAAAACCTGTCATACGCACTTTAAGGGGTATAGTCTTTTTAATATTATATTGGAGATACGTTAAAATAAAACATATTTTAAAAGTATGGTAGTAGTAACAGTATTCATTGTGATAGTAGATGTAATAAATACTCATTGTATCATTGGTTCACTTCATCAGAGCAAAAGGACAAATGTATGTTGATTCAGAGCCTCATATTGAGGGCAGCACTTCCTGTGTTGCCGAGTGCGTTGCCGAGCGCGTTGCCGAGCGCGTTGCCATGGCCCAGTTCTAGTGGTGGTGCTAGATTTGAAGTGGAGCGTCTAATTGAACTCAGTCAATGTATTGATCTGCGAGAGCCACAACAGTGACCTAAAACAGGCCCCGCTCCAGAGAGTCCCAGATGAGGACCAGGACGGGCCGGGACAAGATCAAGCTCAGCGCAGGGCACTGAGTCAGGAGTCGTTTGGTCCATTAAATGGCCAATGGTGTTTCAGTCAACCAACATTTTTATCAGTAAGTTTGTCACTAAATATTTTATTGCGATTATAACATTGAGTTATAATAAAGGCTGGAGAGAACGTCACCACGGTAACCTATAGAAACCAATGTCCAGTTCCAGCTCCATGTAGTGTTGGAAAATTCTACTAAACACATACAAACTTTAAGGGACCTAGACTTTTTCAGCATAATTTTGTAATAAATACTTTAACACTTTTCGTATTTGTGCTTTATCTAATGCTCAAGTTCTACCAAACTATAGTAACGGTTGTGAAATACACAGAGTAATTATCAGTAGTTGTGTCCATATGGTGCGTTAACCACAAACATAGCTTTATTCTGCATAAAATACAGACCACTGTGGTGTTTTCAAGGTTAATATTCATTTTCATAATTCAAAGAAGACAGACAGACACAGCTCTCTGCATCATAGGTCCACAAATATACCATTACATGTGAATTTGAACACTATAATATATGACTTTTATCGCCTTGTTCATGCATTAATTTCTATTAGAATTTTGCTCTTTTTCCACTCTCAAGATAGCTGCCGCAACTGACAAGAGTCCATGTTCTCCCTTTCCTTTAATATAACAAAATGTAGTTATATATTAACAGAATTATAGCAGAAAGGACAAGATATGAAGAGAGTTAGTCAGACTTTTGGTTTAATCTCCATTTTCTCCACATACACATTTTTCTATTTTCTACTTCTCAAACATATTTTGATTTGTTGAAATGTACATGATTGTTTTGTTCCTAATGCTTGAGACAAAATAAATAATTTAATAAATATATCATTACTATCTGTGAGAGTTCAATTTGAATTAAAAGAAACATATAACAGTTTTGTGAGCCAGCATCACATCAACCACAGCACAACTATAACTGATACATGAGGCAGGTCTTTAGTCGATAAACAATTTCTTTAGTCATCTGCAGCATTACCGTTTTTTAAAATATCCTAAAACTAGGGTGCAAGTTGTGAATCTATTTGTTTATTGAGACAGACTGTGTTTTTACCTTGTGTGCATGTTCAGAGAAACCGGAGTAAACCCGCCCAGACACGAGGACAAACATCAACTCAGTGTCAGTCCATTTTCACTGGGTTTGAACGCAGCAGGACAAGAACAGTTTACCACTATTTTCCACTGATGTGAGGAATATGCAAAGAAGTGTTTTGCATACAGACACCAAAGCAGTGCAGGCTTTGTCATCCTGGTGTGGAGGTGAGAAACGAACCGAGAACCTGTGGGTGAGAGGGCCAGTGTCTCACGACTGGTAAACAGAAGGAGGCGATAGGCCAAAGAATGAATGTCTGGATTTTCTTCAAGCTTGATCACAATTTATAATGATTCACAAACTTAAGGATCTCAATTCACATTATTCCGGAAGTTGTCGTACGCGCCGCCGTCTTGTTTCCGTTGTAGTTTACATGGAACAGATGAGCTCAACAGAAAATAAGTTCTACTCGACTAAAAAGCCGTTTTCAGGCCTCAGGAAATCTGTGCGTTGTTGACTTGTTGTTGCTCGTGTTCATTAAACATTTTACACAAATAAACCGACTTTATGTAACATTTTAGCGGCGAGACTTTTCCCTCGTTCGTCATTAGCTTTAACGGAGTTCTCGTCACAGGGAAGTGCGTTTACAACTAAAGTGCAAAAAACGGCAAAGAAGAATAAGTAACTAAAGTAATTTGCGTCCTCTGAACGTTCGTCAAAGCGCCTCTGATGATTGGACGACTCATTTGACTAAAATGCAGGAAGATACATATATTTCAAATGTTGCTAAAACTTGTACACATTTTATCCCGGTTAAGCATTTTGTTAGGTTTGCAATTTTACTTCCTAGTTGTAAATGATGACATCAACCAAGGAAGTTACCATAGCAACCACACTGTACACTGGGTCAAAACTAACTAACGTCAGAGATTTTTCTTATTAACAAATAAAAAATACATATGAACACCTTTAGTTTGTTGAATTAATGTTTAAAGAGTTAAAAAAGGTGTTTATTTTGTGTAAATTAGGTATTGACCTTATTCTGCCCCGCCCACTTTTGCAGCTTTTTGCACTTTTGTTGTAAACGCACTTCCGTTTGACGAGAACTCCGTTAAAGCTAATGACGAACGAGGGAAAAGTCTCACCGCTAAAATGTTACATAAAGTAGATTGATTTGTGTAAAATGTTTAATGAACACGAGCAACAACAAGTCAACAACGCAACGATTTCCTGGTCAGTCTGAAAACGTCTTTTTAGTCCATGTAGAACTTATTTTCTGTTGAGCTTGTCTGCTCCATGTAAACTACAACGGAAACAAGATGGCGGCGTGTACGACAACTTCCGGAATAAGGTGAAATGGTGTGTGATGTCATAATTTTTTTTTTTCCGCCTGTAATTTTCCACAGATTTCGCAACTATTTTTCCCCAACGGCAACTTGATTGGTGTAAAACTATAATTTATATTTAGAGCAGGTATTAATACACCAAATAAAGTCAAAAATAAAAAATATGTACGCACTTGAAATACACAAGAAGGAGATGATGATTTGATTTTCTCCCCACATTGCCCGGCCCTGATTGTCGCTGTAACGGGAAAATCGTGACTCAGAGAATTCGGTAAATGTAGAGTGAGATGCAGAACTTATCATTTGAGGATTTACAAAGACTTCGTGTTTCTATAAATATAAAGTTCTCCCTCTAAGTTGAATTTACTTTCCAAAAGGTGGTCAGGCCTTGGCGTTTACCTGTTCTGGTGCTATGCAGACGCCGAAGGAACATTAAACCATTGGGATCACAGCGACTTCAGCCAAGAACATCCAGTGACTTGTGGCCTGGACTCCACACAAGTAACCCACGTCTGCTTGTTCTTATTTAGCTGTTTATTCACATTCGAGCGCCGCGAACAGACCAGGTATTGTCTCCGCAATTAACTGCATCGCTGAGCAGTAAGTTACACGCGGTACATTGTGCAGTGACACTTACAGGCTGCAGGGGTCGGCACACATGTCGGTATCTTAGTATTATTATTTTGAACAGACAAATGAGCAAAATGGAAATAGAAGCGCAACTGGGCCGTATGTTTACACAATCATGCAACAAATGATTGTTTTAGTTATTTGTTATTATTTATTTAGAAGTGAAAAGTCAATTTGTGAACTTAAAATAGATTTGTGGTCTTGCTATGAATTTAAAATCTTAATTCACCTTATTCCGGAAGTTGCTGTGGGCGCCGCCATCTTTTTTTGTGTGCAAGTTTACATACCAGTGAGCTTAACAGAAAATGTTTTCAGGCCGCACAGGAAATCAATGCGTTGCTGACTTGTTGCTGCACGTCTACATTGAACATTTTACACAAATCAATCTACTTTGTATCACATTTTAGCAGCGAGACTTTTCCCTGGTTCACCATTTGCATGAACAGGGTTCTCGTCAAACCAGAAGTGTGTTTACTACAGGAGGGTGGATCTGTGGCAAAAAGAAGCAAAAGTGGGCGGGGCAAAAAACAACTGTTACCATGGAAATCCGCCATGTTTGCAGAGAATGTGTCAGCCAAAGCAAAAACAGTATTGACCTTATTCTGCCCCACCCACTTTTGCCGTTTTTTGCACTTCTGTTGTAAACGCACTTCCGTTTGACGAGAACTCCGTTAAAGCTAATGATGAACGAGGGAAAAGTCTCGCCGCTAAAATGTTACATAAAGTAGATTGATTTGTGTAAAATGTTTAATGAACACGACCAACAACAAGTCACAACGCAACGATTTCCTGGTCAGTCTGAAAACAGCTTTTTAGTCCATGTAGAACTTATTTTCTGTTGAGCTCGTCTGCTCCATGTAAACTACAACGGAAACAAGACGGCGGCGCGTACGGAAACTTCTGGAATAAGGTGAATAAAGAACTAAACCAAAAATCCATGGAAGAACCTGATAACCTGCTGGGTCATGGGTAAATGCATTTATCAATATTTAGTGTGTATTTTTGAATTAACTCTAAGTTTAGTATTTAGCGTCTTAAAATCTCCATTGATTTAACTTTGGACTAAATGTAAATTCTGTTATGTCTGTTATGTCTGTTATATACGTCACCATCCAGGGCTCAGTACTGGTATCGGCAAATATCAGTGATTGGCAACAGCAGCAAGACAAATATCAGATATCAGTATTGTCTCAAAAAAGAAAAAGAAAAAATAATAAATCCATATCTGTCATCCCAAATGGGCTCTGTGCATGGAATTTCAATGGCTATTTCCTTGTGCTACTGAATATATATAATTCTATCTCTATGAAGTCGCACTAAAGTGAATAAATCCCCAAAGATCAGACTGAACAGTGAGCTGCATTTAAAGACACATGACATGAACACTTCGTCAACGACGCTTCTGTGATGATTAAAAAAAAAAAAAAAACTTCTGTGATGATGTGTTTGTGGGTCAATGCTAATGCTAATGCTAATTTTGAAGCATAATAAAAATAAAAGAAATTCAAATAAAAATGGAAATAATGTATAAGTAAAAACCATTAAGTAGTTGTAACTTTGCATTTTAGTTGGGTGTTTCTTTATATTTTACTTTTTAATAAACTTTAGCAGAAACTGTTAGCTTAGCCATCTGCAGTAGAAGGCGGGTTAGTGTAATAAAAACAGTAATAATAAGCCACTCGGATCAAAGAGACTTGTGGCTAGATATGTCTTTACGTCATTGGAATTGCCTCATAAGATTGTATAATTCAGCATTAAGTGTAAGGAGCACTAAAGAGCCAATTCGATGAAAATGTTGTCACCAAAAACCAAAAGATTTACAAGATTTGGAAACTGCAGATCCAATCACAAGCTCCTTCTACTTTGTAATCTGTTCCATTTCATGACAAAATACTTCATCCATGGCCTAGTCCCATAAACAACCACTAAAAGCATAAAAGTGCAGTTCACTTAACGGCCACCGGTGTCATCCGCTGCAGATTTTATGGCGAGGCCTTTAATCTTTCAGACCACACGCTCTGCTGCTGGTGATGGTGCGTTAAATGTTATGATGTCTTGCAAACTATAAATGTCACAACTGATTAGAAAGAAGCTCAGTATTGCAGAAAAATACTGGTTTTGTTCAAACTAAATGTCAAAAGAATGTCGGTGCGTAACCTCTTTATGTTGATCGCCGTTTAAAATGACTAGATTCAGGTTTACAGTTTGATTGCTCAAGTTTTGTAAAGAAGGTCAATTAAAGGGCCCATGACAGGTTGAAGTACTCATTTTACTAAAACGCAGTTAAGATAAATATATTTCAGTGTTTGCTAAAATGCTGTTTAAATTTTATCCCAATTAAGTAATTTTTCCGGTTTTTAATTTCACTTCCTGGTTGTGAATGATGACATCACACTAGGAAATTAGAATGTACATTGGGCAAAAACTCATCTAATGTTTGAGATTTTTTTTATTTGACAAATAAAAATACACATGAATGCCTTTATTTCATTGAATTTATGTTTAAAGGGTAAAAAAAGTCTCTTTTACGTAAATTATGCATAACCTTTGTCTCCCCAGTGTGATGTCATCGATTTGTTTACTTCCTGTAAACAGATTTTTTTCCATTTTTCTCTACAAACAGCTACTTGATTGATGTAAAACTATAATTTATATTTACAACAGGTATTAATACACCAAATAAAGTCAAAATTAGAAAATGTTAAAAACCTGTCATACGCACTTTAAATTCAAGTATTTTTTGATTTTTGTAGAAGTGTGATGTAAAATTATTCTAGAATGGTGATAGAAGGATGTTTTTTTTAACGTTTATAAAGTTTTTAACTTATTCTAGCTGTATTTTCTGTCATGTAACAGCATTTTTACAAATCTGCACATTTTCAGTACTCTTTCCACCACTGTAATTAAAAAAAAAAGTTATTTTAAATGTAAAATAATAATAGTTTCTTTAATATTACGTGAACTTACACTGGTTTGAAAAAATGTGGTCATATTCATGTGCATATTTAGTATCGATACCTGTTCAAATGAGTATCTGTGACATTAGTTTTTAGTATTGTTGGATCCTGAATATTATTTTTTGGACACTTTCATAATGCTGTTAAGACTGAGACTTCATACAGACTTTTTGCTCACGTTACAGCCTCCTGTGCTCTGTATGAAGAACACATGTGGACAGTACTTGACATGATATTCTTTAAGACAGAAATTCAAAGCTCTGCAGGTTTTCTGAAAGTCCGCGTGGCTTTGCTCCGTCTGAAGGCAGCAGGGGAGAACGTACGAAACGTCTTCAGGTGTCCCACATGAAAACATTTGGCTTTTCTTTAGATGCAAGAAATAAAATAAAACAAGTTTTTATTGCGCTTTTGTCCTCGTCAGAGTCGACACACGAAGGAGGACAGTGATTTAACAGATTTATGTCCAGCTTTGCAACAACTGGTGTGCACTTTTCTGAGTCATAAAACAACTTAGATTCAATACTTTGACTGAACATAAAGGAGAAAATGTATAAAAAGAGTCCATTTAGAGAACGACAGCGGCTAGTTAATGATTCAGTTCCCACCACAATCAGCACGAATACTTTGGGCAGCACATGATTCCTGCATAAATGTGATGTTTGATGGCTTTATCAGTGTCGGCTGTAAAGATGTTCATCAACAACATGGAAATACAGCCTGCACTACACCCTCCAACCACTAATGTAGCTGTTTAGTGTGGTATGTATTAACTACCACCTTTTAAAATCTTTTATGAGGTCTACTTGAATGTATCTTTCTCTTTTATGTATTATATTATATTATCTATCTATCCATCTATCCATCCATCCATCAAATCTATCTATCTATCTATCTATCTATCTATCTATCCATCTATCCATCTATCCATCTATCCATCTATCTATCTATCTATCTATCTATCTATCTATCTATCTATCTATCTATCTATCTATCTATCTATCTATCTATCTATCTATCTATCTATCTATCTATCTAATGAGCTGATATTAAAACTGGGAAAGAAGAAAGTACATATTCAAATGTATTTCTAACTTGCTAATATTAATCTTAAATGAATCTAATTGTGTGCACAGCTTTATAACGACTTTTATTTCCAGGCTGCAAAGCAAAGCAGGAGTGGACGATCACAAAGCCAGCAGCATCTCATCCCAAAGTGTATTTTAGCCTCGTGTATCAGGCTCGTTCTTCAATTGTGCTGCTTTTACATGATAAACATAAGGAATAAGAAACAAAATGTGCTCATTTACAAGAATAAAGAAGTCGGAAATGTACGCTTTACAACTTTGAGCCCAGATCTAAATTGCAATTAAAGGATGAGCGACAAAAATCTGTATCTCGATATCTTTTTGACGACGATATTCAGACGACGTTATGCCAAATGTGTTAAAACATATCTTTAAACATATTAGTTTGAGGTTTAATTATCAGGCAAACGTGAAATGTCAGTCAAAATTAATCACAAACGTGCAGAAAAATCACCATATACATTTATTTGAAAGTTTTCTCATTTTTATTTTGAATCCGCTCCTTTTTATAGCATTTGTAACTGTAAATGTTATACTCAATATTCAAATTCTGCATATCTTTAAAACAACACTTACAATGTCAGCTAAATGTCATAATTGGAATCCATTTTTAATAACATCAGTCGCTTGCATAACGTTAAGACACCTCTGTTGCGCCTAAAACACAGACACAGACGTCACCTTCTAGACAAAGTGGTCCCAGTCCAACTCTAATTGTAACTGGGGTCATTCATGCGTTTCCAGTCAGACATTCCCACGTGTTATATTTGGACCCGTGTAATCATTAGACACTAAAACATATAATATGGGAAAAGGTCATTTAGGGATTATTACTGAAACATACTTACATTACATAAGATGAAATGGTTTTGCAGATGTCTAATGGTGAAATACAGAGCGGACGGCAATCATTTTTGGATAACTGTGTCTCATTTTAGCATCAGTTTAAAAGTTTCAAGTATCGCTAAGTAGCCACAGCTCACCTGAGCCGGAGCCATACAGGAAATCACCGCATCAGGCCCAGAGTTTTAATGAAGTGAGGGCCGCGTGACGTTAGCCGCACGCGCTAAAGTTTCATACAAACATCCAACACAAACACGCGCTAATGACAGGCTGAGAATTACAGTCCTACAGTCAGAAAGTACAGCGAGCTGGGGCTGTGCGGCAGAAGCAGAGGTGGAAAGGAACAAATACACAAGTAAAAGTGCATTTTTGTGGGGAAGTAGGCCAAAGTGGTCAAAAGCAGGAGGCAACTCAGAAACTTTTTTTTCCCATTTATTCCTGTGGCAAAAGGTGCAGGAAATAATACATATTTACAAAAAAGAACTGTGATTAACTGAAATCAAACGCAACAGAACTTAAAGGGCGTATGACGGGTTTGTATGATTTTCTAATTTTGACTTCATTCAGTGCATTAATACCTGTTGTAAATTATAGTTTTACACCAATCAAGTTGCTATTTGTGGAGAAAAGTTGAAAAATCTGTTGACAATTACAGGAAGTAAACAAACTGATGACATCACACTGGGGAGAAAAAGGACATGCATAATTGACCCTTTAAACTTTGATTCAACAAAATAAAGGTGTTCACATGTGTTTCTCTTTGTCAAATGAACAAAATCTGTGACTTTAGATGATACAGTGTGGTTGCTATGGTAATTTCCTAGCGTGATGTCATACTTTACAACTAGGAAGTAAAATTTAAAACCTAAAAAACAGCTAAACTGGGGTTTAATTTGTAAAGATTTTAGTAGAAATTTGAATATATTTATCTTATCTGCATTTTAGTTAAATGTGTATTTCAACATGTCAGAGGCCCTTTAAGGAAACTGAAGCAAAAACCCAATGGTACCAGCTACATGATGGTTCTCCTCGAAATGGGCCCAGCAGATCCTTTTTATGCCCTAGGCCCCTCCCCTAGGACAGTACAGTCCACCTCAACCCTCGCAGAGGAAATGGAGATCGCTTTTCCCCTCCATGGACCAATGTCCCCAAAACAATTCAAATGTTTAAATGAAACTATGAACACAAATACAAATACATTTTAAATGCCCTAATAAACTAAAACCAAATTGAACTGAGGCAGTTCTCCCCTCCACACGGTCTGGCCCATGACCCCTACAAAGGTTATAAAAATGGCCGACATGAGGCCTTCCTCCTCTTTGACCAGACCATGTGATGAATGGAGTTAACTGAAATACAAATTTAAACAAATAAACATATTGAAAGGAACTTATGTGTTGTGTGATAATTAACTAAAAAGACTAAACAAAACAAACCCGGGATAGTTATGTTTCACAGTTTAGTTGGATATGGGAAATTGAAAATTAATACAGATTAAAGGTGACTTAAGGGACAAAGAACCTACTTTGTCACAATCTTCACCCTGCCATGTCACTGGTCCCTTTGGGGTCAGTTCAGGGCTGGAATCCTTTAGTCGTTTGGTCGATTAATCAGACAATGGTGTCTTAGGCCAGTGGTTCTCAAACATTTTCAGTGGTGACCCTGAACATAAAAATAGTTCACATTCGCAACCCCCAAACACAAGAAAGTGATAAATTAGCCTTATGTTTGATTTTATTTTGACAATATAGACCTAGAAAAATGACTTTGATCGGCCGACAAATAGGAATCTACATTTACCACAGCATTTGAAGGGTGCCTTGTTTACACTATTGAATCAATTTATCCTCACTGTCTTAGTTGAGTCGAGTTGGCCACTGTCCAGGGTGTACCCCGCCTAAGGCCCAAAGTCACTGGGATAGGCTCCAGTCACCCGTGACCCCTAACGGGAATAAGCGGTAGAAAATGAATGAATGAATGTCTTAGTTGATGAACATTTTTATTAGTCGACTAGTTTAATTTATCTAGATTAAAAGAACAAAAAACTAAATCTTAAATAAGAAAATGAGTGAGTGTTTGAATGAAGCATTATTTATCTTGATTTGAGGATATTCTGACTCTTTTGTGAATGGAACAAGCCAGAAATGTCGTGCTTAAAATATGAAAAACAGAAGAATTGAAAACTGAGTAAAAGAAAAAAAGCTACTGTGCTCGAAATTGGAAGAAAAAAAAAAGCATGTTCCACTGGCAAATCTTATTTTAAGATGGTGAGAATATGCAAAAATTAGGATAAATATAACTTAACTCGGGCACTTTATTAGCACATTATGTAAGATAGATGAACAACAAAAATGAGAAGATGTGAGGGAGTTTGGAGAGAGTTTAATCAAACATGTAAATACACTGTTTATTAGTACTTTTCTGCATGAGTTCCAGTGCAGTTTTGAGTCAGAAACATGGACAACTTCATAGTTTTGATATATTTTTGCCACACCCCTTTTAGTCGATTAATCGGTCGATGAAGCAGATCTTTAGTCGACCAAGAATTTCTCAATCACGCGCTTTCAAATGTGCTGCTAAATCCTGGTCACATATTACTTTAAGCATCTCCTACAGAATTGTTCAAACCTACCTTGTCTTACGTCTGACTTTATCTGATATTATTATTATTTAGCTGTGATTATTCAGGTCATAATTTAGAAAGAACTAAAAAAAATGTAACACAGACCTTTTAATTCAATCTATTGTAGTAAAAAACAGAACGCATCTAAATATAAAGTGGCAAAAGGACAAAGTTTTGCTGCTCATCCAGTAGCTTCTGAGGTTGCCAGATTTTCAGAAAGTAACAAGCAACTAAGCCTTTGAAAAACAGTCCACAACAAGCGAACTGAGATCTAAAAAATAAGACAAATGAAAGTAAATAGGCAACAAGCTCAACGTTTTGTGTCACTGCTGAACTCTTCACTCTTAACAGAACTTAATTTTCTTTTGCCTTGGAACTCCTGGACGACGGACATAACTAACATATTTATTATCTGGCTGTTTTTGTCACATGAACTTGAATTCGTCTTTCAGAAAGTTCGATTTCATAAAGCTGCTCACACATTTCAGGAATACACTGCAAAAAGTGCCTTACTAGAAACAAGAAAAATAAACTTAAAATTGGACTAAAATTGTTTGTTTTAAGCAAAAAAAATCTGCCAATGGGGTAAGCAAAAATTTCTTGCTTAGAAAACTTTTTTTCTGATGATCAAGAAAAAAATAAGTCAAAAAACAAGAAAAAATGTCTCAATTTAAGCCAGTTGCTCCCTGTAAATGGCTTGATTTAAGCAAAATGTTCTGAATGAAGGGGGAAAGTCAAGGAAATTATACTCAAAAAAGAATAAATCAGTAAAGATTGGTTTGTAAGTCGCTCAATTTAAGAATATTTTTCTCATTTTAAGACTAGAAGTTGGAAAAATATCCTTAAAATTGTAAAATGTAAGCAATAATTTCTTATTGGATATCACATTTCAAGGACATTTTGCTTGATATAAGTAAAATTATCTAATTTATTCCCATGAATTACAGCTTTTTTCTTGATAATGATGTCAAGACATGTTTGTATTCTTACTTTTTCTCAAATTAAGAAAAATACTCTTAGTCTACAGTTAAATAAGATTCAAAATAACCTTTGTATCTTGTTACAAGCAAAAATATAACAGATTTTAGCAAATATATCTTAAAAAGAAAAGGCTAGGTTTTATTTCTTAAAATAAGATTTTTTTGTCTTAAGATTTTTTTCCTAGACGAGATTTTTTTTTCTTTTTAGAGAAAAAATAAGAATTTATTTCTTGTTATAAGACTTTTTTACTTTCTTAAAATCCACTTTTTGTAGTGTAGTAACTAAGAAAATTAAATATGTCACAGTATTTTGGTCGCTGTAATTGTGAATAATTGTTAAATCATGTTGTTTTTTCTCACAATAACAGTGACACAAACATCTGATATTGTGACATTTCTATTTGTAAGTTTAAGTTCTATATCCACATCATCTTTTGCACTTTATTTTGAAAAACACCACAGCCCTCAGCAGAAAGCTTACGACGATGAAGTCTGTGGATAAAGTCAGAAACAGGGGTCAGAGAGACGACTTTTATGATGTGATCAAACTCTGGGCAGCTTTTTCAGGAATTCAAATCCCAAAGTAGCAGCGCGAGTCCCAGTTTCTTTCATTAAATCTCCGCAGAGAAGAGAAAACGCACAAGTGTCAGGAGCAGAGCTGTAAAGTCAAATCAAATCCGACCGCAGTGACCTCCCGCGTCCCTCAAACAAATCTGCTTGTAATAAAACGGACCGAGGCTCGAGGAGAAACCAGAAATGCAGCTTCTCTGCCAAAACTTTACAACGAGCAACGTGTACAGTGAGGTTAACGGAAGGTAAAGGAGAGTTAAAGTCAGTTACAGCTTACAGATTTAAGTAAAGAATCCAATACAATGTTATCTAGAAAGCACTTTAAGAACAACACAGTCGACCAAAGTGCTGCACACAGACAAAATAATGACGCACAAGACAACAGGCGCCGAAAAACAGTAAGAATAGTCTGATTCCTTCATTTTCAACCAGTGTGCCTTGAAGAAATGTCCAATTTCACTTTACATACTGACAATTGTGGATGGAATCGACTCATTTATCATTTTGGAGTGTCCTGAGCAACTTCTGCACCAAAAACTAACACAAAACCATCACTACTGACAAATTTAAAGAACCAGACAGTGGCACAGACGTTATTTACCATATATGTTTAAAGTAAGTAGTCTGGTTTGGTTATGTTTTTATTGTAGTTGGTGTACCGTGGTGTCATTTCAACTGAAAAAAGGTTGAAACACTGGTCTAATTTAAGCAAATGTTTGATATTTTTTACCCAAATATGACTAACATTAGACTAGGGCTGTTTGGTTAACTAATCAGTCGATGGAGTCTTAGTCGACCAAGATTTTTATAAGTCAAGCAATAATTTTACTAAGATTAAACTATGTATGTAACAAAAACAAGAAGATATGAGTGATTTAGCAGGAAATTAACATATTACATATAAATACTCTCTTTCCCAGTTCTTCTCTGCATAAATAGTTGTTTTTGTATGAACTCCTTTGCAAATGTGATCTTTTGAGTGCAGTTTGGGTCAAATACATGGAGATACTTTATAGTTTTGATATATTTTGCCACACCCCCTTTTAGTCGACCTTTTAGGGCGGGTCTTTAGTCGACCAAGAATTTCTTTGGTCGACTAGAGCTCTACATTAGACATTAAAAGTGCACTACGTAATCTTTCTGACTGAGGATCCACCACCTGCTTAAAGGGCCTATGACAGGTTAAACTACTCTTGTAACTAAAATACAGGTCAGATAAATATGTTTGAAGTTTTTTTAAAAATAATTATACATTTAATCATTTTAGCCTTTTTTTTAGTTTTTTAATATCACTTCCTGGTTGTAAAAGATGACATCACACTAGGAAATCAGTTTGTGCACTGGGCTAAGAGTTGGCTAATGTCTGAGATTTTTTTTAGTCCAATAAATTAAAATATTTCTGAACACCTTTATTTTGTTGAATTAATGTTTTAAGGGTAAAATAAGTTGTTTATTTTGGGTAAATTATGCATAACCTTTAGATAGAATGAGTCTCCCCAGTGTGAAGTCATCAGTTTATTACTTCCTGTAGTTTTAAACAGATTTTTCGACTTGTCTCCACAAACTGTGACTTGATTGGTGTGAAACGATAATTCTTATGTACAATACGTATTAATACACCAAATAAAATCAAAATTAGAAAACTGTCAAAACCTGTCATGTGCACTTTAAAGTCTCTAAGGTTCTGACTTAGTTTGATGGGAGGGCACCTGTGGCAGTTATTTACTATAGTTTTACATCTGTGAAGCTGCAGTTTGTGAGGACAATTTGAAAAATAGAAGCTAAAAATACAGGAAGTAGTGCTATTTTTTATGATTATTATTATTTCTTATAAGATTCACAGTTAAAAAACAAAATACATAAACATAATACATATAGCACACGTATATTGTGCATATTCCAGAGACATGGAGTAAAGAAAAAGAGGAAATAAGATGAATTTAAAAAAGGTTCCTTGGTTGGTGATAAAGAGTTTTGCAGAGACAAGTTATATAATGTTGAGCTGTTCAGTTATATTGAGTGTTTTGATGGATTTTTTGTTGAGGATGCTCTTCAGGGATTGTAGGAATTCTTGATTTGATGAGTAATTTAAAGCTGGGTTTGTAGTTTAAAGTGCGTATGACAGGTTTTCATGATTAAATTAAATTAAAGTTAAAGTTAAAGTAAAATTAAAGTTTCACAACAATCAGGTGGCCATTTGTGAAGAAAAGTTGACAAATGTGTAGAAAGTTACAGGAAGCAAACAGATTGATGACATCACACTAGGAAGACAAAGATTATGCATAATTTATACATTTAACCCTTATTAATTAATTCAACCAAAAAGTATTGTATTTTTTTATTTATTTTTTATTGTATATGTATTTTTAATTTAAATTTTTTTTAAATCTGTGACATTAGATGAATTTGGCCCAATGTACAGTGTGGTCGCTATGGTAATTTCCTAGTGTGATGTCATCATTTACAACCAGGGAGTGAAACAGAAAACCTCAAAAATTGCTAAAGCGAAATAAAATTTGTAAAGTATTTTAGCAAAATTTGAAATATATTTATCTGAACTGCATTTAAGTGAAATGAGTCGTCCAACCTGTCATAGGCCCTTTAAGAATTTGCCTTTGTGTATGTGAAATGTACCTAACAGGATGTCGACCATATATTCAGTGTTTTTTCGTGTATGAGTGAAGCAGGTGGTTATATTTTGATGGGTTAGTGTCATTTGTTGTATTATATTGTTCCAGTTTTGCCCACATTGCGTTGGAGAAAGTGCAGTAATAGAAAAAGTGAGGAAGTATTGCTCAAGTCCCTCTGTGATGTCATCAAAACGCGCCGTGCCATTGTAAATACAGAGACAATTTGCAGACACATTTTAAACGGTCATTCAATAAAATTACTGTTGCGTAATGTTTATGGATTTTGGCCCTTGTTTACAAAATGGTTGCTAGGTAACAGCTGTGGCGGAATGACCTCTATCTGTGTCATATTTGCTGCCCGTGATCAACCGGGAAGTAACATCTTAACTTGGCGCTCAAACTGGGGGTGAATAGGCAAAATGTTTTGTAAAATCTTAAACATAATTATGTTCAGTAAGTTTTAGTTTAGTTTAATTTGACCTCTATATTGTTACATATCCACTGTTGGGAAGTAACTAAATAGAGTAGCTGTATTCTGGTACAATTAGTATGTCTTTTGGTGTTGTTCAGAATGCAGTTACTTTTATAAACTCAGCAGAATGGTATTTGATCATGAAATTTAAGCTTTGAAATGCACTGAATTAATGAGAAAAATAGAAAACACAGCTCTTATACTGTAGTGAGAGCAAGTGTGATTTTCCTTCATTTGTGATAAATAAATGCAAAAGAAACAGTGAAAGAAAAACTAAAAGCTGTTTTAATCCGATGTTGTGCTTTCACTCAAATATAACGCAACTGAAGCTCAACTCAGAATATAGTACTCTGATTAGACACGGAATAAATTACAAAATACATTTCAGTGCAGGTATTCAATCAAACACGGTGCATACACTATCTGTCTCCATAGAGTCAAACAGGTGAGGTCAGATCTGTGGAGAGGCAAGCCTGAGCCTAGTGAGAATGCATGTTTCTTAAGGTAAAAAAAAAAAGAATAAATTGTTTAAAAGTTTATGTTATGACAAAACCTTTAAAAGTACAAAAACAGAAAAACAAACACTGTCTTAACGCAAAAAATGATCTCACATTATCGTATTATTTCACAAAAAAAAAATAGCCTATGGCCAAATGGAACGAGCAAACATGTGAAAATATGGAACAGTTTGACTATAGGCCTCCATATTTCAGCAAAAGTAAAAACTGCACCAAATGAAAAGTATCCCTTCAAGGCCGCCTCGTAAACTGCTCTAATGAAATACTTCTCGGCGCTAAAGCCATGAGCCGATGCAGTCCCGCGTAAAAAACAAAACACACTCTTGTCTAAAATAATTTGATGTGAAATGTCTGCTTTGTTCATTGTTACATTTAAACGAAAACAGAGGGACATTTTTGCCCTCAAACTAAACCTGCAAAGTCACTTCTCGGAGCCAAAACTATCCTGGCTGTACATGTTGTGACTCATGTGATACCTATTAAAAGCCAGTGAGCACCTGCGGACACTGCACCGCGCGGACGCCATTTTGGGCCTTCATACAAGACCTTATTGTCATTTAATTTGGAGGCTTAATATTTTCCACATTTACATTTTTGAAAGGCTTTGCTCACTAACTCTAAGCTGCAGGTCTCGTGTAAGAGCATTTACAGTGTGCTGCTCAGCGCTCAAGACATTCATTATTTAAGTAAAACGTGAATCATTTGAATCTTTACTGAGATACGAGTGCTGTGTCTTTGGGCAAAACATTTAAGGTGTCTGTGTTCAGTGAAGAACATGAGCATCTGTCACTTCATTTTTTTACCTCATGAGGACCAAAAATCCTTCAATATTAGATCAACGTCATGGTTTAATGAAGACGTGAGATGCTTTTTCTGGTATTTGGTATTAAATTAAAACATGATTTTACATTTTGCTTACTGTAAACTGCAATATTGTTCAAAAACAGCTAAATATTGAATGTTTAGAATGTTCAAAATTCCAGAATGGAGGCGACTGGAGACAAAATTAAGTAGACCAAAACACACTTTCAATATTTAACTGACATCAGATCTAAATTCTCATGGTTTTGTCTTTCTAACATAAAATAAGCAATAATTCCAGGGTTCCAGGTTAGAAATGCCAGTTAGTTTGCTTCTTTATTACAAAAGACAGAAAAAAGATCATTTTATAGCCACAAAATTGTGTTCACAATAAAAAAAATACAAAAATCATTTGAATAAAATGAACATAAAATGAAAAACTACTGTGGGCTCATAATTTCTGTAAGTATTTGCCCAGTGAAATCTTGAAATCTAGTCGTTTCCTTCATTAAAATGCAAAACAGTTATTATAATCTTCTATCAAATAAACAAGTAATGTAGAAGACAATTGTAAATGTCTTTTAAGCAGCTCTGATGTCACTCACATGTGTCTGAGGCTTTTCATTTGCCAAAACCACCTGGATTTGTCATATTTCGTGATATTCTGAGGTTCATCAAATCAAATCAAATCAATTTATTTTTATAATGCCCAAAATCACAACAACAGTTGCCTCGATGGGCCAGTTAATCCCAGTTGCTCCAGTGAAATCGCATTATGTTCCACTTCACTTTTGCCTCCATTCCAGAATTTAGAATGTTTTTTAAAGGGTCTATTGGAAACAGTTCCATTGACTTCCTGTTCAAACCTGCAGAACTGATAAGCCCCGCCTTACATTTCATTGTAGTACTCAACATCCAAACAAAACTCTAGCGTCAGACTTTGAAATGGACTAAGTAAAAACATGGCACTGCTCACCGTCATCGAGGTACATCTGGTCCAGCTCTTGCGGCTCCTGCTTGATGCTGACGGGGACGGCCTGCTGCGAGGGGGCACCGGCCTCGCCCCGGGGCCTGTCTTTGGGCTGAAGCGGCAGTGGCGAGGCGCTGGGGGCGGGCGGAGCGTTACTCGTGGCTGTGTTGGTGGAAAAATGCGACTCCGGGCTCGGCGTGGACGGCTGGGACAGCGGACTCGGGGCGAATCGTCCCGGCGTCTCTTGAATGATTGACACGTGCGAAATGGGCAGGTTGAAGGGGGTTGCCGTGGGTGATAGAGCGGGTGAGGCGGGAGCGACGGGCGGCGGTTTGGGGTTGATGCGCTGAGGCTGTTGGGCGGAGGAGAAGGGCGTCCCGGGCCCGCTCAGGATGATGGGGGTCAGTGTTGGTGGAGGGAAGTACGGTTTGGGGTGCAGAGGCAGCGAGGGGCAAACCAGAGCGCCGTCGAAGTCGTCGCGAGGCTCCGTCTTTATGGTGGGGACTGAGGAGAAGAAACAAGAAACGTACTGTTTATTGTGTCACATGACTTCACAGAATGTTACAGGTTCATCGTTAAAGGTGCTGTGCCTGATTTTTACTGTTTTGAAACATGAAAAACAGAACTAGTTGATGTTAAAGTCTTTACATCCGTCAAATGTATCGCTCACTTCCCTAATGCAGTCCCAGCATCTTAAATATTCACCGTGATGAGTTTATAAGGAATTTACATGAATTTCTGAGCCCAGAGCATCACGAGTAAAGCTAATAAACATTAGCATGGTAACAGCGCACTTCCTGCTTCTCTCGTAGGATAAACGCTCTATAAACGGATGCAGAGTAAAAGTTGTGGTCTCATTTTCACCCGAATAGATGCTTTTGCAATATATCTGTGCAGGAGCAACACAGATTTTACTTTATTACATGCAAAAAATTGGAAACATGGACTAGTTTTGCGTGCCATTTTTCACAACAGTAAAAATCAGGTACAGCACCTTTAATGTTGTACAATAATTCCAATTCTAATCAAGATTTGTTCTATGTTTAAAGTCACTTCTGCTCTTTAAATCCCCCCACAGTCTCAATTCTTCCAAATAGTAAATGATCAGGGAAAAGTCTTGCCGCTAAAATATTACATAAAAAGATTGATGTGTGCAAAATGTTTAATGCTCACATGCAACAACAAGTCAGCAATGTACCGATTTCCTGGGGCCTGAAAACGGCTTTATAGTCCGTGTAGAATTATTTGCTAATGAGCTCCCTTGTCCATGTAAACTAATACAACGGAAAAAAGATGGCGACGCCCACAGCAACTTCCAGGATACAGTGAGCAGCCAATTCTCGTTCAGTAAAAGCATGTGTTTGGAGAAGAGTTCAGACATTGGATGAAGAAATGCAACTATTTTTGTGTTAAATGGCAGTGATTGAAAGTCTATATAGATTATGTCCAGGAAATAAATACAACAATTAACAATCATGAAGTTTGTGAATGAAAGCGAAATGAGGAGCTGTGGGTCTGAGCTCGTCTGCTGTTATTTGTTGGTCACATGCATAGACATAAAAATAGTGGACAGACTGTCGTCACTCCGCCCCATTCATGATAATGCGGCTCAGTCATGGAGAATTCAAAATGGCCGCGGGTTAGCCCCCACCACTCCCCCCTCGGTGGGGAGGCGGCCTTTTGCTGACGTACTGCCGTCGTAGCCTCTATGGTTACCGCCCACTCGTAGGTCTATGGCTGCGCCCTGACATTTCCGGCGCGTAAAGCCCGCCTTCTTCATTAGATATGCAAGAACTTTAAAAAATCACAGGCTTAACCAGCCTGGTTCAAAAAAATTCACCCCCCTCAGCGTTGTCACAGAGCCGTAAGCTAACGTTTGAGACCAAAGCCGTATTTTGAGCCTCAGGCTCTCAAGTAGGTTTTGAAACGTCTAACTCCCCATTGACTTGCATTGAATAATTCTACTTCCGCAGCAGCCCCCAGTGGTCAGCAGCTGATTGCAAACATGGCAGCCTACAGTCGGCGGCTCAATTTGAGCGCGGTAGCCTCGCCCACTGGTCACATGTTTGTCACAGACCGATCGTAGATGACAGGAGGGCTCACTCTGTGACAAAGACTCCAACATTTTGTCAAAAGGTGAAGGTTGTGCAACCCCTAAACATTATAAAGACTCCAAAATATCAGATATTGCTATATCAATAGCTGCTCGTTTTAAGATTAAAGGAGCTGTACTTGATTTTTACTGTTTTGAAATGTGAAAAACAGAACTAGTTTGTTTTAAAGTCTTTACATCAGTCACATGTATCGCTCACTTTCCTGATGCATCCCAGCATCCTAAATATTCACGATTTTATGAGTTATAAGTTATATGTTTTATAATAAGCACTTTTAAAACTAACAAACATTTAGCATGCAATAGTTAACACTGCACTTCCTGCTTCTCGTAAAACAATTGCAGAAAAAGCGCTGTGGTCTCATTATTGTCAGATGTTTTTACATTATACCTGCACTGGCGCAAAACATATTTTACATGCAAAATACAGATCACATACAAAAAAAAGTAGGGTACATTTTTTACATTTCAAAACAGTGAAAATCAGGCCTAGCCCCTTTAATCTTTGTCCTCATGCAGTGGACACCCGGCTGAATGTTTGAGAGAGAGTGTAACTGAGACAAAAGTGTGTGGATAATGGACCATGTCACAAATGTAAATGATCAGGTCATTTTAAGGTTGGATTGGATAAATGCAAAGGGAAATGAATCTTCTGTCTCATAATGTAAATGATCAGGACACATTTTTTTGTTCTTTATGGTTTAATGGATCGGGAAACATAAATTCTGTGTCAATTACCCAGAACTCCAGCCTTCACCACAAGTTTAGGACTAGAACTCCACTTGCAAACTAACAACGGCAGATAAACTGAATCCTATTTCTGTTTTTAGTGTTATTTTATTTATTTATTCATTGGCCCATCTGATTTCTGACTCTTATCTCTTGACATTCCTCCATTTTCAGTGTGTTAAAGTTGCAAAGCAGGCTCGGTGTGGTGCATGAACAGCCACATGACTGGAGTGAACATTATATATAGCCTTGAACAGTGAGCGAGCTGGACGCGGTTGCTTGTATGACGGCTCTTACTTTGAAAAGACTCCAAACCTATAAAAGCACTGAGTCACCAACATGAGAAACTTCCAGCAGCTCTGACACTAAAAGTCCTGTTTGAGTTGGATTTAAGCTCGTGATAATTCTCCAAAATGTGTTTTAAGAAATATGTCACAGCAGCAGAAGCCACATGTGGGATTCGTCACTTTAAGATAAATCATTCTTCACTGCAGAGGATTGAACGAGGGAGAGCGGACAAGAGAATTACACACACTCTGAGCAGGATTCTCAAATGTTGATACCTGAGAAATAAAACAGGTTTCTCACGACAAGGTGGATATTTATCACTAAGTGACAGTTTCTCAAACGCCCCAAAAACTGCTCCAAAACATGTGGTTGAAACGATAGAGACTATAAATAATTGATGTTTGGTTAAAGCCTTGTTTTGGCCATTGAAGGTGCACGACGTAACTTTTCTTTTGGAGGGTCTGACACCTGGTGTCTCCATGGAGATGTTATTGTTGTTTTGCCTCCACAGTATGACACTTATGTGTATTCTACTGTGAACGTTGCCTCTACACAGATCTGACCTGTAACTTGGCCTGGTGGCGTCACCTGCTTGTCGGCATGGGGATAGATACATTTAATTTCATACTGTGAAACATTCTTGACAAAGCAATAACATCGCCATGTGACAAACAGATAGTGGACCCCTTTAAATACGAGAATCCTTCAGTTTATTGAACAACAACATTCAACTGTGAATCTACAGCAGTTGAAAATGTTGAGTCCATTTCTTGTTGGTCAATTCTGTAATGTATAACATTACAGAACATTAACTCAATAAGTGCACCTATAAACCACTGACACATAGCTATGATAAAAAAGTGCAGTTTATATCAAGGATTGTGCATCTATGGTGCACAATCTAATAAAATACTCCATCACACACAAAAAAAGAAAATGTTCAGTCCATGACTAAACTCTTGGCCAACCCAAATGTTTCAGCCCCTTCAATATAAATGACTAAACTTCCAATTCTAACCACCAGCGCCACTGAAAACACTGCCTATTCACGTTTGGACTAATTATGCCAAACCACTGTGTTTTTCCCCAAGTTTCTCCTTCATTGACCTGAAAACACTGACCACAACCGTCTCTCTCTCCCCCTCTGTCCCTCCCTCTCTCCTTACCTCTCTCTCTTCTTAAACTCTCTCTCTCTCTCTCTCTCTCTCTCTCTCTCTCTCCTCTCTCTCTCTTCTCCCTCTCACCCTCTCTCTCTCTCTCTCTCCTTCCTCTCTCTTCTCCCTCTCACCCCCCCTCTCTCTGTCTCTCTCTCTCCTCCCTCTCTCTTCTCCCTCTCACCCCTCCCTCTCTCTCTGTCTCTTTCTCTCTCCTTCTCTCTGTCTCTCTCTTTCTGTCTCTCTCTCTCTCCTCCCTCTCTCTTCTCCCTCTCACCCCTCCCTCTCTCTCTGTCTCTTTCTCTCTCCTTCTCTCTGTCTCTCTCTTTCTGTCTCTCTCTCTCTCCTTCCTCTCTCTTCTCCCTCTCACCCCTCCCTCCCTCTCTCTCTCTCTTTCTCTGTTTCTCTCTCTGTCTCTCTCTCTCTCCTTCCTCTCTCTTCTCCCTCTCACCCCTCCCTCTCTCTCTCTCTGTCTCTCTCTGTCTTTCTCTCTCTCTCTGTCTGTCTCTCTCTCTCCTTCCTCTCTCTTCTCCCTCTCACCACTCTCTCTCTCTCTCTGTCTCTCTCCTTCCTCTCTCTTTCTCTCTCTGTCTCTCTCTGTCTCTCTCTCTCTCTCCTTCCTCTCTCTTCTCCCTCTCACCCCTCTCTGTCTCTCTCTCTCTCTCCTCCCTCTCTCTTCTCCCTCTCACCCCTCCCTCTCTCTCTCTCTTTCTCTCTCTCTCTCTCTCCATCCTCTCACCCCTCCCTCTCTCTCTGTCTCTCTCTTTGTCTCTCTCTCTCTCCTCCCTCTCTCTTCTCCCTCTCACCCCTCCCTCTCTCTCTCTTCGTCCCGGGACAATGCCGTGTATTCACTTCGGGACAGTAACTCGCCCGTACACACAGCGGGACAGACTGGGTCCAGATGAGTCATGACGCTTTGAACCTCCCACTCAAACCTCACTCCAAAACGGCACCAATTACTTTTTACATTAAAGCTGGTGTTTATATTTAGCTTGGCCGTAGCTTCTGTACCGAAAAGACACGCCGTTCCCATGTCCCCCGTTCCCCTCGTCCTCCTCGTCCCCCTCGTCCCGCCCTACAGTTTTCAGCCCGAGCAGCTACAGCCAGGTTTGAGAAATAACACGTTTTATTGAGGGTTCCCTAAACAATAACGCGGCTTTGTTCCTCCCTCACAAACCACCAGACAAAAGGCAATACAGTCTGTTTGTCCGCCGTCCGTGCGTGTAAAAACAATATAAAGTGTTACAACAAACTTTAAGAAAAAAGTGTTTAACCAGTGTTTGTCGGATTAGTATTTCTCCTTCAGTTTAACAGAAATAAAGCTAAAAAAAAACAACCAGTCTCAACCTATAAGTATCTCCTTTCCAAGTGCATGTTTTTCTGGATTTTATTATGTATCACTTTTGAATCACAAACCAATTCTTGTGCCAGAGCAGCAGATAAAAGACAAATCAATAAACTAGTCATGTCCGCTAAATCGTGTTTTTGTTTGTAAAGTGCTGCACAAAAGTGGAATGCTTATCTTCCTGAAAAAAAAGGTATAAAACCAAAAAGCTGAAGGTGCAATTTTCAAACTTTGGCCCAAGATGGACTATATTTGCAAATATAGTATCGCAGAGCTTTACTGCATATGAGTTCACGCCTCCACAGTCACCACACAGGCCTACGATTTTGGATTAAACTGGGACTAAACTCGGTTCAAACCAGGACTAAACCAGGATTAGAAGAGGACAAAATCAAGTCTAGATCAGGACTAAACCAGGCTCAAATCAGGACAAAATCAGGACCAAATCAGGACTAAATCAGGACCAAATCAGGACTAAATCAGGACCAAATCAGGACTAAATCAGGACCAGATCAGGACTAAATCAGGACCAAATCAGGACTAAATCAGGACCAGATCAGGACTAAATCAGGACCAAAACAGGACTAAATCAGGACCAAATCAGGACCAAATCAGGACTGAATCAGGACAAAATCAGGACCAAATCAGGACTAAATCAGGACCAAATCAGGACTAAATCAGGACCAAATCAGGACTAAACCAGGACTAAACCAGGACTAAACCAGGACCAAATCAGGGCTAAATCAGGACTAAATCAGGACCAAATCAGGACTAAATCAGGACTAAATCAGGACTAAATCAGGACCAAATCAGGACTAAATCAGGACCAAATCAGGACCAAATCAGGACTAAATCAGGACAGTGACAGGTTCAAGTCCTTCTGATAGTTTTTTTTTTTTTATTCGCTTTGGCACATTTTCTGTAACTTACAATTTTTTTCCAAACTTTTAAACGTATTCAAGTCACAAAAGTCAGAAGTTCAGAATGTTTGAAGAATCTAACTTTGTGAACAAAACTTAAGACGCTCTTTTAACATTCGTGATTAAAATATAAACACAATCATTAGCTTTATAAACCATCATCCTCCAGACACACTTTTAGATGTGAGCTGTGAGAGTTAGAGACAAACAGGACCGGTATCACGCGTCTGTTGGTTTGAGAGTGAGGTATTTACTGCAAATGTATTTTAAATATTAAACAAATCATTCATGTAACACAATATTTAACTTTTCAGTGTCAGAAATCAGTTGTGTTTCAAACTTGGACAATGCAGTCTGGATCTAAACCTGGTACAAACACGACCAAAGCCTTTACAGTGTGCTTTCTGCTCCTTCTATAATCTGACTCTGACTATAAAATGTCTTCATATTGTGAGTCTTGTGTGTTCTGTTGTGTCTCAGTGTCTTTGGTCAATGTTCCTGAATCAGAGTGTGCAAAGAAAGTGTTACAAGTGCTGTTTTATAGTTTTGATATGAGAGTTAAAGGTGCTGTATCTGATTTTTACTGTTTTGAAATGAGAAAAACATAACTAGTTCATTTTAAAGTCTTTGCATCACTCACATGTATCACTCACTTTCCTAATGCAGTCCCAGCGTCCTAAATATTCACCATGATGAGTTTATAAACACTTTTCATGAGTTTCTGAGCCCTGAGTGAGTAAAATTAACAAACATTAGCATGCAAACAGCGCACTTCCTTCTTCTCGTAGAATAAAACGCTCTATAAATAGATCCAGTGGTAAAGTCGTGGTCTCATTTTCACCCAAACAGATGCTTTTGCAATATATCTGTACTGGGGCAACACAGATAACAGTAACAATCAGGCCCTTTAAGGCTTGAAAACACACATATGGTTGTGTGTTTACTCCCCAATTAGCATCAAAGCGATTGAAAAAAAAACTGTAAATCCTACTATAAAGTGTTGATGAGACTGACCCGCAGCCGGGACGTAGGTGAAGCGCTGGTACTGGCTGCGTTTGCGTTTGCCGGTGCAAACGTAGAAGTTGACGTGGACCGGAGCCGACAGTCTCTGGTTCCTGTACTGAGGGACCTCCACCACCAGCGTGTTCTGAGGAGACACCAATTTTAGTCAACGTTATGTGACAGCCATCGAGAAAAACAGAAAAAAAGTCTCATTTACAACTTAAAATAACCTGGAATATCACATTGAGCTTTTGAAGTGTTTTGATTTTCATAATACGCATAAATTGTACCACAAAATTTCGTTTATTTTGAACTTTATTCACTTTTTCTTTTATTTATCTTTGTATCTGTTGTTGATGAGTTGTTGTTGGGCCCTATTTGTAATGCAAGGATGAGATAAGAAATGAGAATAGGCTCAATTTGAAGCAAAAAGAATAAAAGAATAAGGAGATCCCAAGGAATCCAGTCTTATATTGCTAGAAAAACTATTGCAATTTACCATTCAATTTTACATTTTAGTAGATTTTTGGAAACTTGAGTGAACACATGTTTGTATATTTCTTAATTCTGGATTTATTAGGACAAAACTAGACCAAACAACCCATGATTGGACACCTATAGCTTGAATTCACCAGACCAGACCACAACAATCAGAATGTAATAATCTTCTTTGGATTGGCTGACTTGATACCTACGTTTTTGCAAGTAAAAAAAGACAAGCAAACACACAATAAAGTCAAGAAAATAATCAGAAGCAGAATTATTTTTTGTGCTATTACCCTGTATTGCTCTTGTGGGTTGCACTGTGGCGTGAAATTAATGCAATAAATGTTTTGTGATACTTAAAGCTTTCCAACAATTTATAGCATGTTTCTATAGCTTAAAAATATACATTCTCCATTGGATTGAATGGGAAAAGAGCCTCAAACCAGGCCTTCACAGGTCGCTTTCTTTGGGTTTTCGCAACGTGTTGGAGGCGTTTTGTGAATTCTACTTTGCAGAAGAATCCTTTAGTGCGTCCTCCTTTGTTTGTCGAAGTCATTGTGAAGAGTACTTTGTTTGTTTGAAGGGAAGTACAAGGACGAGCGTGGGTTATGGCAGAATAAAACTGAGCAAAAATTAGATTAAAATGGATGACGTAATACCTAATTTATTTAAAGTCAGCATTATATTTTTGGAGTGAGTTACTGCAGTTTGGGAGCTGCGCTGACAATTTTAATCCTAATCACACAATCTTTATTCTTGCCTGTTGTTCCTGTTTCTAACACATGAACTTTGAGGACACACTGTTCACTTTGAGAAACAATTCATACATCTTTGACAGTCGAGCCGAGGCCAAGGAATAAATCAGGACGCAGGAGCCAAGAGCTTCTGATGTCTGTGGAGACCCAGGTTCACGTCCTGGTCTGAATGTAAATCTGTGAGCGTTTCAGGGAATGAGCAGGAGAGAGTCATCCGTCTGCAGAAAGGATATTTGGAGGACGCAGAGACACGAGCGGCCCAGAGGAGGACGCATTTACGTTTGCTCCAGCACAGAGCCAAAAGAAGCCCGATGATTACAGCCCTGTGCATCTGCGGGTTTGTGACGAACTAAAGACTCAAAATGTCACGGGAAATTAAGGATTATGATCTACAAAATGATCTAAGGAACTGAAGAAGCGACTTGGATGAGTGGCGAAACACATTCACTCTTAAATCTTTTGTCCAGTGACAGAATTCATGTCAATGTTTAATTTTTTTGAAGAAATGTTGTTTGTTCTCATGTAAACACATTGTGGGTATAAATACAGCAAAATTGATAGTAGCAGTAAGTCACGATGTCATTCATTTACAACAAAATACACAAGTACTTTAATTTGAGTAGACTTTTTAGTGTTTTCTCATCTCGTTCGTTGCAGTTGGTTTAGTGGCAGTCTAGTGTATTAGCAGTGGCAGATGTAGCATTAGCACTGGTTGTTGTGGCAATAATTAGAGCTGCAAGATTAATCACAATCAAATCGAAATCGCAATTTGAATGGGTTACATTAGAAAATTGCAAAGGGGACAGTTTTTGAAGTAAACTAACTTCCTCCACAAACGACAAAATATTCTGTTTTATTCTGCATAAAAACAGCTGAACATGTCGTTTAGATTTATACAAACGATCTGAAACACATGGGATTCTTTCTTTCTTTCTTTCTTTCTTTCTTTCTTTTCAGTCCATTCAGTGTTTTGTCAGGTCACCTACACATGTTTAAAACGTGAACTTTGAACAGAATTGTATTATTAAAGCAAAGATCTATGCACAATCACAAAACTTGAAATCAGATATTTTCTAAAATTGTGCAGCCTTAGCAATAATAGTAGAAACAGAAAGATTAGAGTAATTGTAGGAGCTGCAGCAGAGGTGGGACCAAATCCTTATGCAAGTCTTCAATTCAAAGACTTTTCAAGCCATTCTACCAAATTACCAAATACAGCGCATATTTTTGCAATTTTAATGATTTTTGCAAATGGTCAGTGGTCACAAATAGAGAAGATGAACATGTTCCAGTTTGTTCCTATAAAATTAAACAATGAAAGTACATCTAACTATCTACTAGAGCAGGGGTTCCCAAACTTTTCTGCCCGGGACCCCCAAATTAGCCACGCAATTGACTTGGGGCCCCCAAAGCGAAATGAAAATGATAGTAGCAATAATTTTAAGTGTCAAAGCCTGTTAATTCAGGTTTAATGTTGGTTATTTGAATAGTTTATTGTCTTATTAGACCCTATTTCACTAAAAGATACTGTTTAAAATAAAAAAAATAAAGCAAATACAATGTCATATTAATTAAAATGAGATCTTGAAATCATCTCGCGACCCCCAGCTCACCCCTCGCGACCCCCCGAGGGGTCCAGACCCCCACTTTGGGAACCACTGTTCTAGAGTCTCGAGTCTTACTCCACTTAATCAAGTCGAGTCTCAATCATTAAAATAGCGACTTAAGTTTGACTCGGGCCCACATCTCTCATGGTCATTTGCAAAAACAGAAAAACACCACTGCAAAATGTTATTGTTATTCTTTGACGAAATCTACTTGACACATTTCCCATTGATAATATTAGATAGAAGATGATAACAAAAAGAAAAATACTGTACTTTTAAAATAGAAATATCTGGTTTAACAAAAAAATAGTATTGTTTTAGCAAGAGCACAGTCAATACTAGAACAAGCAGTAACAGTAGGAGTAATAATACGGCAGAAGTAGTAGCAGCAGCAGTGGTACCAGTTATTGTCGTCTGAACATCTGCGTTTCATTCTGAAAGCTTAAAGTGTCACTATTAGGGGGAAATATGGCGCTAGCGTCAAATCCCTCAGGTTTATCGCATCCCTTGGAAATAAAAAACTCGACAACGTCTCCAAACTACCGCAGAGACACGGGGAGCAGTTCACGTGGACAGAGGAGTGACGGATGGGACACAGAGGAGCGCTTCTGGACCTTTGGAGCGAAGGTTTCTCCGTTTAATTCGACGCGTCCAGTTGGAAATGCCTGACTCGCAGCTGGTGTTTGAGCCTCGGTGCGTTCGTGCAGGTGACAGTGAAGAAAGTGAAGAAACTGCACCGATGACGGGAGAATGGAGTGTTTTTAGAGACAGGCACCTGAACAAACCAAAGCCGGTCACAACCTGAAAAGCCTCGACTTGTCTGGGATGTGTTTAATGACGGCGTTTACACGAGAAGTTGGAATAGAACAATTGTGGAAAGTAAAAGGAGCTGTAGAATTTATTCACCTTATTCCGCCCTTTTTTGCCTCTTTTTGTCACAGATCCTCCTCCTGTAGTAAACGCACTTCTGGTTTGATGAGTGTTCACGTAAATGGTGAAGGAAAAGTCTAAAATATTATATAAAGTAGATTGATTTGTGTAAAATATTGTCTTGAGTTTTGGCAATTCAACAGAAATGTGCAACAACATTTAACACTTGTTATTATCTGTTAGTGTTTCCTCCACTTTTTGTCATTTTTCACACTTTAATTGGCCATAGTTTCTTCTGTGCTAGACATATTTGAATGATTTTCTGTTACAAACCTCATATTTTCTAAAACTCTATTTGAAATTTGGAATCGGCCATAATTACAGGATTTACTCATTAGCTCCCACTGCTGTTAGTGCACTTTTAATGTAAAAATACAGTAGACCATTCACTTTTCAAACTTTTTTTTTGTTTAAATCTGTTAATCCTCTTCCTTTTTTGACTAAAATACTAAATTTGAATTTCTATCCCAAGATTTTGATAGTTCAATAGTCATTAGAAAAGCAAAATCCCAGAAAATATCACAAAAAGCTGTTTAAAAATATATCAAACATGAGTTTAGGCGGACTTTATTTTGACCTTTTATCACAGTCTTGTACATGGCAAAGATCAGTAGCAACATTGGTTTTGTTGATTTTTAAAAAAAAGTTTTTGTTTTTGTCCCACTCGTTCTGTTTTTTCCCGTTTTCCCGTCCATTACAACCACATTCTTGATTACACAAAAAGCAAAACATGTAGAAACGTACTGACTCTGACGTTTCGTTTTCAGTCAGAGCAAATATTTCAACATTAAACTCTCACTTTACTTTCAGTTCCCCTTCCCTCTGTCAAAGGTCTTTATTTTCGCGGGGAAACCTCTATCTCGCAGGAAAAGCCCGGACTCAGTGCCAGGCGTCTCCTCCCTCAGATCACACACTGCACTTTTAAAACCTTTTCAACACGTTTTAAACACAACATTTCTCTGTCCCGGAGCAGGATCCTGGCCCGGCCCACAGTTAACGGTCTGGGTTTGGGACCACCAAGTCTCTCTGTAATAAAGTCCACACTGTGTCCAGGCCCAGTGTAAATGAACTGGACTCACGCTGCGGCTCATGGGCCATTTATTTGACTAAACTCTGGTCTGACCCTGGGGCGAGTCTCAGGACAGGAATTCGGTTTCTGATTTGCAGTAGATCACAGAGATTTAAGAGCTGCACTTGTACTTTTGAGGATAATTAGTGACACTGTTTCAACAGTGATTTATGTCAAAGAGTTAAGAAGCAAAATGGCGCCGGTGTGGACGAAGTGAAATGAGGAAATGCCTCTTTCTCTTTCTTTGACTTACTTTTGGTCAGAATAATTACTGACATATTTCATTTAAAATATAATGGTTCAAAATAAGTCACGTCCTAAAGGAGATCTATTATGCAAAATCAACATTTAACCAGATTATAATTGTTCCTCATCATAATAAGTAGAGCGATTCTCAAGAAATCTGCGGGTTTCGACACAAAAGTCAATGAAAGTCAATTTGTTTTTTAAAATTAAATAGTTTAAGATCAATGTTGCAATTTAAAATATCTAAAATATAACATAATGATCCATGGGTGACATAAATTATAACTATAAAGAAGACAGAAGCACAGTAGGCTTTCTGTTGCTTGCACTGAAATGGAGCAAAGGATCATGGTCTATGTAGTTCCCCCTTTTCCCTTTTAGCTGTTGCTCCAAAACAAACAAAACAAAGAATCTTGTAATTCAAGTGAGTGCGACAGCCCACAATATTGAGACTTGTGCAGTAGCAATATGGTATATTTGTGTTATTGTTACCTCCCTCCCACTGGGCCAAGTTACAGGCCAGATCTGTGAAGAGGCGAGTGACATAGTGCATCTTTACAATCTCAAATTGATTGATACTTGGAAACAGAAGTGTGTTTCATGATGATCAGGAAACAATTATTAACTTGTCCCTTTTCAGAAATACTTAACTGATCATGGATTATTTTTATTTTATCTTATTTTAGCACAGTCTACTCTTTTTACATTTCTATTGTTACTATTCACGTTGTATGTTGCACCTCACAGCCAAAGCAAGTTCTAGTTTGTGAATTTTGATCACCGATAACAGAAATAAAAGCCTTTCTGGTTCTGATTAAAACAATGCATTATCACTTGACTTGTGTATGTCTTAAAGCTGTCACAAAAATAATATTGAAACTAGATACTCACTGGAATGAGTCAAGCCTTTTTCATTTGTTTAACATGACATAATGTGACATACTTTCGCATTTTTTGTGTACAATAGTGTCAAAAGTGCAAACATTTCTTGACCAGTATTGCGATTGCGATTAGATTTGCGATTATGTTTTAATACTGGGGTTCTGTTCAAAGTTCACCTTTTAAAACGCATCCAGGAGAACAGACAAAAGACTGAAACAGGAATAAAAGAATCAGATGTATTTCAGAACACGTTTGCACAAATCTAAACTACAGGGTTAGCCGTTTTTATGCAGAAATCAGGATATTTTGTTGCTTGTGGAGGGAATTATGTCACTGCAGCCTTTGAGATTTGCTAATTGCGTCCATTCAGATTGCGATTTCGCTTCAGTTTTGATTAATCGTGCCGTTCTAGTTTAAAACAGGGCACATTATTATACCACGGCGCATAAGTTGGATACAATTTTGCTCAGTTTGCACAGTTTACTTCCCCATTGCGTCTTTATAACATGCTCCTAAATATAAATGCTGGTTTCATGTACAAATAATGAGATAAACGGTTCCTTTTTGCGGTCTTACGTGAAATATTTCAAAACGTTTAGGTCATTTCTAATAGAGGAGTCACGTGGCAGCAGATGTGACAGTTTGCTTGCACCAGCTGCTGTTTGTGTGTTTGATGAGAGCGCCGTGGTGTTGAAGGACTCACAGGTTTGGCGGTGTCCCTTTCGACCTTGGCCTCCGTCTCCCAAAGGTGCTGTCCATCTGAGAAGAAACAGACACAGACGGGAAGCGGTTTAGACGGTGCAGGTTTCGGTAATCCGCCCACGCTGCGCCCGATCAGCGACAGGATCTCAGCGGACACGCGTGACCTCATCTGCGGCCACAAAAGGCAGCGCTGTCGAAACCAGTTGTTTTGTATCAGAAGCCGCTTTAGAAAGAACTCCGCTGTCACTTTAAAGGAGATGTACAGTGTTATGCGTTTTTACAGGAACTCAGAATCGAACTACAGCTTTGATTTTCAGCCAGGTGTGCCTTAAAAAATGTCTAATTTGGATTCACAAATGGATTTAATGGAACAATTTGACATTTAAGAGTGTCCTGGAGATACTTTGAGAACCACTTTCAACTTCAAATAACAAGATAGTGACACAGACATCATAAACTAAATCTTTAACTAAAACACCAACTGATTTTAGTCGCATGCTGTGGTATCTTTACAATCAAAAAAGTGTGCCACGACTCAAAAAAGGTTGAAAAACACTAAACTACAGCAAATATAGAACATCATTTATACATTTATACCACAATTTTGATCAAAAACGGCTTAAAAACAGGTCCATTGAGTTCCTGTTCAAACATGTAGAACTATAAGCCCCGCCTCTTCTTAGTGACATTTCACCTTACAAGCAGCAGATTGTCGTTGTAGATGTTATTTTTGTTTTAATTTGTGACATTTTTAACTCACATGTGTCACTCAGAGTCTTAATTGTTCAAATAATCACACTAAGTACAGGAATGTTTGAAAATGTCTCAAAATCTTGAAGGTTTGACTGTTGTATTTTAGCGTTTATTACTCTATCAATACAAGTCAAAGATAAGGTTTACGAAGAAGTTACATTTAATCAAAAATATCTATTTCAGCAAATAATCAGAATGCAAAACACAATAAAAAGGCCCCAAACTGATCATTGCAAGAGATTGGCCTGTCATAATAATCAATACATTGACTTATTGTTTGATATATGTTACATTCACTTGGCAATAGAAATGTATTCATTATTTTCCGGATGTCACCTTTTTAATTCATTTGATTTTGTGCGTGCCTATTCTCTCTAAGGTTGTCGAAAGTATCAAAAGTCTATAATCAGTTCTAAAACTAGTATCGCAACTAGATTCTCATTTGAGCAAGTATCAATATAAAAAAAACACTGTCAAAAGACAAAAAATTCACATTTTTTGAACCGTTTTAAAATTATCTCGAGCTTCATCAGAACTAGCATAAGACCACAGCGTTTAACATTAAAGAGAATATTATGATTTAGTGTTGAAAATGTCAGTCTACTGTATAAAAAAGAGCATTTGTAATTATCATTGTGGAACTGAAATCGGTATAGAGTATATTTATTAATATTGAATCAAGTTTGAAATCCTCTCTCTGGTCTTGTTGTTTGTGTTTTGTTATATGTCCTAAATTGAAAAAATAAAATTAAATACATATATACACTGGATGGAACAACATTTTTGAAGCTCAATTATTACTTTGACTGTGACCGGCCTAATGACAGGTTAACATAACATTTAGATGGCTTTGACGCTGTGTACTTCCACATTTGGAGCCGTATCTTCACTTCTAAACCCATTCAGTCCCACTTAGACTCAGCCGCACAGCCTCATTCAAAGTCAAGGCCAACACTGAAGAAAAGCGGTTTGTCCTAATTATCTGTTACGTCAGTGATATAGAAAACAGACCTCCGACGTCATGCCGTCTGCTCCAGGACCATGAGCTCATCCCTCAGACCCTCCGACCCGAGTCCAGACCAGGAACTGCACCGAGCTCCGACCCGGGACCCAGACTGAGACCAGACGGACTGAGGAGGGACCTGATGTAATGCTCCAAATACCAAAGAGGTGATGTTTGGAGTCCCGTAACACATCTGTAAAAATCTAACTCCATCTGCGTGTCCCATTAAACTGATTATGAAATAGAGTTTATTTTTAAACTTGGAGCTACAGTAAAACGGCTTTTCTCATCACAATTTTAACTTCAGAATAAAACTTTGAACGCCAGTGTGACAATAGTACCTGGCATGAAGAGATTAAGCAGTATCTGGACCGATTTATCAACATTTTGGAAGAGCTAATGAACCTTTTTGACACAACGCAAAGGCTAGCGATGCAGAGATGTGTGTCGAGATACTTTAAAACGACATAAATTCTTGATAAACTCCTGATTTAAACAATTATTAACCTGTGACTGCTGCATTGAGGCTGAATCTGCAGCTGAATGGGTGAATTATTCATTGGACAATTGTATTTTGATATTAAGGACACTGTAAACAAGAAATTCCAATGCATTTTGTTCTTCTACATAATCAAAACATCGATTTAGTAAACTTTTAACACTGGATGTAAAGGATATCCATGTGTCAGGTTCTTGAAGGAAGCTTTTTTACATTTTAAAGCTAAAGCAGCTTTAAACAGGGGGGTTTGGGGGTCCTTCCCTAGAAAAATATTTAAGAAATTGGACAATATTTCCTGTTTGTTGGTGCATTTTAACACATGTTCCAAGCTAATTTAAATACATGGTTTTCATTTGTAATTTTATAATGTTCTTGGCTATTGTGTCCAGTTGCCTGATGGTAAATCTGCCACTGATCAGGAAAAACATCATGTGTATCAGAAACATGTTGTATTGTGCGGTACAAGTCAACACCCAGCTCTAGAACTGACAGTAATAAAGAGGTGAAGCCACTGAAAGGTGTACCATGTGACATATAGATAGATAAATACATCAATAAATATATAGTAATGCTTTAGATTATAGTCCGTTTGTAGATGTAACCATATGCACATCTCACGGTACAATATCATCACAGTAATCCTTTCACACAGTATGATACTTAGAGAGATATTATGAAGGCAAACAGAATTGTAGAAATGACTTTTTACTTTTAAAATGCATTTGGAGAAAATTCCTTTTACTGTCACAAATGACTGCAACATTACAAAGAATTCAGATTTAAAACTGTTAACTGTCAGTGCTGTAATAAAAGTCTAATAGTTGTAATAAACATGAAGAGGTGACAAAAGTGTAAAGACCCTCCCAGGTTTACATTTGATTTAATCTCCCTTAATGAAACAGCAAATAAAACACTGTAATTTTATCGTTTGTAGACAACACAGGCATATCATACATCAACATGTAACTTCGACCTCTAAAGTTCACTTATTACTGTAGTATTTGAGGCGCTTAGAGAAACAAAACAAAAATATTCCTGTCAAAGTGCGTTACTGTCCAGAATAGAAGAAATGCTTATTAAACGCTGTTAGCATGTGTGCTAATTTCGGCATGAATCGCTAACTGTAACAATCTGAACAAAACACTTCTATTCACCTTATTCTGCCCCGCCCACTTGTTGCCACAGATACGCACTTTTGTTGTAAACGCACTTCCGTTTGACGAGAACTCCGTTAAAGCTAATGACGAACGAGGGAAAAGTCTGACGCTAAAATGTTACATAAAGTAGGTTGATTTGTGTAAAATGTTTAATGAACACGAGCAACAACAAGTCAACAACGCACCGATTTCCTGGGCGTCTGAAAACGTCTTTTTAGTCCATGTAGAACTTATTTTCTGTTGAGCTCGTCCATGTAAACTACAACGGCAACAAGACGGCGGCGCGTACAGCAACTTCTGGAATAAAGTGAATAGAAAAAACACTTTGACGTGCATTATATTTTCTAACTCTGGTCTGGTGTTACTCACGTGTGTCGCCAAAACAGCCCTGGTTTTTCACACTTTGTAATGTTTGGAGGCTAACTCGTCCATTAAAGATGCATTAGTGCTAACATGGAATGGTACCGAGCTAATGGAATGCAGCGTTTTGTTGCTCTGGAAGGCTCTATAAAAGTGTAAAAGCTGCAGAAAGAGGTGCTCGAGATGGAAGGTTATGTGAAAGCTGTACTGGTTTATTTTTATCACAACAATTAAGAGGGTGATTCAACAATTGAGGGTACGTTTAAGTATCGCAGAAACAACTAGGGAGTGAGAGAATGTATTTTATGGAAAGAGAAGCCTTTAAAAAGGTCAAGCGGGTCCATGTGGTGTTTGCGGCGCTGATGTGGCACAGCTGGCACAGACAGTGTTATTATATGAGAGACGAGACACCTGTTTATGAACGAGAAAGTCTCTGTTTGGCTCTTTGTGTCTCAGACTGTCTGCAATGTGTGCACGGCTTTGTTAACACTGTCCCTGGAACTGAAAACGACACATTAAGCCGAAAAATCAAAGGGAAATACCGACAAGATCATGATTAGAAAGCTGATATTACACTGTTAAGACGTTGTTTTTGAAAGTGGTGCATTTAAGTTTGTACAATTGTTTCATTTTTCTTTTTTTTTTTGTGGAGAAATAGTTTGACTCTAAACTATTCATCTTATTCTGGAAGTTGCCGTGTGATGTGCAGATCTGTGGCAAAAAGAGGCAAAAGTGGGTGGGGCGTAATAAAGCGAATAGCATAATTTTGGTTGCCTCTTTTAACTGGCGTTTCTACCTAAATAAAACGTCTACTACAAAATATTGGATAGTGTTTATTCAAATCCAGTGCAGCTGTTAAAAGGATGCAATGATGAAGATATTTTCTTGTCAATCCAAGCCAAAGGAGGAGGTTTAATCTGGGGTTTTCTTCATGAAACTGTGCATGATTGTGACAGAGTGGGAAGTTTCATTTCTAGTTATTTTACTTGATTTTCAGTGAATAGTGGACCAGAAAACTTTATACTTATATATAAACTTTATACTTTATATTGTATCTTTATTACCATGTTTATTTATCCTATTTTTATTGCATGCGCCTATTTCATTCATTCCTGTTCTAAACTGTGTGTTGCAACAGTGGAATTTCCCCATTGTGGGACAAATAAAGGATCTCTTATCTTATCTTATCTTAAAAAAATGAATAACCAGAATAATCAGAAAATACTATCTTTCGTTTTTGTCTTTGCTATATTAGTTTTTGTCTATTTTTTCTTCTCAACACGAAATAAATCAGTTTCCTCACGTCAGATGTAACTGTTTACATGACATTTCAATATTCTGATAACTCCAGAAATCAGACGATGTAAACATACCAGTGTCCAGAAGGTATTGTTGGATTGTGGCGTTAATTTAGACGGTTTTATGCTTTTGAAATGGTAGTTTAGTTGAGGTTTGCTGTGTCTATCTCACTGGGGCAGCTGTCATGAGCAGCAGACTCAGATCTCAAGTTAGATATCACTGTGTATGGCATTTATCGTACAATTCAGAAATAAACAAAACAAAAACAATCCTAAACAACAAGAAACAAACAAACAAAGGAAAAATAAACTAAAAAAACAACAACTACTACAAAACAAAACAACATCAGGGGGCTTGCACTACATTTAAAACCAAACAGAGTAATGAATGAATTGGCAACTGCACATTCTGTATATAGTCTCAGTCTATCTTAGTTTATTTTATTCTTAATTTTATGCATGCCTTTTTATATTTTTTTATATTTTATTCATTGCTTTATGTTGCACCTTACGCCGAAGCAAGTCCCTATGTTTGTGAATTTCACTGACAATGGCAATAAACCGCTTTCTGATTCTGATTCTGAATTGTGATTTTAATACATTGTAAACATAAATTTGATAATGCGTTTCAGTTTTTTGCAGCTAAAATCATTTTTTTGCAGCTAAAATCTGGAACAGTCTCCCTGAAGATGTGAGACAGGCCTCCACTCTGACAATGTTTAAATCCAGGCTAAAAACATTTCTCTTTAGATGTGCAAACGACTGAAAGATCTATCCGCACTCTTCTCTTTTAAAGCGCTTTATTTTAAAATGATTCTGTGTGTCTTTATGTGTTTTGTGATTTTAATGCAACTTTTCCTGTTGTGTAAAGCACTTTGAATTGCCTTGTGTATGAATTGTGCTCTACAAATAAACCTGCCTGGCCTAATGTTTTAGGAAAATAATCATATTTGGAAAAGGAATCAAATTTCCCTCAAAAACATATATTTCTGTGAGTAATGCCAAAAGAAAGAAAGACGAACGGCATTTATACGTCTCGATACATTCAAACTTTGATCAAGCACAATTTAAAAAGAATCAAACAAAAGCTCTGAGACAAATTGATTGCATTCCACCGAGACTGAGGAGGCGGAGGCTGCACATGTGTTCACCATGAAACCAGGAAGTCCACAAATAAACATAAATCCCCAGAGCAGCACAGAGCAGCGCAACCAAACAATGAGCGCTTTGTTTCATAATTTCCTCATTTCCAATTTTCAAAAACCATCAATGACTCTTCCCATTTCAAACAGACCACACGTTAACCTCACAAATCTGAAAACGGTTTCTGCATTTTCTCTGTCAAATAACGTCTTCATCACCGCTTCCTTTTAACTTCAAACCAAAACTTTTCAGTCAACAGCAGCTACTAAATTGTGCTCCTCGCTGACATTTTCTGATCTGCACACTTCATTTGTCTGGAGTAAAGCAACAATTTGACCCATTTATCGAGGAATCTGTTTTACGCGCTGCCAGCAAATCGAGTTCACAAAAGCAGACGGTTCAAAAGCCATTGTTTGAGCTGAGTGTTTGGGACATTGATGACAACCACACAATACGATCAATAGCAGTAGCTCTGAGTGTGTGAGCCGCTTAAAACCAATGAAAAACTCCAGTCCTGTCTTTATTTAAACAACGCAGTCGTTTTCAAACCCGTGCTGTGTTAAACCATCTCTAGTTGCTGTAGAAACTAATGAGGTAACGAGGACTTTAAGAAAATATGTTCAAATTGGAGGTTAGATTAGATTGTGAATGCTGTGTTGAAAATATGTGAGTTTTGAATATCGAGTATATAATTTATAGTAAAAAATGGCACAAAACTATAGGGTGAAATGTGTCTCATATGAATGTACTGATGCAGCGAGAAGAATTTATTCAAAATTCCATTTTTTTCTCAATGTCTGCCTTGCATTTATGGTTTTATGTGCGTAAAACAGGGCTGCAATCGACTAATCGATTATATTACTAGTCGACTATAAAAATGACAATCTACTAATTGTTAACTGAACCACACAGAGACTAAAACACATTTAAAGAGACCTTTTTATAACATTATTACATGAATATGTGTGATTTTCATCAATAATAGGCTACACTCATAACTATTCTATAGAAGCTTTTAGTCCTGTATTTCAACCTTTATTTGTCTGATAATGTACAAATATACAAAACAAATAACAGTTTGACTAGAGGACTACTAAAATAATGGTTAGTGACAGCCCCAGTGTAAAATTTGCCACAGTTCACATTGTCTTGAATCTGGAGCGCTGCATGTGAGAGTTTGAATGTGCATTTGTGGATCATATTCAGCCTTTGATCTTTTTGGCAAACTTTACACGTTTCTTGCTGCATCTATTAAGATAAATATTACTTCATACAAAAAGAGCAGATTAAAAATAAAAATGAAAAAAGTCACGTTGTAATTGTATATTTTATTTTAAAGGATGTAAGATTAGAGCCGCTGCTCCTCCACGTCGAGAGGAGCCAGCTGAGGTGGCTCGGGCATCTGTTCCGGATGCCTCCTGGACGCCTCCCTCGGGAGGTGTTCTGGGCATGTCCCACCGGGAGGCGGCCCCGGGGTAGACCCAGGACACGCTGGAGGGACTATGTCTCTCGGCTGGCCTGGGAACGCCTCGGGATCCCCCCGGAGGAGCTGGAGGAAGTGTCTGGGGTGAAGGAAGTCTGGGAGTCCCTGCTCAGGCTGCTGCCCCCGCGACCCGGCCCCGGATAAGCGGAAGAAGATGGATGGATGGATGGAGTATGTAAGATTGCACTTTTATGATTCATTGTACACACATTTGTCTGGTTATTAAAACTCGACTAATACATGTTTTAACACTGACATAATGTCCTCTGGATATGGACACAGGACACTCCAAAGAATATCAATTTAAAGTTATCAATTTGAAACTTCTGCTGTAGTTTATTCACATAAATGTAAGAAAAAAATGTATAACAAGTTTTTCATTATGTAATGTTTTCATGTAGAAAGAAAACGTTTTATGTGTAAAAACAGCCACAATTGCACATATTTCGGACATTTAAACCGAGTTTGACTTGTTTGGTTCATTTTGTACTAATGTTAGCAATAAAAAAAAAAGGACAGAGGGGATTTTGGATTTCTTATTTAGTTTTCGAGTAAATTAAATCTGACTGAAAATTTGCCTAAAATATTCAAATTCTGCCTACTTTTTTACACTTAAAACTTTAATAAATCAGGCTTTGGATTAGATATCAAGAAATCCTTCAATTTGTTGTGTCAAAATCTTGCTGAGTAAAAGATTGTACAGTTTGGTGTGTGTGGGAGCTACTTTAAGGCTGATGTTTATGTCTCGAGGGAGAAGAATGCATTTTAAGACAAGAGCCATTGAAGTTACAAAGTCCCAGAGAAATCTATGGATGAAGAGGATTAAATGAAAGAATAAAACATCTTCAGGAGCAAATTTTGAATTGAAATTTGCCTGTAGTGTCTAGCCTTAAGAGCAAAATATTACAAAAATATTGCCCTTTACACGAGGCTTGAGAAATGGTGCCTGGCTCTTTGTTCACAAACAGTGTAAATGTCTGACGCCCACTGCCCTGGCATCACCCCAGACACAAACCCTTCAGTCAGCTACAAGTCATTATTTCCCTCATAGACAAAACACAGCCATATGTGCAACACTGAGCCTCCACACATGCACAATGGCGTTATTTGTCATATTTAGAGAGTATAAAGTGAATGAAACGGGTTCTTGTGAGTTTGATTTGAGCTGGACAGAGAGACAGAGCCCTGAGTAAAACGGCAGGTGGCTCTGGACCAACTCTCCATAATGTACAGTGAATATAAACACATGCACAGAGACAGGCTGCTGGACCCATTCCTCCATCTTTCACTTTACAGCTGCGTTCACACTTCTCAAGGGTTTGTTTCTGGTTTGATTCTGGTTTAGTCCTGGGTTGAGTCCAAATTTTGATCCACCAAACGTTTTCTTATCAAACTAATTCTAGATTTTATACTTTTCAATCACAAGGCAGATCTCAGCAATTTAAGAAAACATATTTAGTAAGTCCTTGTTCTTTTTAAGGATTTTTTTTGTCCTGTAATCTTTTTATTTGACATGCAATGGATTCAAACTTACAACATAGAACTATAATAAAACCTGGAAGATGAATCCAAAATGGCGCCCTGTTTATCCCTATGGAGAGTGCTCATTGGCGCATGACCCCTTCCTGATACGGAGGCTGACATCTTTGCTTTACTTCCTGAAACGGAGGCGGCCATCTTTGCTTTAGGGCGCCACGTGACGACAATCCCCCACTTCATATAAAAACGGTAATTTCTGTGATTTTAGAAACGGTAGAAAAGAACATTTCCTTCTATTTTATTTAAATACCGATAATAATTCAGTACTGTCTGCAATTATAATGAGCAATTTTAGAAAAAGGCTGGTTCCAAGAGGCTGCAGTACCTCGCAATCTGGGACCACAGACAGAGGGGGCGTACCTTATCCAGTTCATTTAATACATCCATGCTTACAACGCTGTGAACTCTACTACACAGCGGGCATGTGTGCTGTCCAGTCAAGCACGAGCGGCACAGATTTAGTGATTCAAAGTTTGTACAGACGTGGCTAAAGCTACAGTAAACAAGAAACTACTTATTTATTTCTTTTTAAATCATATTTTTTCCCTCCTCTGCGTCTACAAGAGCAGACCTGGACCTGAACAGGGGCTGGAACCTTTTGGAAGGAGGTGCCTCATGTGGGCAGCTTCGGACCCCTCAAACGACCCGGTACGGGTCACTTAAGAGCCGAACCGATCCACTTTGGGAACCACTGGAAACAAGGCTTATGTTTGGAGGACTGCAAGCGCTATTAATTGCTATAACCACCACAGAGCTATTACTGGGGCATATAGCGTGACAGATAATATGAAAGCAAAATCTGTAAGTGTATCTGTAGCTTTGCTTATAATTGCTAGTAATACTATTAAAAAAACTGCTTCTATTCACCTTATTCCGGAAGTTGCCGTTCTCGCCGCCGTCTTGTTTCCGTTGTATTAGTTCACATGGAGCAGACGAGCTCAACAGAAAATAAGTTCTACATGGACTAAAAAGACGTTTTCAGACTGACCAGGACATCGTTGCGTTGTTGACTTGTTGTTGCTCGTGTTCATTAAACATTTTACACAAATCAATCTACTTTATGTAACATTTTAGCAGCGAGACTTTTCCCTCGTCCGTCATTAGCTTTAACGGAGTTCTCGTCAAACGGAAGTGCGTTTACTACAAAAGTGCGGATCTGTGCCAAAAAACGGCAAAAGTGGGCGGGGCATTTGTTTGTTTATCCTTTCGTTGTCCCTTATTCACACTAACAACACACTCTCATTCACACACATACTATTGCACATGTTTAGTGTTAGAGCTCACAGAGGAAACCTACACAGACATGAGGAGAACATGCAAACTCCACACAGAAAGGCCCCGCACTGCCCAGGAGTCGAACCAAGGAACTTATTGCTGTGATAATAATAATCAACCTGATATGTAACTTTTTAAAACATTGCATGGACTTTATGTCTCTGTATAAATGCATGCAGTCTCTCTATAAATAATGACAATAAGGAAAAGAAAACACTCAAAATCATTTTACAATTGTGTTTCACTCCACACACCAAGAGTAACATGAGCGAGGCTACCAAATCTGCACCTCTGACCTCTAATCGCTCACACAAACACTGCATTCAATAAGCCCTTGATTTTCCTCCAGTGCACAGGGAACACTAGTGTGCCTCGAGGTTTGGTCATGTGCGCCTTGACAAAATGTCCAATTTGAGTTCACAGATTCACAAATGTGGATGTAACTGACTAATTTACTTTTTGGTAAGTCCTGAGCATCTTCTGCATTAAAAAATAACCCAAATCCATCACTTTTCTAAATTTTAAGAGCTAGACATTTGCACAGATCATATTTCTTACTAACTGGGCAAAGTTTTAGTAGTACGCAGTGGGCGAGGCTACCGCGCTCAAATTGACCTGCTGACCACTGGGGGCTGCTGCGGAAGTAGAATTATTCAATGCAAGTCAATGGGGAGTTAGACGTTTCAAAACCTACTTTAGAGCCTGGCTCAAAATACGGCTTTGGTCTCAAACGTTAGCTTACGGCTCTGTGACAACACTGAGGGGGGTGAATTTTTTTGAACCAGGCTGGTTAAGCCTGTGATTTTTTAAAGTTCCTGCATATCTAATGAAGAAGGCGGGCTTTACGCGCCGGAAATGTCAGGACGCAGCCATACACCTACGAGTGGGCGGTAACTATAGAGGCTACGACGGCAGTACGTCAGCAAAAGGCCGCCCCAAAGTCGGCCTCCCCCCGCCTCCCCACCGAGGGGGGAGTGGTGGGGGCTAACCCGCGGCCATTTTGAATTCTCCATGACTGAGCCGCATTATCATGAATGGGGCGGAGCGACAACCATCTGTCCACTATTTTTATGTCTATGGTAGTACGTGATGTGCCGTGGCATCTTTTACACTCAAAAAGTGTGCCACAATTCAATACAGGCTGAAAATCACTGCAATAAGCAAGGCGGATGAAGTGTCTTGCCGAAGAACACACCATCAGTTTGCACCAGAACCACTGCTGCTCCTGGTTTTCCCGTCCCGGTTCTATCCAGACCTCACCCCGCTCAGCTATGAGCCGCTCCGATGTGTTGTCTCCAAATAAAGCAGCATGTTGTGCGTGTTGTGCCGAGGTCTGAACCACCTACTCTCCGGTTACAGGCAAACAATCAACCCAATGTGTCACCGTCGCACCCCTCAACAGTATAATAACTACTCTGAATGGCCTACTGTTTTTCAAATCTCTGAAGAGTTCTGCAGGCTTTCGGGTTCCAGTAAATTTCTGGCAGCTTCACATGAAATAATCCTCACGCTTCACTTTTCAGACTCGTTCTGCCGCGGCTCCGTCTCAGGCCAAGAACAATTAGACTCAGTAGTTGGGAGTTCCCTTCAGAGAGTCCAAAACCTGGTGAACCGTGGGATACTCCGGTGCGCAGCTGTGGAGGTGGACAGGGCCGGGACGACGGGGGGGGGGGGGTCAAAGGAAAGGGCCCCGTGTCCGAATGACAGTCACAACAGAAGCAAAACATCCAGGTCCCGCAGAAAAACACGCTGAGAGTTATTGAATGTGATACGGCGCAGTCCAGCTCTCCAGATGTGAAAACACTCCTTCTCTTCACTAAGGGTTTCCTCTCGGTGAAATTAAGCCATTATCAATCACACAGAGAAAATACACAACGGCAGGCGCAGTTGGTTGAAGTGCAGCGGCCGGCGTGTGGAGCTGTGTTTTTGAATGAATTTAAAGGGGATTGTTTCCACGTACAAGGCAGATTTTAAGAAAGAAAGGACCAAGTTTAATTAAAAACTATTTAAATTAGGTCAAAAACAACAAGTACAATTAATTCTACCAATAAGAAAATACACATTCTAATGGTTTGCTGCTTAAAAAAATAGTAAAGTTTTTGCCTTTTGTCTAATTTAGATAATTTAAGAATGATTTTGATATAAGGAGCTTAGAATTGCCTTTAAAGGTGCATTATTTAACTTTTCTGGTTCAGGATTTGCTTCATCGTGTCTTCATGGACAGAGTGTTCCATACTACGGCATCAAACTGATCTATTTCCAACGGTTAATTATACGTCTTAAAGGACAAATCCATCACCCGCACTAAGCACCGGACCTTGGGGGACTGAGCCTTCGCCGCTGCTGCCCCCGCCCTCTGGCCCCGCCCTCTGGCCCCGCCCTCTGGCCCCGCCCTCTGGAACTCACTTCCACAACCCATCAGGAACCTGGACTCACTACAGACATTCAAACCACTCCTTAAGACCCACCTGTTCAAACTGGCTTTTGTGTAAATTTATGTTGTTTTGTCTGTTTTGTCTGTTTATGTAAAGCGTCTTTGAGTATCCAAAAAAGCGCTATACAAGTTTGATGTATTATTATTATTAGGCCCGAGCGCCACAAGCTGGCGAGAGGCCTATTAGTTTCGCAGTGCCGTGCGAAGCACGGCTGCGAAAGTGCGCACGAAGTGCGCACGAAATCGAGCGCGAAGCGCTCGCCCGCTTCCAGACACTCACTAACGCATTCCCCAACTCATGCACGTTCCGTGCATACCAATTAGTAGTGGGAAAATTGAACATTATCGCTGTAAATGGGCGAAGCCCGTGCGAAAATCGCGCAGTGCGCACTAACGAAGCGCTTTGCGTGGGGATGACGGCCGCGAAGCGTCGTCATCCCCACGTAAAGCGCCAGTGCGCTGAGTCGGCCACTAATGCGTTCCCAACTCATGCACGTTCGTGCATATAACAATTTAATGTAAAACTGAACATTACTATTGTAAATAGGGCCAAATAACAGAAAGTGGGCGGAGCCCACTAAAAATCTCGAAAGTGTCCGCCAGTGACCAGGGACCCATACCAAAAGCGTAGGAAAGCGTGCACTTTCCGAAAATGTATAGTTTGCTAAATAAAAAAAAGGGGAAACATTGTTTTCGCATCGGAATATTATTCTTCTTCTTCTTCTTCTTATTCTTCTTCTTACCGGGACCAACCCCCCTATTTTTCACCCAGTGAACATTGACGAAGTCTCAGGAAAATTTGCACACCTCTAAAAATCGTGCCTCTGTACATTCTGGCTATTTCCGATTTACAAAATTCAAAAATATGGCGCGTCAGCGCCCCCAAGTGTACAAAAAATGCATTGCGGGATAGGAAAGTGCCAAAAAATTTATCGTAGAGTCATGAAACTTGGCAGAGAGGTAGATTGTGCCAAGAGAAGCAAAAATATTATTACGGTAACGCCGTCCGCCAACCATTTGTCGGCCATATTGGATGAAAATTCGCTAAACCTGACTCAGCGTTTTTTTTATACTTTGTACTTTTACGAACTCCTCCCAGGGCGTTTAACCGAACAAGCTGAAATTTGGTGAAAATGAAGTTGAGGAGTGTGGCATCAAAAGTTATCCAAATCATGAACCTAACTTTTACGGTCTCTGTGCGGCGAAGCCACAAAATTTGGCCAGAATTCCTGAAATTTTCAAATTTTAAATTTTGCTCCCATTTGCACATATAAAGTCCGAATTGCATCAAATTTGAATGAGTTGTTAAACTCACTGTCTGAAACCTATTAGAGGTGAAAGAATTAAATTTGGCGCGTTAGCGCCCCCTACAGATCAAAGCAAACTTTTATATGGGAAGCAAAAAATTTAGTTATTTAGAATTTTTTGAAATTTTGCACAAAATTTCATTTTGGCCTACCGATCAAAAAAGCCAATGAGACCCATGTCATATTTTGTACGGCGAAGCCGTACCAATGACCAAAACACCCCATGTTATTCCTATGGGAAAATCGACAAATGTCTCAAATTTGCATATTTTTTTCCTATGCATTTTAACGAACTCCTCCTTGGGCGTAAGCCCGACTAACCTCAAATTTGGTGAACATCTTTCTGAGGAGTGGGGCACTAAAAGTTATCCAAATCGTTGGGATAAGTATTACGGTCTCTGTGCGGCAAAGCCGCTAATTTTGCCAATATTTTAGAAAAGACAGAAAAACCCCATGTTATTCCTATGGGAAAATCTCTAAATCTCTCAAATTAAACTTTGTACTTTAACGAACTCCTCCTCGGGCGTAAGCCCGATCAACCTGAAATTTGGTGAAAATGATCTTGAGGAGTGGGCCATCTAAAGTTATCCAGGATTTTAGCACAAGTATTACAGTCTTTGTGCGGCGCAGCCGCAAACCTTGACCAATTTTTACACATTTTCTGTGAAATATGAGAAGTAGGAGGCGCGGTAGCGCCACGGATTCGGTAGCAGGTATTTTATGAGGAGGGAAATTGGGGCGCGTAAGCGCCTCTCTGGCGCTATGGGCGGCGGCGCTGGCGAGGGTCGATCATTGCCGCTATGCGGTTATATTTATTATTATTATTAATAATAATAATAAATATTGTGCATTATTTGTAACGTTATTGGCCTAAATCTCTTGAGTATCTTTACTTGGACATGTCATGTTTTAGAACTAAAAATAAAATGATTTTACAAAGAACAATATAACTTTCTCACTGCCTTGGGAGATGCCATTTAGTTGTATAAACACAATGGTTTGAAATGCTGTTGTTGTGCTAAGCTATCCCACAGTTACAGTCATCGTGGTTAGAGGCAGAAATGCACAGAACGAGTGCCGATGATTTAAGGACTGAAAACAGCAGAAGATTCTCCAATAAGTGACGTCTAAAATCTGAAGAATCGTCACTGATCGAGGGAGTTCAGCAGGAAGTGTTTTTGGCGGTCAGAGGGAGAAGATTTTCTAACCAGCATTCCTTGCACTAGTGTGAATGCAGCTACTCCAGGTATGTTTTTGAACGTTGTTAGAACAGGGTTAAAAGCTCAAAAAAGTCAAACTATCATTTGTGTCCTTTAAGGAAAGAAAGGTTTGAAAGTTGATATAGACACAGTCGGCAGCTGATCATAGTGTGGAGCATGTGGGTGAAAACTCACTGTGGATTCAATAACACAACTTTTCTCTTATTTAAGACATTTCCTGGTGAATTATGTGTAAATAAGTACAGCTAATTTGAGTCAAGTCATATCTAAGTCTTAATGGAGGTGTTTGACCTGCCATCATTTCAGAAAAGTAAACACATGGTTCTGTAGATGTTGAGGTACAGCAGGGTACTATTGTGGTAGCCGTTAGCATTCTAATATAACTATAAAATGTGGGTCTTTTTCATGTCTTTGCGTGTGTATAAAACTCCTTAAGTCTGTTAAAGTCTGTGTTACTCTTGTAGTTGTTGAATTGTGGGTAAAACAGCAGCTCTTCTACATTAAAATGAATATCTTCCCTCACGGTGCTCTGTTAATGGACATTCCCTCGGATGAACCCACTTTTATTCCCTGACTTTGAACCCCGCGTGAGTTGTGTGGTCCTCTGTTTTATTCCTTTTAATTTATTTGATTGCTTAATTTATGTATTTATTTGTTACTTTTTTAAGTTTTATCTTTTTTTACAATGAGCAAAATTAACTGAGCATTTTTTTTTTAATGATTATTATTATGGAAGTCACTCAAACAAAATACCGACTGTTTCCATAAAGGGGTATTTTAAGTGTAAATAGTGAGGCACAGTTCATCTTGTTTATGCCGAATTATGAAAAAGAATCAAATTTTTTTCAATTCATCTTCCATTGCGAGAACATATGCACTTCTTGTCTAAACCCCCCTCCAAAAAAACAAACATAAATTGTACAGTAAAGGACAAGTTTGCAGACTTTATAGGAAAAGCTTACAAATCCTACACCACACAAGACAAAAAGTAAATAACTGAAGTCAGTGTTTTTCTTGTATGATTATATTTTCAAACGTTAGCGCTGTCAAAGCATTACTGCATTAGCATAATTTATTTTGGTGCCGACCGGTAACTGCGGCTGAAGGATGACGTCAGCACAGAAGGAGCTCAAGCTGTTAAAACAAAGCCATGCAAATCAGACCCTGTCCATTATCCCTGTTTCTACTGGAGCTCAGAGGGGACAAAATACACACAGGTGACGCAATTTGACTCTTTACTATTGAACGGAGCGGAGCAGGTGAGCGGCGCTGCCCTAAAGCCCCGAGAACCACAGCATTTGGTGTTTTGAAGAAAAATATAAAAGGCTAATACTTTAACAAACAAGTAAAGCTTACAGACGAGCAGTGTTGCCATAGCAATTAACAATTCAAAACAGAATAATTTAGGTTTAGAATGGCCAAAAGCCCTCAAAGTGTCGCCTATAAACACGAAGCTGAAATTGAACATTAACATTCCTACATATGATTTAAATGAGTGTTTTAGGGTATTATCTGCTCATAGATTTGAATAATTGATATTTGAATCTGCTGTATCTAACTTTTTATTTTAATTTTATAGACCTTTGCAGTGTTTGTAAACAGAACGCCTGCACTCCGAAGGCTGATACCGTTCTATAAATAAGCTGCAATGCATTTTCAATATGGGAGTGAGCATTAGCATTAATCTCACAACATCACAAACTATAAAAATCCAGGGCTGCTGTTTTGGCGACTGAAACCACTCGAGCGCACGCGAGTAACACCAGAAGAAAACATTAGCACGTGTTGTTAACATTACACTGGACAATAATGCACCAGAAATACAGCCGGTTTCAGGTTGACAGGGATTTTTTGCTTTGATTCGTTCACCAAGCGTCACAAATTCTACAGTAATTAGTGAACTTTTGAAAGTGGAGGTTGTAGTTAGATATGAATAGTTATTACTCATTGTTGGCAAATATAATGAATTAACACAAATAAAATAACTAATATTAAACAAGAACCATTTGTCTGCGCTGTCGACAAACATCATAATTCATACTGTTAATTTGCTGCCGCATTAAAATGAATTGGATATGATGTTTACATAAGTACCAAGCTGTGTTTCATTACAGGTGGTAAAATCAGTGGTAGAATAATAGTTTTTTGGCCATTCAAATGACATTATGATGGACGCTACAAGCCTCTGACAAACTATAGTGCAGTTGTTTCATATTTATTTACTTATTATTCATATTTATTTACTTATTTTTTACTTTGGTCATTGGATTCCTCGATCTAAAATGCCTCAAAACGTCACATTTCTCGTTGCATGTTTGGTCCGGAGCTGTTTGTTTCTGGCTGCGGGTCCTGAGGAAATCCCTGTCACCGTGGCAACCCTGATAGCATCGGTTTCCCCGGGTTACGGCCGATCCTCTGACGTAATCCTGAAACCGGACCGGGACCGTCTCACCTGGACTACACCTGGACCAGATCATATCCAAGCCAAGATAAACCCGCTTTCATTTGGGGGATTAACCTCCACAGTTTGTCCTCAAAGCGCCCGTTAAACTCCTCCCACACGGGGCACAAGCAGAGCGGAGAGCAGGGAGAGACATTCAGCAAACTGTTGCCCTTGGGATTGTCAAAAAGATACTAATAATAAATAAATAAATACTAAAACTAGGATCTAAACGAGATGAGCAGGTACAGATGCAGAAAAACGTGTAAAAACTAAACAAAATTGTACTTTTTCTAAATATTTGGATTTGGAGTGGATTTGATATCAGAATTAGCAAAAAAACACATTGTAATACTATAAAAACAATGAATGAATTTGAATGTTTTATTTTGTGGCATAAGAGATTGTTTGATGTCATTTGTGTCACATATTTGTGCCCTTAGAGTTATTTAAATCATCATAGTATAGTCCATTTAACCCCAGTTTAAACCAGAAATCCTGCACAGACCTGGTTTAGATCTGGTAGCACTCGGAAGACCAAATATATTCTTATCTTGTACTTTTGTATAGAGTACTGGGCCTTTTCCTTAGTATCAAAATCAAGTTTGAAATTTAAGCATCGTGACAAGACGTATTTGGGTTCACTGTGAACATTAGTGCGTGAGATTAAACGGCAAAACTTTACAATGAAGACTAGAAAACCAAACATTCATTGACATCCATTAACAAAAACAACATAAAAAAGTAAACAAAAGAGCTGCTGAACAACCCGATAAGCTGCTGATTCACAAATGGTCAATGCATTTATCACTCTGGTGTCAGAATCCTTTCAAATGAACGCTAAATTTAGTATTAGCATCCTAAAATCCCCATTGGTTTAACATTAAAAGTTGCTAAATCATTTTTTTGGAGCTTGGTATCACGTTATAATGTTATTCCCTAAACAAAAAACAAGCCTGCACTGGTTTTAAATGTAATTATGTTTGAGTAATCTTGACTCTCTCCTGTGCACTATTCGAAAACTATCTAAATATGCTCTGGACTAAGTGCCACTCACAAGCCACGCCCCCAGGAGCAGGATTCCCGGTGTCAAAACCAGAACTGAACATTTGAATATGTCAAATGACAACAAATTCCAACCAACTAAATGTAATATGGTGCTCTAGCTACATGTAATAAAGTACAGATGTATTATAAAAGCATCTATTTGGGTGAAAATGAGACCACAACATCTATTTATAGTGTTTTATTCTACGAAAAACAGGAAGTGTGTTGTTAGCATCCTAATGTTTGTTAGCTTTACCTGTGGGCTCTGGTAAAAAGTGCTTATAAACTCATTACAGTGAATATTTAGGATGTTGGGACTGCATTGGGAAAGTGAGTGATACATGTCAAATCAAATCAAATCAATTTATTTTTATAATGCCCAAAATCACAACAACAGTTGCCTCGATGGGCCACAGGTAAAAGCAGTTCAGATAACTGTCCCAGAATGCCCCTGTCCTTTGACCCTCCTTCGCGGCGAGGAAAAACTACAAAAAACCCCATGGGACAAAGTAGAAACCTCGGGGAGAACCACAGTGAAGGAGAGATCCTACTCCCACGGACGGACAGGCTGCAGATGAACTAGGACTGACGCATCCATGTGACTGATGTAAAGACTTTAACATGAACTAGTTCTGTTTTTCATGTTTCAAAACAGTAAAAATCAGGTACAGCACCTTTAAATGCCTCATAAAAGTGCAACACCTCCTCTTTAAAGGGCCTATGACAGATTATTCAGAGTATTCATTTTACCAAAACACAGTTAATATAATTATATTTAAGATTCTGCTAAATCTGCTTTATCCCAGTTTGGTTTGTTTTTTTTAGATTTAAATGTTTACTTCCTGGTTGTAAATCATGACATCACACAAGGACATTCTGTAACTGTTACTCCTCTAATGTCACAGAAAATATTTTTTGACAAATAAAATATAGAGAACACTTTTGTTGAATTAATGTTTAAAGGATCAGAAAAATGTGTTTCTTGGTTGTAAATTGTCCATAGTGTGTCTCCGTAGTGTGATGTCATCATGTTTTGGAAATCTGCTCCACTTCCTTTAAATTTTAACATTTTTTTTTACTTTTCTTCACAAACTGACACTCGATTGGTGTAAAACTATCATACATATTTACAACAGGTTTTATTCCACAAAATAAAGCCAAAATAGAAAATCATAAAAACCTGTCATAGGCCCTTTAAGTTGACTGAAAATCAAGCTCGACAAACTGCTGAAGCAATTCTCTTTCAATGATACGTTTTTAGGATATAAAGTTTTAAACAATATTATTATGTGTGGCTGCACTTTGGAAACAGTTTATTTGTAAAATGTGCTATATAAATAAAGTGGATTGGATTGGATTTTGGGGTCATTATCATCCACCGTTTAACATTTTCCCAGCCTATTTCTCCTCTGAGTCACAACACAAGAGTTCCGCATGCACTTATTTGTGACATTTCATTTCAGTTTTTGTCGGTGGAAGCCCTTCTCCTCCAACGACGGAAACATGCCTCGAGTGTTTAGTTCATTCTCAAAAACATGAAACGATTCGGACTTTTCAAACAAAGTGTGCGTTTTCAAACAGAGGAGCTGGATGGAAACACAATTATAGGAGCGGGCCGGGATTCCAAACAAAGAGCGGAGTTTGGCAGCGGTTTGAGGCAGGGCTACCCTCCGACCGCCCACGGGACAACGCAGAGAACAAGCAGCTCACGTGTGCACAAACACCACAGCGCAGGGCAGAAAGAAATGAGAGAGCCGGGGAGATTTATTGGAAATGTGCTCGAAAATACTTAATCAAAGTTAAATTAAAGAGCGGTGGATTTATGGGAGCGATCGTTAAGTTGTTTCTCAGAACGGGAGCAGCACGAGAGGGCGGTTTGGAAGCAGTGGGGATGTAAAAATGATGTCTTTGTCAATTTGGCGTAACAGAAAACACGGGAAATATTGAAACTATTATGCACTGAGCAATATATCTTTGTTCTTTTAATTGCAAGCTTTCCCAAAAGAAATAAATAAAATGTCATTATTTGAGGGCTCTGCAGAGTCGTTGTTGATATTGTGCCCCCTTTGTATTTTATGTTTATTGTCATGATTGTTGTGTAATAATTTAGTCTGTTTTTATATTTATTTTAACAAGTATGTTTTGCTTATAGCAGGCATGTCCAAACTCAGGCCTGGGGGCCAAATGCGGCCTTCAGACCAATTTTTCTTGGCCCTCAAGCTTCCTGGTGAATTGGCCCACATTGTCCTGATAAGTACTATTTACAGCACATTTCAGATTTTCTACAATTCCAACCTAAATAACTAACATTTTGGTGCGATACAGACCTGATGTTAAGGCACTGAGACTGAATGTAGATGTGGCGGTGCTTTAAAAATCAGATTAATGCAACTTATTTGAGTGTTTCACAATTTAATTGTGGCCCTCCGCTTGGTCTAAATTTAAGTATGTGGCCCTCAGTGGAAAAATTTTGGACACCCCTGGTTTATAGTGTTATTTTTCATGGCTTTTTTTTTTTTTGTTGGTAAGTTGTGCAAAACAAGAGGGCAATATGTGCTCACAGTATCAGTGGCCAATATTGACAAAATGGCTGATATTTGGCAGCAATATTTTTTATCTTTTTTTTTTTTTTTAATCGACAAATGAGTAAAAATGTACAATTCAGCTACAAATATGGCCATATGTTTACACAATAATTGTTTTATATCCCACGTAAATACATTCCAGTATTATTTGTTGTTTTTCATTATTATTTATTAATAAGTGACATGAGTAAAATGGATTGTGGACTTTGCTTTGAATTTAAAAATCTAAATATTGGTTATTGGCAACAGCAGCTAGACAAATATTGTGTATCGTATCAGCCCAAAAACATCTCTTGGCCAAAAGCTACACAACTAAAACAAACTGAACATATCAAACATAATTCATAAAAACATATATAAACAGTGAATGAGCAGAGGAAGTGTTTTGTTCGTACATGTTTGCAACAATTCAGGGCCCATTTCATTAAAGGTGCTGTACCTGATTTTTACTGTTACGGAGCATGAAAAACAGAACTAATTCATGTACCTGATTTTTTGCATATAATGAAGTAAAATCTGTTTTGCCACCACACAGATATACTGTAAAAGGATCTATTCGGGTGAAACTGAGACCACAGCGCTTTCTCTGCATCTTATAGAATGTTTTATTCTACAAGAAGCAGGAAGTGCGCCGTTAGCATGCTAAAACTCGCTCAGAGACTCGTGAAAAGTGCTTATAAACTCATCTTGGTGAATATTCAGGACGCTGGGACTGAATTATGTAAGTGAGCGATACAATTGACTGATGTGAAAAGTTTAAAAGGAACTAGTTCTGTTTGTCATGTTTCAAAATACTAAAAATCAGGAACAGCACCTTTAAGTGGCCCTTGATGAACTATGTCTGGACACTAAATGTTGTTTTTTTGGTTATTTTTACTTTTGTTATTATGATTTGTGTTCTGTTCTACTCTATCGTTGTTTGATAATATGTTAAGAATGTAGAATTATAGCCATCTCAAATATAAAAATCCCAGTAAAAAGCTCAGATAAGCTTCAATATTTACGCCTTGCCCACATTGTTCAAATATTTCCACTTCGCACATCTCAGTTTTCTCCCACGATAAAAACACAACACTCTCATCCTGCGACAGATCCATTTCTCCAAGTTGCTATTTTTACTGCTGCAGCTGTAAGAAGTCCATTGTAGCCCATTGAGAAGTTAATGTAGAGATGGCAGAGCGGAGGGAAAATGTGTGTGTGCGTCTGCGTGTGTGTGTGTGCGCCTCTGTGTGTGTGTGTGTGTGTGTGTGTGTGTGTGTGTGTGTGTGTGTGTGTGTGTGTGTGTGTGTGTGTGTGTGTGTGTGTGTGTGTGTGTGTGTGTGTGTGTGTGTGTGTGTGTGTGTGTGTGGGACAGTGTTTCCATGGTGGGACGGCCCAGGAATCCGCGCCCGGTGCCAGAACGCGGGGAACCCCTCTGAAAAACAAGAGGCCGCCGCCCGGCAGCAGCAGCAGGGAGCCGGGTCCTACAGACTGACGCGTTTGTGCAGCTTTTCAGAGCCGACCCGAGCGGAGATATGACTTTTATTGATTCGTAAAGTGGAGGTAACGTTAGACGAGATCGGAGAGGAAGTAATGCGCGAGAAAAGCCCCGAGCCACAGCAGCATTAGAGATAAAAACACAGCAGAGTTTGGACGGACTGGGAGTGGAACGGGGCGTTGAAAACTTAAAGTGCGTATGACAGGTTTTTATGATTTTCTGATCTTGACTTTATTCAGTGTATTAATGCTTGTTGTCAATATATATAATAGTTTTACACCAATCAGGTCGCTGTTTGTGGAGTAAAGGTGAAAAATATGTTGAAAATTACAGGAAGTAAACAAACCGATGACATCACACTGGGGAGACAAACTTTATACATAAATTACACAAAGTAAACTACTTTTTTGACCATTTAAACATTAATTCAACTAAATAAATAAGTTCAAATATATTTTTATTTGTCAGGTAAAAGAATTGATGACATTAGATGAGTTTTGGCCCAGTTTAAAGTGTGGTTGCTATGGTAATTTCCTAGTGTGATGTCATTATTTACAACCAGGAAGTGAAATTAAAACGTATAAAACAGCTAAACTGGGATAACATTTGTAAAGAATTTTAGCAAAACTTGAAATATATTTATCTTAACTGCATTTTAGTTAAATGAGTGGTCCAACCTGTCATGGGCCCTTTAAACGTCGATGTGACAGGTTCTCGTGATATTCTAATTAGGAATATTTATAATAGTTTTATATTTGTGGAGTGACAGTTTGTGAAGAAATTTAGAAAAATGTCAGTTTAAAATGACAGGAAGTGCTGAGTTCTAAAACGGACTCCCTCTGTGATGTCATCAAAAAGCGACGTACCATTGAAAATACAGACAATTTACAGCAACTGATTCAATTTTTTGTCATTTGTCAAAATAAAACAGTTATCAGGCGTTATTATTTGTCAAATCATAACTATTGTGTAATTTATATGGATTTTGGCCCTTATGGTTGCTAGGTAACAGTTGTGGAATTACCTCTATCTGCTCATGTTCAACCAGGAAGTAACATTATAAACGAAATAATTACGATAAATGGGCAAAATGTTTAGTAAAATCTTAAATGTAATCATGTTCACTGTGTTTTAGTGAAATGTTTAGTCATGTCATATAGACTTTAAAGGGGCACTTATTTTTCTGGAGAAAGGTCTGTCGCCTGCTTGTCTCCATGGAGATGCTATTTCTTTGCCTGGAATGAACAATTTAATGTATTACAAATAAAATAAATGGCTCTATTAGAGGTGGGCAATATTTTGAAATTTTGACAATATTATGAATGTTGTTTTGAAGATTTGTGTAATTTGAATGTCGAGTATATAGTTTACAGTAAAAACATGCTTCAAAAAGAGCGTATTAAAGATGAAAAAAATAAATAAAATGTGATATTTCTTCACTTTTGTGATACTTTTTTAACATTTCACGTTTGTCTGATGATTAAACTTAAACTAACACGTTTAAAGACACGTTCCTGTTACATTAACATAATATCATCTGAGAATCATCAGAAAGAAAAATCAAGATATTCAGTTTTGTCAGTGTTGTCAACCCCTAGTTTCCATCAAGCATTTTTTATTACAAATGTTAACCCTAACCCATTTTTATTACTCAAAAATATCTCTAAAAACATGTATTGTTGCTGTGAGCCTGTCGCCTCTCCACAGATCTGACCTACAACGTGGCGTTGTACCATCATCTACTTGTTTCCATGGTGATTAGATAAATTCAAAACTGTGGAACATTCCAGGCAAAGCAATTCTATCGCCATGGAGACAAGCAGGTGACTTGAGCTACGATTGGAAAGAAAATGTGTTGTAAAACTGGAATTAAACCAGAGCAGAGGGCATTCATTTTGTGTTTTGTTTTTTCACTTTTAAATATTGATTTTTCAGCAAGAATCCATTTGGTGATTGACAATGAACAGAATGTACTTTTTTATTTATTTACAGAGAGCAACAAAATACAACAAATGGATAATTTTACACAGCGTTTAGTGTTTATTGATCAAGCTGTGGAGACTCTGCATTTCCACGACGGACAATTTCTGTTTTGAGCAACGGACATTTGTAAAAGTGCGCTCTGCACGTCGACTTGACGTGATCACAAGCCAAAAAATGTACTTTTAAAATGTTCTATTCTCCTGTTTGTATGTTGTACTGTTTTGTGACCCGCCCATAGAGACTGTGGAGCTGTGGAGCTATAATCCAGCATATTTACATTTGTCATTTAAACATCAGTACAGATGTTCATTAATGTGCATCGTCCCTGTAAAAGAAACAAAGAAAGAAATAGAAAAAAACGAAAAGAAAAGGAAAGAAAATAATAGACAGAAAGAAAAGAAAGAAAATAAAAATAAATACAGAAATAAAAGAAATAAAATAAAATAAATCACAGAAATCCAACAAGACAGAATAAAATGTACAAAATAAAATAAATAAATAAAACAAATAAGTACATAAAACACAACAAAGAAATAAAAAAGAAAATGAAAGAAAAAAGGAAAGAAAAGAAAAAAGAAAGAAAAAAAAAAAGCCTGAAACTTTTGAATAATCTATTTTTAAATTATCTAGTGGATGATTTTGGTGTTACAAGTAGAGCACATGTTTTGAATAGAACTTTATTGAACTGAAGTAACGGTGAACCATGACAGCAGCAGACATGGCAGCACCAGGTTTAGCTCCAGGTTATACATCGCCGGTGTGTACTTTGCACTTAATTCACGATTTTATTTGCACGTCAGCGTCCAGCGATATTATTTTAGTCAATTTCACGATCAGTGTTACATGTTAATTATAGCTACGTGCAAACTGCAGCTCTTAATGTGGCGCTTGTTAGCCCTCATGGTGACTTTGTGTTTGTAACTTTTAATATGTTTTACGTCCACAATGATAGGGATGTTGTCACTTTATGTTATGTCTATTTTCTACTTTCACCTTTTCAAATGTCAATACACTTAAATACAAGCAAGTCTGCAGAGTCTCTGATGTGCAAGGAGCCCAGACCCAGCCATGCATTTTGTATTTGCACATTTTCATATATTCAGAGTCATATATTAAATCAAAACAATATCAGTACACAACTCAAATTTATTAAGTTTTGTATCGCACTAAAAAGCAAAGTTATGCACTAAAAACGCCTCACTGGAAGAAAGAAAAGAAATTCCTCATGAGCGTACCTTATTTTCTTTGTAAAAATACACTGATGTAAACAAAAGCGTGCTCTTACAGTATGTGCGGGGCCTGAAGAGGAAGAGCCGCAGATTAATCAAAGCGTGGAGGGAAGAGGAAACACAAGCGGCCGTTGTTGGTTGTAAACACAGAGCGGAGCTGGAGGGCGGCCGTCGTCCCGAGTCTGTGGGTTTCCTCTGCACTTCCTGTTCTCCTCAGGTGGGACCAGAGTCAGACAAAGCTCCGTCTCCAGCACGAGTCTAAATGGACCTGTTTGGATCATGCACGTGTTCAAGCGGCTCGTGTTACTTTGTGGAAGGCAATCGGTGAAATCGCTCAAAATGCTGCTAAACTAGGACTAAACTTTAAAGAGTGTATGACAGGTTTTTATGATTGTACTATTTTTGACTTTGTTTGGTAAGATAATGCCTGTTGTAAATATAAATTATAGTTTTACGCCAATCAGTTGTGGTTGGAAAGTTGAAAAAATATGTTAAAAATGACAGGAAGTGGAGCAGATCTGTAAAACGTACAGACCACAGAACTATAATAAAACCTGGAAGATGAAACCAAAATGGCCGCCCTGTTTATCCCTATGGAGTGTGCTCATTGGCGCATGACCCCAGAAAAGTTTCTTACTTCCGCATTTACTTCCTGATACGGAGGCGGCCATCTTTGCTTTACTTCTTGATACGGAGGCTGCCATCTTTGTTTTACTTCTTGATACGGAGGCTGCCATCTTTGCTTTAGGGCGCCACGTGACGACAATCCCCCACTTCATATAAAAACGGTAATTTCGGTGATTTTAGAAATGGTAGAAAAGAACATTTCCTTCTATTTTATTTAAATACCGATAATAATTCAGTACTGTCTGCAATTATAATGTGCAATTTTAGAAAAAGGCTGGTTCCAAGAGGCTGCAATACCTCGCACGGCCACTAATCAATCTGGGACACAGACAGAGGGGGCGTGTCTTATCCAGTTCATTTAATACATCCATGGTACACACTCAGAATTCCATCCAACTTTAATTCAACTAAATAAAGGTTTTCTCATATAGTTTTATTTGTCAAATAATAATTTCTGTGACATTAAAGGTCCAGTGTGTGCTTGGTTGCTTAGTAACGGTTACGGAATTTGCGTTGTGTTGTCATCGTTTACAATCAGGAAGGAATTATAAACCTGTAAAATTACCAAACTAAACAAAAGAATAATAAACAGTAAATTTAAAAATTGAATTAAATTTGCAACATGTTAGCAAAAGCTTAAATAAATTAATCTTGACTGCGATTTACTGAAATGAGTCGTCCGACCTGCCAGAGACACTTCAAGAACTGAACCAGAACTAAACCTAGACTACAGGACGAAACTGTGAGCTAAACTAGGACAAAACCAGAACTAAACAAGAACCAAGAAAAGACTAAACAAGGACCAAACCAGGACTAAATGATAAAACTTAAACCATCCTGGAGTAAAGCAATACCACTAGAAAACTAAACCAGAAACAAACCAGGACTAAACCAGAACAAAACCAGGAAAAAAACAGAAAGAAACCAGAGCCAAACTAGGACCAAAGCAGAACCAAACAAGAACCAAACCAGGACCAAACGAGAACCAAACCAGGACCAAACGAGACTCAAACCAGGATTAAACCAGGACAAAACCAGGACCAAACAAGAACCAAACTAGGACCAAAGCAGAACCAAACCAGGACTAAACCAGAACAAAACCAAGAAAAACCCAGAAAGAAACCAGAGCCAAACCAGGACCAAACCAGAACAAAATCAGAACCAAACCAGGACTAAACCAGAACAAAACCAGAATCAAACAAGAACTAAATCAGAACCAAACCAGGACTAAAGCAGAAAAAAACCAGGAAAACCCAGAAAGAAACCAGAGCCAAACCAGGACCAAACAAGAACCAATTCAGAATCACACCAGGACTAAACCACAACAAAATCAGAACCAAACAAGAACTAAATCAGAACCAAACCAGGACTAAACCAGAACAAAACCAGGAAAAAACAGAAAGAAACCAGAGCCAAACTAGGACCAAAGCAGAACCAAACAAGAACCAAACCAGGACCAAACCAGAACCAAACCAGGACTAAACCAGGACAAAATCAGAACCAAACCAGGACTAAACCACAACAAAACTAGGAAAAACCCAGAAAGAAACCAGAGCCAAACCAGGACCAAACAAGAGCCAATTCAGAATCAAACCAGGACTAAACCAGAACAAAATCAGAACCAAACAAGAACTAAATCAGAACAAAACCAAGAAAAACCCAGAAAGAAACCAGAGCCAAACCAGGACCAAACAAGAACCAAACCAGGACTAAACCAGAACAATCCATTCACAACTAAACAATCTAAACCTAAACCAAAACAGGACTAAACAAAGACCAAACCAGAACTTAATTACTGAATAGAACCAAAACAACAACTAAATAAGCAGAACTTTTCCTTGAACACTGAACCAGACAAAACCAGAACCAAGACTAGTCCAAACGAGGACTGAAGAGCGGGTCTACAGGAGAACTCAACCAGCACTAACCAGGACTCAACCCAGAGCCAAACCACAACTAAACAAGGACCAGAACTGAACTCATAACCAGGTCCAGGACTTTATTTAAACATGTTCTTAATTAAAACATATCAAATCTACAGGCACGTGTGTGTTTCCGTCCATTTTAAATCCATATTACTTGTCTGCTTATCTCTGTACCTCGAGGCAGTGGTGGATTCTGGTCAAACTACATGTATTTAAGCCGCTCGCGTTTCTCTTTTTTAGCCTAATCAGTGAAATTGCTGTTTGTAAACCTCCTTTAGTACCAACATCTGGGAGCAGTCGCCCGTCCCGCTAAAAAAAAACAAAAAAAACGCTGCATTTGTGATCGGCTGGCGCTCAACGGGGCAATGGAAACTTGGTGCAAATGTGACTGGTGTAAAAATACGGCAGTGAGCATTAATGTGGACCATATGTGCAGGGCGAGCTAGGGGAGGGGGAGAGAGAGTGCGGGGACGTCTCCAAACGTATACGGCACCAAAATGAATTAAAGTCACTCGAGTCCGGATTATTTAACCGAAATATCAACGAGAGGTGAAAGAGATGTTGAAAAATGTAAAATATTGCAATTGCTGTTTTGTAGATGATCATTAAAACTATTAAAAATGAACAGAAACAGACAGGAATGTGTATAATCTCTCAAAAATGCATTATTTCTTCCATTTTGTGGTTCATTTTGTGTTTCGTTTACATTTTGTGCTCGACTTGAACTGCAACATAGACATTTACAAACACATTTTTGATGCTTTAAAATATTAATTTGATTTTATGTCGCCGACACCTATCTTAAACATTTTTATTATTCCTTATTATTGTTATATTATTTGACTTGCATAGTGATAGTGAAGTCTGTTTTAATGTACATTTTGTCATTTATTAAAGTTAAATGATCTGTGTTGAGTCTGAAGCTATTTTCAGTAAACGATATATCATTTATGGATCTTTATTCTATTGTAATCTTACATAAAAAAAGGATTATCATTAATGACTGTTCAGTCCTTATTGATTTCATTATTTTAAACGCAATATAAGGGGCAGATAAGAAAGAAAAACTGCTCAAAGGAATGATGATGAGGAATGATGCAGCAAAATGTACTGTATATTTATGAAAGTATGATTTAACAGCATTTTAAAATAACACTCCAAATGGGAATGAGCAGCATTTTGCACAGAATTTAGTTTTACAAAATGTGCCAATGATGCCCAGGACTAATAAACAAACAGGGACAAAAGAAAGACTAAACCAAGACTATTCCTTGAAGACTAAAACAAGTCCAAACTAGAACCAGGTCAGGTCTAAAGAGGATTAAAGTGAACATTCAAAACTACTCTGGACTCCACTGATGAGGACTTACATGCTCTTGTGATCAGGGTTAAACAAAACAACTTTTAATTTATAATATAACAAATGAAATATCAATACGACTTTTTGTTATTGCGAGAAATTGTATTGAGTCTTGCTTTGACCAAATAACTATAAAAACGACTTAAGTACAGCAGACATTTTGAATCCAAGTGATTTTAACGTGATTCTAGCATGTCCACAGTTGTATACATTTATTTTCTTTTACCTTGGGCCTTCTCCACAAACATGACCTTGGAGTCGGGCTGGAAGTTGTGTCCCTCCAGGACCAGGGGGAGTCCTCCGGAGGCGGGACACGTCTCCAGGCTCTGTTTATCCACCAGCGGCAGCTCCTGAGCCGATCTCTGAGCTGAGAGCGAGAGAGAGAGAGATTAGACCCACCCACCAGGCAAACCGGAGCATCCAGACACGAGACGAGGCAGACGCCGAGGATAAACTGCACCTTTTTATCATTACGGCTCAATATTACATCATAGTTAGGATTTAGGGTTTAGTCATGAGCGCTTAGTCCTAAAGAACATGAAAAGCAGAAGGGAAAGGGAGTAAATATGAACGCATTAAGTGAAATAGTTTGTTAAATCGATGGAAAGACTGCAAACACACACATCGTTTGTATTTACTTCAGTCGGTTTGTGGCTGGAATGGCATCTGACGTAGAAAGTAACAGTGAGTAGCAGTGTTTACTAGTGTAAGTACAATAATATTACTAATAGTACTGAGTGTCACAGTATAAAATTTTATTCGTTCATGTTATTCACGATTACCACGACCAAACAACAGAGAAATCTTTCATTTTCTTTCATTTTCATTGTCTTAACTTATTACTATCTCTAAAGTTTGCCTCCAGCTTTATAAAATTGAACTTTCTGAAAGACAAAGTAAAGTTAATATTGGAAAACAGACATATACGTTACATTTGGCAAGCAACGTTTATTTGTATAGCACCTTTCACGCAACAAAAAGTTAAAATAAAGAAAAATAAAACCCATTTACAACATGCAATACATACAACAATAAAAGCAAAATCAGTCCTTAAGTCTGCAGTGATTAAAATGCTTGAGCAAAAAGAAAGTTAGATGATTTTTTGGATTCCTAACCCTCTTAATGAAGTGATTAAGTGGTTCTAAGCTTAACGTTTTCTTAATAAATTGTTTGTTCATTATGAATTAAGTCTTTGTTGGTGCTTTATTAAGGCTAGTCTCAGTGTAGTTATTATAAAGTAGTGCTGTTCGTGTTAAAAAGTACTTTGCATTTTGAATTTCACTTCCACGGGTCTGTTTTTTGTGTTATATTGTGCCGTTCCATATGCTTTTATTTTGTAATCAGTGTGATATAATCTGCGCCTGGCTCCGGTCCAGACCCGGGTCTCTCCTCTGGCTCTGCTCGGAGGTGCAGCTCAGGGGACAAAACTGGGCCAACCACTATATTTTGTTTTCACTGAACCATTTTTTTTACTGGACGTTAAAAAGCAGTTTTATTTAGAGCGGGATTGAGATTTATGAACACAACCGAGAGTCCCAGCAGTCTCTCACCTTTTGGCAACGCTGCGTTCTTTGTAAACTTTTATTTTTCCTTGAAACAATCTATAACTGTCAGGAAAGATTTGTACAATTTTAAATACTTGTGTTTGAAGGTGCGTTGTGCAGAAGCTCGTTAACGTTGATTTAAAGCAGCTAAACATTTGTTTAAAACCAGACATCATTATTATATATTGTGTTGTGTTTAATCAATTAGGTTAAGTATTTTTTAAGTAAGAACACAATTGACATAGTTCATTCCTATCCCTTTTGGAGGACAAAAGTGACCTAAGACAGGGCTAAACTATGAGCAAGACTAAACCATTAGCAAGACTAAACCAGGACTAAACCAGGACTAAACCAGGACTAAACTAAACCAGGATTAAACTATGGAACTAAAACAGGACTAAAGAAGAATCAGGACTGTATCAGAGTTAAAGTGCGTATGACAGGTTTTCATGATTTTCTAATTTTGTCTTTGTTTGATGTGTTAATAGTTGTTATAAATTAAAATTATAGTTTTACACCAATCAAGTGGACGCTTGTGGAGAAAAGTTGAAAAATCTGTAGAAAGTTACAGGAAGTAAACAAACTGATGACATCACACTGTGGAGACAAAGTTTATGCATAATTTACACAAAATAAACTACCTTTTTGACCCTTTATTAATTAATTCAACAAAAAAGGTTCACATCTTTTTTTATGTGTAAAAATTAAATAAATCTGCGACATTAGATGAGTTTTGGCCCAGTTTAAAGGTGGTTGTTATGGTAATTTCCTAGCGTGATGTCATCATTCACAACCAGGAAGTGAAATTAAAAACCTAAAAAATTGCTAAACCGGGATAAAATTTGTAAAGTATCTTAGCAAAATGTGAAATATATTTATCTGACATACGTTTTAGTGAAATGAGTAGCTCAACCCGTCATAGGCACTTTAAGCCAAAACTATGGACTGACGAATAATTAGGACAAAACAAGAACTAAAACTAAATTTAACTTGAACTAAACTTGAATTAAACTTGAACTAAACCAGTGCTAAACCTGGACTAAACCTAAATTATAGAACTAACAACAGGACTACAGAATAATCTGGACAAACCAAGAACTAAAACTGAACTAAACTTGAACTAAATAAGGAATAAACCAGGACTAAACTATGAAACTACTAAAAGGATAAACTAAACTAAATAATAAGGACTTAATTAGGACTATTTCAAGACTAAACAAAGACTAAATTTAGGAAATAACACAGGATTAAAGAATAATCAGGACTAAATCAGGACAAAACAAAGACCAGGACTACTCTAAACCAGGACTAAACTAAGTAGCACAGGACTAAAGAATAATCAGGACTAAACAAGGATCAAAACTAAACTAAACTTGAACTAAACTGGAACTAAACCAGGGTAAAACCTAAACTATGGAACAAACACAGGACTAAAGAATAATCAGGACTAAACAAGGATTAAAACTAAACTAAACTTGAACTAAACCAGGGCAAAACCTAAACTATGGAACAAACACAGGACTAAACTGCGACTATATCAAGACTAAACTAAGGAAATAACACAAGACTAAATAAAAATCAGGGCTAAATAAGGATTAAACTAAGCCAGGACTAAACACAGGACTAAGAATCAGGACTAAACAAGGACTAAAAGTGAACTAAACAAGGACTAAACTATGGAACAAACACAGGACTAAAGAATAATCAGGACTAAACTGGGACTATAGCAAGACTAAACTGAGGAAATAACACAAGACTAAATAAAAATCAGGACTAAATAAGGACTAAACTAAGCCAGGACTAAACACAGGACTAAGAATCAGGACTAAACAAGGACCAAAAGTGAACTAAACTTGAACTAAACAAGGACTAAACTATGGAACAAACACAGGACTAAAGAAAAATCAGGACTAAAATAATAAAATGTATTATTATTATTATTCTATTATCATAAAGTGGGCTGAACAGGACAAATAGGGATGAAAGTATTGGATTACACAGGACTCCGAGACTTAAACGGACCCAAACCCAGACTAAGGGCAGCCATAAGACTTGGATTGAGCCCATTGAGAACGACCAGAAACAGGTCTAAGACAGGTATATTTGGTCTCTTTTTTCTTGCCCCAGAATCGTATTTCTCGTCGTCTTTTTGCGCAGACAGTGATGGATTCGGGTGAGAACGGCTGCTTACTGGCTGCTTTTCAGACCTAAACAATGGAGTATTTGAGGCGGCTGAGCTCATGGTTTAACAACAGTCTTTCATTTGGTGGAGCAGACTTCATCAGAGCGCTCAGAGCCGTGTCCACAAACGAGGACGTCCAGAGGGAAGAGGTCCAGGACAATGACGGGACAACGACTGGAGGGGCTGTGGAACTCAAACTGTCACAGCTTTAACCATGCACGGGTTTGGATAACGTTACAAAAAGTAAACATCATAATTTTTGACAAATTTGTAACCAGCTGTGTGAAACGTTAACACAGGGGTGTCCAAACTTTTTCCATCGAGGGCCACATATTGAAATATAGACCAGGTGGAGGGCCACAAATCAATCGCGAAACGTTAAAAAAAGCTGCATTTATCTGATGTTTTAAGCACCACCACATCTACATTCAGTCTCAGTACCTTAATATCAGGTCTGTGTCGCACCAAAATGTTAGTTATTTAAGTTGGAATTGTAGAAAATCTGAAATGTGCTGTAAATAGTACTTATCAGGACAATGTGGGCCAGTTCACCAGGAAGATTAAGGGCCAAGAAAAATTGGTCTGAGGGCCCCATTTGGCCCCCGGGCCTGAGTTTGGGCATGCCTGCTTTAACACAACCGTTTTGTCGAAAAGCTTTCACATTTTGAAGTATTTGTAAACCTTTTAATGGGCTCTGCATTAAACTAAACTAACAGCTTTTATCATTTGTCTTCATTTGTGATTTTTTTTCATGCCTCAACAGTAGAATTACCGTCAGCACTGAGCATTTTATAAACACAAGTGTGAAGTATTCAGCTGTTTTGTAAAGTCTTTGACACTGAGAATCGGTTTATTTCCATTGTCAGATCAAAATTCACAAACATAGGAACTTGCTTCGGCGTAAGGTGCAACATAAAACAATGAATAAAATATAATAAAACATATAAAAGAGGCATGCATAAGATTAAGAATAAAATAAAATAGAAAAGCGTAGAATACACTAAGACTATACAGAAATGAACAGTTGGATAACCCCACTGAGCTAGAATTAGACAGGAAGTACTGACGCTAACACTGACTTAGCGAGGTGCTGTTGATTGGCACCAATGCCCTGTTGTAGTTTGGAGCAGTGTATTTATTTTAAAGCCCACTGCAATGATAAGTGCATTATAAGTGTATTATGTGGGCGTTGCTGGATACTAGAATTATTTCATTTGCTGACACAAAAAAGAAACGTAAATACATAAACCGGTACCACTTTATAATAACGTCACCTTATTTTGACTTAACAAAGCATTAACAAAGACTTAAAGTGCCCATGACAGATTGGACTACTCATGTGGCAAAAATGCAGTTAAGATAAATATATTTCAAAGTTTGTTAAAATACTTTACAAATTTTATCCCAGTTTAGCAATTTTTTAGGTTTTTAATTTCACTTCCTGGTTGTAAATGATGACATCACACTGGGAAATTACCATAGCAACCACACTGTACACTGGGCAAAAAACTCATCTAATGTCAGATTTTTTTTTTATTTCACAGATAAATATACATTTTAACACCTTTATTTTGTGGAAATGATGTTTAAATGGTCAAAAAAGTGTTTTTTGACCATTTGTCTCCCCAGTGTGATGTCATCAATTTGTTTACTTCCTGTAACTTTCAACAGATTTTCCAATTTTTCTCCACAAACAGCTACTCAATTTGTGTAAAACTATAATTTATATTTACAACAGGTATTAATACACCAAGTAAAGTCAAAATTAGAAAATGATCAAAACCTGTCATACGCACTTTAATTAATAATGAACATATAATTTATTAAGCATGATTCAGGATTAGTAACTACTTAATTAAGGTTAGGGTCGAGGTTAGGGGTTAGGGTTAGATTATTAGTTAAATAGTTACTAAGCCTGAATAATTCTTAATAAACTATTTGTTCACTCTTAATCAAGTCTTTGTTTCTGCGTTATAAAGGCAGGAATAAGTGTAGTTATTATAAAGTGTTACCCATAAGCCTTTGCTAGCTCACATAACGAGCCTGAGTAATGGACTAAAACTGTATAAGGTTGCGTTCACACTTGGTTTGAGCCCGTTTTAGTCCAGATATCAACTTGTTTTTGTTGTGTTCCAGTCCTGGTATGGCCCTGGGTTAGTCCAGTCTAGCTCTGGGTTTAGTCCCAGTTTTGATGTGGCCTATGTACAAGTGTGAACGCAGCCTAACATCACTCCAAAAGTTACACGTTTGTCTCTTCTCTGTGAACCAACAACAGCAGATGATTGTTCAAACATAAATGAGCACTAAATGTCTGCGGAGGGTTATACCTGTCTTTTGTTAAAACCTGTCTATTTGGCCGCTCACTGTACATTTTTGTAAATATTGTATTATATTTTGTGTTGATGTTGTGTTTTTGTCCGTTTTATTGCCATTTTGACATCATGGCTGGGGGACTACAGATGAAAAATAGCCTCTTTGGCTAATTGTGGCTGTTTTACTCATGTTTTATTCATGTGTTTTATGAAATTGCACTGTCCCCTTTTGGAAAAAATAAACTAAACCTAAACCTAACATACTCACAGCACTCGATGGGGTTTGACGCCGCCTGCAGGGACACGGTGCGTCCGGAGCTCTGGTTGATGTGGACCCTGAACACCATCCGCACTCGCGTGTTCTTCCGCCCGATGTCCGTCTCGCCTTTGCGCAGCTCGATGTCCGAGTTGCGCAGCTTCAGGATCCCAGCGCAGTCGATTCTGGTCAGAGAAAGAACACAGACTTAACAAAAGTCCACTGAAAAGAGTCATTTTATCCAGTTGGGGGTAAAAGCCCAGCTATAACCAGCACATTCTGCCACTGTGTCCCTCGGCAAGACACTACACTCACCTTTCCTAAATATGAATATGAGTCAGACAGGCAGTTAATAATTATTAGATTTTATTTTCCTCCCCAGAAAATATATTGTAAAAGCAGAGGATTGCGAAAAAAATCAGACCTCTACACACTTTCTTCAGCTAATAATTAAAGATTTTTGCTTTTCAAACTGAAGAAAGAGCAAGAAAGCTGAGAGCTGATAGGCTGTGCAAGAGATAATACCCCTTCTTTGCTTTTCTGTCTGAAAAAGCTGATCTAAAGTCATGCAACTGGCCCAAAAATCCATGCATGTGAAAACTAGTGATGAGTCAAAGGGTTTGTGAGCGAACAATGAGTTAGAAAGGTTTTAATACTGTAACTACTTCCTTATTTCACAGTTTGAAAAGTAGAAACCCCAGCTTTAAGGCTTTGTGTAGAGTGAACGAATAATACAATCCAAAGTGACTGAACCTGATAAAAAGCATAACTATAAATTATTTCAAAACAAGAAACTTAAGACAATCAATAGAGGGAAAATTACCCTTCGAAAACCACATTATATATTGTGGTTCTCAAGTATATAGTAAAAACACTTCACTATGTTGTCGAATTTAAATATTTAAGTTCACTCTATGCTCCTTAATAACCCAAAAACAGAAGTGAACCATTTAGTCCTGCTCAAACATCTCTCCTGTTCCTTCTGTGAGTGTTTCGCGTCTTTTCTCTTGGCATCTTGGACCTCAAACGGCATTCCTCTGGTCCGGTTCACGTAAACTCTCCCTCCCTCACATTCCTGTTTCAGGCCCAGCTCTGGCCCAGGACCAGGTGATGGACCCAAGAACCAACAGCATGGATCCACCAGAACCACCATGTTATATTATCCAAACAGTGTTATGTAACGTCCACAGTACGGCCTGTGGGTACGACAGCTGCAGAAAATGGACGATGATTCAGTTTTAAAGCTGGATTACCCCATTTTCAGATCGTGAAAGGAGGAAGTAGATATTTAAATCAATCTGTTTAATTCAGTTTGGTGCTTGCACAGTTTTATAACAACTTTTTAAGGCAGAGTAGTGAAGCAGGGGTGCACAATTAATCGAAATGTAATCAAAATCTCAGTTTGAATGGACAAAATTAGCAAATAGTGCAATAATTTCCTTCACAAACTACACAATATCCTTTTTATTCTGCATGAAAACTGCTAACTCTGCTGTTTAGATTTCTATGGTCTGAGAAAAGTGACACAAACGCGACTAAAAGTGACACAAACGAGACTAAAAGTGACACAAACGAGACTAAAAGTGACACAAACGAGACTAAAAGTGACACAAACGCGACTAAAAGTGACACAAACGCGACTAAAAGTGACACAAACGAGACTAAAAGTGACACAAACGAGACTAAAAGTGACACAAACGAGACTAAAAGTGACACAAACGAGACTAAAAGTGACACAAAAGAGACTAAAAGTGACACAAAAGAGACTAAAAGTGACACAAAAGAGACTAAAAGTGACACAAACGAGACTAAAAGTGACACAAACGAGACTAAAAGTGACACAAGTGCGACTAAAAGTGACACAAGTGCGACTAAAAGTTACACAACGACTGAAGTGCTAAAAGTGACAACGCATCGACTAAAACTGACACAAACGAGACTAAAAGTGACACAAACGAGACTAAAAGTGACACAAACGAGACTAAAAGTGACACAAACGAGACTAAAAGTGACACAAACGAGACTAAAAGTGACACAAACGAGACTAAAAGTGACACAAACGAGACTAAAAGTGACACAAACGAGACTAAAAGTGACACAAACGCGACTAAAAGTGACACAAACGAGACTAAAAGTGACACAAAAGAGACTAAAAGTGACACAAACGAGACTAAAAGTGACACAAACGAGACTAAAAGTGACACAAACGCGACTAAAAGTGACACAAACGAGACTAAAAGTGACACCAACGAGACTAAAAGTGACACCAACGAGACTAAAAGTGACACAAACGCGACTAAAAGTGACACAAACGAGACTAAAAGTGACACAAACTCGACTAAAATTTACACAAACCACACAAAAAGTGACACAAACGAGACTAAAATTGACACAAACGAGACTAAAAGTGACACAAACGCGACTAAAAGTGACACAAACGAGACTAAAAGTGACACAAACGAGACTAAAAGTGACACAAACGAGACTAAAAGTGACACAAACGAGACTAAAAGTGACACAAACGAGACTAAAAGTGACACAAACGAGACTAAAAGTGACACAAACAAGACTAAAAGTGACACAAACGCGACTAAAAGTGACACAAACACGACTAAAAGTGACACAAGTGCGACTAAAAGTGACACAAACGAGACTAAAAGTGACACAAACGAGACTAAAAGTGACACAAACGAGACTAAAAGTGACACAAACGCGACTAAAAGTGACACAAACGAGACTAAAAGTGACACAAACGCAACTAAAAGTGACACAACGCAACTAAAAGTGACACAAACGTGACTTAAAGTGACACTACCACGTCCAAAAGTGACAAAAATCTGACTAAATGCGACAAAAATCTGTCTAAAAGTAAGAACAACAATACTAAAGTTGGTTATTGTTCATATTTCAGTCTTTTTGCCAATTCTCCTGGTTGAGAATCCCATTATTAAAACATAAATCACACATCTAATCACAATACCGGACCGAAAAAAATACACAATTAGATATATTTCAGCTCTAGTGTACAGCTGTGTAGACAAAGACTGTATTTATTTATAGCTCCTGCCGCTTCATAAATTCCAAAAAACTGCGTCTAAATGTCGAGTCTCTCTCCAGTTCTTGTGTACAGGACGTTCCCGGCGCGTGCGAGGGGAGCGTGAGGCGCCCGTGGTCCCGCTAACACAAAGCTTATGTGTTATATCCATTAAAGCGGAGAAAGTGCTGATCCAAGCAGCATTGCCCCAGACACTGTCCCGGGACGGTGCGAGCTCCTGCTGTAATCTGATCTCCCGGCCTTATAAAAGCTCACAGTGGAGAAAACCCAAACAGCTCCAGTAGCGAGGGAGAGAGAGAGGAAAGAGGGGAAAGAGGGATAGAGAGGGTTTAATGTCCCAACGGGGAATTAACCAGGGAGAAGAAGTTATTTGGACTGACTCTTTAGGCATATTCAGCTGCAAAAAGTTGAGATACTAAAGAAGAGAGATACTAAACGATACTAAAACTAGCATTGAAACATCGATATCGTCATTCGATACCAAAAAAATCACATAAATAAGCAAAAATGTGATCTTTCCTGAATAGTTTAAGAATGGACAGAGGAGTGAAGCAGGGTGGTGCGTGGTCTCCCCGTTTGTTCGCTTTGTATTTGGAACCGATGGCCAAATATATTAGACAATCCAAAATAATCAGGGGTGAGAGTGATGGGATGGGACATAAAATTGGCTGCTGCGAGCAAAAAAATAAAAAATAAAATAAAATAAAAGGCAGAACTAGAACCCTATCGTTGTATATAAATATGTATATTATTACATCTTACCGTGCCTTAATGCAGTGGTTCCCAAAGTGGGGGTCGGGACCCCTCGGGGGGTCGCGAGGGGTGAGCTGGGGGTCGCGAGATGATTTCAAGATCTCATTTTAATTAATATGACATTGTATTTGCTCTATTTTTTATTCTAAACATAGTGAAATAGGGTCCAATAAGACATAAACTATTCATTCATTCATTTTCTACCGCTTATTCCCGTTAGGGGTCGTGGGTGACTGGAGCCTATCCCAGTGACTTTGGGCCTTAGGCGGGGTACACCCTGGACAGTGGACAACTCGTCGCAGGGCTTTCATAAACTATTAAAATAACCAATATTAAACCTGAATTAACAGGCTTTGACACTTCAAATTATTGCTACTGTCATTTTCATTTCGCTTTAGGGGTCCCGAGTCAATTGCGTGGCTAATTTGGGGGTCCCGGGCGGAAAGGTTTGGGAACCCCTGCCTTAATGTAAAGTGCTACCAATACTATTACTATTAACATTGCTATTACTATTATAACAATTATTAGAGTGTTTTTTAATCATTGTGTGGAATATCAATCCTTTACCTTACTATCGAAATTGAGTTTAATATTTTAGCGTCCTGACAACATTTACTTCCCTTTTCGTACAATTCGTACAATTAAAGCTGGGACTGGTACAAATAAATTGAAAGAAGAGACTGGAGTGGGTGGTGCATTATAAAAACCGGACTAATCTTGTCTATGAAAATGATTGCGCCTCGATGGATGAACTGTTGACAGACTGCTACATCTGGATTACTGTTGTATCGTTTCCATCCACTAAATAGAAGTCTCCAACTTTTAGCTTAGAGGTTAAATATCTCTCCATCTTTTTCCAAGTTGCGCCCCAAAAAATTTAGGAATTATACATATTACGCCGGATAACACAAATGTGATCCATGATGACATGCTTTTTATCCTACTTTAGTTCAGTGGTTCTCAAACTTTTTCAGTCGCGACCCCCAGAATGACAATAGTTCACATTTGCGACCCCCAAACACAGAAAATAGGCGACACGCAGAGTGATAAATTAGCCTTATATCTACCGTAGAATGTCCCGTTGGTGCAGGTAGAACACTAAACACGTAGTTACTTACTTATTCTGCCTATGAACCTTTGCTCAGTTCACGTAACTCTGGTTCCACACGTGCGCAGGCTCAGTTCGGGTTCAGACACACGTGCGCGGTCGGTCGGGTCGAATCATGCAGCAAATGACTCCGAGTCGGTTCGGATAGAACCCGCGCGGGTCGGTTCGGGTCAAATCGTGCCCAGGTCGGTTCGGACAGTACGTGCTCGGGCTCAGGCGGGTCGGACTTGAATTTTTGAGCCCGATCTAAACTCTACCCCAGAGGCTGTTTGCAGAAAAATACATAAATTAGCCGCATCGCTGTATAAGCCGCAGGGTTGAAATCATGAGAAAAAAGTTGCGGCTTATAGTCCGCATTTTACGGTAATGTTTGACTTTATTTTGAGAATATAGACCTAGAAAAATGACTTTAATAGGCCACAAATAGGAATCTACATTTACCACTGCATTTGAAGGGTGTCAAGCCTCATTTAACAATATTGTATCAGTTTTTCCCATCATCTGGGGACCCCTGGAAATCATTTCGGTCCCAACCCCTAGTTTAAGAACCACTGCTTCAGAGCAGTGGTTCCCAACCTCTTTTGTCTCAAGGAGCTTTGTCTCACAGTCAGAGCACTACTTAACTTGAGTTTCAGGCAAATAAATGGGTATATTACTATTATCTATATATTTTTATATTTTTTATTTGATTTATGATCCAATATACTCTGAAAAGATGCAAAATTTACAACTAATAACACTTTTTAATTAAGATAAAAGTACATTTCATCTTGCTTTAAAACCTGACACCATTCCAAGTACCCCCCTGGTAATTTCTCACGTACCCCTTGGGGTCCCCGTACCCCTGGTTGGGAATCACTGCTTGTGATGTTTAACTTTGTGCACTAATGAGCAGATAATGGTTTTATGACACACATACAACCATCACTTTATCATCATCCTTTCTTGCAGAAGCTCTCCTGCTTCGGTCAGACCCCTGTGGGACTCACATGGCCCTCATGTTGTTCTCGGGCAGCAGGGGGATCTCCAGGACTTTGGTGTTGTTGTGCAGCCCCTCGTGGCTCGGGGTGGACACGGTTTTCCCGGTGATGCGGTGGACCTGGTAGAAGGCGTGAGGGCGGAGCAGGCGGTCGTCTGCCGTCCCGATGAACAACTGCAGCGTCAGAGGCTCGCTCTCCATGTAACCGTGGAGCTGAGGGACAGAGAGGGATGAATGAATGAGAGGAATGGAGATATACACCTTATTCTGCCCCGCCCACTTTTTGGCAGATACACACTTTTGTTGTAAACGCACTTCTGTTTGACGAGAACTCCGCTAAAGCTAATGATGAACGAGGGAAAAGTCTCACCACTAAAATGTTACATAAAGCAGATTGATTTGTGTAAAATGTTTAATGAACACGAGCAACAACAAGTCACAACGCAACGATTTCCTGAAAACGTCTTTTTAGTCCATGTAGAACTTATTTTCTGTTGATCTCGTCTGCTCCGTGTAAACTACAACGGAAACAAGACGGCGGCGCGTACGACAACTTCTGGAATAAGGTGAATACACAGGTTTAATGTGTTTTGTGTTGAATAAAGTGAATCTGAAGTTTGGTTGATGGAATGTGAAGTGAATGGGTTGTTGTGATGTCACGTGAAACCAACCCATTGAGCTGAACGGCAGTTAAAGGCAACATATGTTTATGTTTATTATGAAAATAATAAAAATTGCTGCTTGTCAGTGTGAAATAGAGAGGTTGGGCTTATCAGTTCTGCAGTTATATACCGTATCTCTATTCACCTTACACCGGTTGTTGTGGGGGGTGTGCCGCCATCTTCATCATCATCATCATTTTCAGGCCGCCCAGGAAATTGGTGCATTGCTGACTTGTTACTGGGTGTGTACATTAAACATTTGACACAAATACCTATATAACATTTTAGCAACGAGACTTTTCTCTCGTTCAGTCTTTAGGGCCATGAAATAAATCTAGTCTCATGCTTTTATCTGTATCATCTTTTCTCAAACAAACCAAATGCCTTCACATCCTCCTTCACAACATCCATGAATCTCATCTTTTCTTCCTCTGGGGCTCAACATCAGCTCTAAACTTTGAATTTGTAAAACATAAGCTACAATATACTTTTTGAGGGTGTGGTGGCCATTGATGCAGCTTTGGACATTCCTATTTGTATTTTGACATTGGTGTCCAAAATCCATTTTCTTAACAACAGGATGCTATTAAAATGAGTGCCAATTGTGTTCTTCCTGTTCTCTTTTTTGGCCCAAAGGCTTTGTTTGACAGGACAGCGAGCGAGAGAGAGAGCAGAGACATTCAGCAAATAGTTGAGCCACAGCACCACCAGCAAACCCAGTGACAATTTTTTGGTTTTAAAAGCAAAAAACAAAACAAAAAACATAGAACATGACAGAGAGAGAGAGCAAACCGGCACAAGATATAAAAAAAAAAAAAGGTCATAAAATGTCCCATTACTCTTCCGGCCTAGTTTTCCCAAACCGTCTGATTAAAATGAGCCCCATTTCAAACCCTTTGGAGCACAAACAAATGTCTGGACTCTTTGTGAAGCTGAGAGTCTAGTTCTGTCCTCTAATAAAGTGTGAACCAGCTCTGCTCAGAGGAATATCAGATTTTCAATTCCACCTCGATTTTCTTTGGTAAATATAAGTCAAAGTAAAGCTGGTCTGATTTAGTTTGAGCATTTGTTGGGTTTCGACAATTTCTCTTAAAGTGCCTCTGACAGGTTGGACGACTCATTTGACAAAAATGCAGTTAAGATAAATATGTTTCAAATTGTGTTAAAAAACTTCACAAATTTCATTGCGGTTTAGCTATTTTTTAGGTTTTTTGTTTTACTTCCTGGTTGTAAATGATGACATCACACTAGGAAATTACCATAGCAACCATCCTGTACAGTGGGCCAAAACTCTTCAGATGTCACAAATTGTTTATTTTACAAATAAAAATACATGTTAACACCTTTATTTTGTTGAATTCATGTATAAAGGTTCAAAAAAAGTGATTTATTGTGTAAATTATGCATAACCTTTGTCTCCCTAGCGTGATGTCATCAGTTTGTTTATTTCCTGCAATTTTGAACAGATTTTTCAACTTTTCTCCAAAAATAGCTGCTTGATTGGCATAAAACTATAATTTATATTTACAAGCGGTATTAATACACTGAATAAAGTCAAAGTTAGAAAATCATGAAAACCCGTCATACTATTTTGCCTAAATTTTAGTTTTGGGGACTTGTGCCATCGCCTCTGTGGATGAACTGTTGACAGACTGCTACATCTAGATTACTGTTGTATCGTTTCCATCCACTAAATAATAGTCTCCAACTTTTAGCTTAGCTATCTCTATCTATCTCTTCATCTTTTTCCAAGTTGCGTCCCAAAAAATTTTGGAATTATACATATTATGCCGGATAACACAAATGTGATCCATGATGACATGCTTTTTATCGTACTTTAGATCAGTGGATCCCCTTTTTTGTCTCAAGTAGATTTGTCTCACACTCAGAGCACCCCTTAACTTGAGTTTCAGGCAAAAAAATGGGTTTAGTAGTCACATTTAGTCAATTATTACTATTATCTACATATATTTTATTTGATTTATGGTCCAATATACTCTGAAAAGATGCTAAATTTACAACTAATAACACTTTTTAATTAAGATAAAAGTACATTTCATCTTGCTTTAAAACCTGACACCATTCCAAGTACCCCCTGGTAATTTCTCACGTACCCCTTGGGGTCCCCGTACCCCTGGTTGGGAATCACTGCTTGTGATGTTTAACTTTGTGCACTAATGAGCAGATAATGTAATAATGTTAAAAAGTCCAGTCGGAATCCATAAAAAGTCCTATTAATATTATTTTTAAGGGTATTTTTTAATATTTGTTGCTTTTGAGTCCAAGCTGATCCTGATTCATCCCAGAATGGTTGATCTGACTGAAAAATAATCTTTCTTGTCCAACAGTTTCCTTTTATCAGATGGTGGACAAAAAGGAATAGATTAAGAAAAACTCGGACGTCATGGTAACAGGTTTTAAGTCCATTTTCAAACCGAATCTGAAGGTCATTTATTTTTCCATTTTACGAATGTCAGTTACAATTTATGTCCAGCCCATGATTGTTGGTTCAATTCATGTCATCCGTTTTCTTTTGTGATGGAGAAGGACACTTTTCAAATCAGGAAAACAAAGGGCTTTCAGAGAATATATTTACAGTGGGTTTGATGAAAATGACATTGAGATCTGTTGTGTAAATCCCAAGGTAGAGCAGATGGAAAATGAATCCATAGTGCACTGCTGGGGCCTGTACATCCACAATAGACTGACTTCTGGCTAAAGTTCATTCAGGAGCCTTGATTTGACGTTTTCTCTCTCTCATCAGGAGGACGTCGGAGCTGCGGTCAGTCACTCAAAATAAACGTAAGGTCCTCCAGAGTTCAGGCCTTTTTAAAACAATGTCCCTTTTACCCGCGCTAATCTTTTCATCTCCAGTTTACGACCCGCGCCCCGAATGCACTTCCTAAATCAACCCACGTCAAAACTTCCTGCGAATGTTGATGCTACACTTAGCGTTAGTCACCTGCGGAGCCCATTTGCGTGATTTGTGAGGTTTCGAGACGGGGCAAACCCACAGATCGGGGTCACCAAAAACGACAACAAACCGCGACCAATCAGAGCGAGGGAAAGTTCAAGCTGCGATCTTTATCTTGGAGCTAATCCCCCGGCGCAAAAGAGAACAGAAGTGATTTTGGGGTTGGAAAGATCTGTCGGGCGTCTCGAGGTGCTGCTGACGGGACGATGACCTCAGCCACCCACAATGCACTGGGCCCCAAGCCACAGCGGGAAACCCGAGACGAGAGGGACTACTGAGAGACCGCCGCAGTGACGGAGCGGCGCGGGGCAGGTCAGGGAGGGGGAGGAGCACGAGGAGCTGACGCAGAGAGGGCAGCGGAAATTATAAGGCTCAGTTTGTAAAGTCTAAATATGTTTTGGCTTGAAATAAGAACGGAATTTTGTGGAGAAAAAAAAGCATTTCATTGTTATAAGTTCATATAGAAAACTTGACTTAATGTTTGAACAAAGTCAAAGGAATCTACAAGCTGAGCACCTGATTATTAAAGCCTCTGACAGGTTGGACTCGTTTGACTAAAATGCAGTTTAGTCAAATATATGTCAAATTTTGCTAAAATACTTCACAAATTTGATCCTGGTTTAGCAATTTTTTTGTTATTTCCTGATTGTAAGGGATGACATCACACTAGGAAATTACCATGGCAACCACATTGTGCACTAGGGCTGTCTTTTAGTCATTTAGTCGATTAATCGGTTGATGGTGTTTTAGTCCAGTGGTTCTCAAACTGGGGGTCGGGACCCCAATGGGGGTCGCGAAATGATTTCCAGGGGTCCCCAGATGATGGAGAAAAGTTTATACAATAGAGTTAAACAAGGCTTAACACCCTTCAAATGCAGCGGTAAATGTAGATTCCTATTTGTCGGCCTATTAAAGGCATTTTTCTAGGTCTATATTCTCAAAATAAAGTCAAACATTACTGGTAGATATAAGGGTAATTTATCACTTTGTGTGTCGCCAATTTTTGTGTTTGGGGGTCGCGAATGTGAATTATTGTTATTTTTGGGGGTCGCGACTGAAAAAGTTTGAGAACCACTGTTTTAGTCAGCCAACATTTTTATTAGTCTACTAATTATTTTATTTAAAAGGATTTATATGATAAAAACACCGAAAAGGTGAAGATATGGAGTGAGTTAGCTAGCTAATGATTTTGGAGTGAATCGTGAGCTTAATCTAATTTATATATCTCACATAAATACACTGTTTCTTAGTACTTTTCTGTATAAATTGATATTTTTTGCATGAACTCCAGTGCAGTTGTGTTTTTTAGTTCAGTCATCAGATACAGAGAGATACTTCATAGTTTTGCCACACCCTTTTTAGTCGATTAATCGGCCGATAAGGAAGGTCTTTAGTCGACCAAGACTTTCTAAAACTCATCTAATGTAGTGTCGATTTCTTTTTTTTTTTCCAAATGAAAATACATGTCAACACCTTTTTTGTTGAATGAAAGTATAAAGGGTCAAAAAAGCAGTCTCTTTTGTGCAGATTATGGTTTGTTCCCCAGTGCGATGTCATCTTTTCTCCACAAACAGCTACGATTGGTGTAAAACTAGTATGATTTTGTCTTGCTTTATTTACAACAAGAAGAGTTAAAGAGGCACAGTTATTTTGCTGGTGGAGGGTATGAAACATGATATTCTGCTGCAGATGGAATAAAACCAAGCAAACTCCTGGAGACAAGCAGCAGACAGAGTACCTTTTGGGCAATAAACACTTCTTAAACTGGATGGATGAAAGTTTATGAGAGTTAATGCTGTGGAACATTCCAGGCAAAGCAAAACAATTTTATGAGAAAATCAGGTGTATACTGTAGAACATATGCATCTCTAAGAATAATAATTAAAAAAGAGAGAGATCTACATAGCTCTATCTACAGTTTCATAAATTGTCACAAAGTGTTTTTTCGTATTATCGTCTTCTAAATGTTGTATTGAATTAATGTGAAGCACCAGCTGATCTTTGGGAAAGGATCTCTTGAAATAAAAGTTGCTTACTGACTTACTGACTTATTTACAGACTTACTGAATTATTTACTGACTTACTGACTTATTTACTGACTTATTTACTGACTTATTTACTGACTTACTGATTTACTGACTTACTGACTTATTTACTGACTTATTTACTGATTTACTGATTTATTTACTGACTTACTGATTTACTGACTTACTGATTTCCTGACTAACTGATTTCCTGACTAACTGACTAATTTATTGACTTACTCATTTACTGACTTACTTATCAGAAACGATATAGTTGCTAGCTTGATCAAGGAATGGATGGAATTTGCAGTAAAACAGACTTGACTTTAGAGAACACAGCTGTTCAAGGAGTGACTTGCAAATCTGACACTTTTTTTTCCAAATAATATGTTTTTGCAAATAAACTCTTCATCTACTAAATAAATGAACCAAAAAAACAACATTTAGAAGAAAATAACATGGGCTCTGCAGCATTAAACTTGGATTGTGCTGCACAGATTTTCAAATTAGCATAAACCAGCAACAGAAAACATAATTTGCTGAAGCCTCGTGGAGCAAATGAATCACACGAAGAGTGCCTGAGATGCTTCCTTTTGCATTAACGGTTTTAACGCTTCTACACAACACTTGTCGCCTCAAACAATGCCAGAGGAAGCAGCTTCATTTGCCCGTAGTGTTTGTTACATAAGAGGAGCACACGAGGAGAGCCCGCAGAGCCCAGAGGAACAGCCTGTGATTTAGAAGGAGGTCCCGGCCCGAACCGGCTGTATATTTGTGTTAGGAAGTGGTGCGCTGCCTAGCAATCCTGTTTATTTAGGACGCAGCAACACAGGCCGGCTACTTTTAAAATGTAATTACAAACTGAGCTCGACATTATCAGCCTTTTAACTGAGACAAGTCTATATAAAGGGCTGAGGTTCCCCTTAAACAGATAGCTGGGTTTCCTGTGAAGCGAGTTTGAACACACAGTAGTTGTAAATAGACAATGTTTTGGCTCAGTGCAAATGATGAGGTTTAAATGGAAGAGTCCAACGGTAAGAGACAAGCAAAACACAGAGCGTTATCTCAGCGTTTGTACGTTAAATCATGCTTTTTCAAATTGTAGTCACTATAATTGGTGAGTTAGGTATTTTCAAGCTGTTTGGAACATGCACGCATCACTAATAAAATGTATTCAGTGCATACTTTCTCCTCAATATAGAAATAATTGTTTAGAATATTGTGATTTAAATGATGCACCAAATAATCGTGATTATAATTTTAGCCATAATTGAGCAGCCCTACATCAATCTAAACATAATAATATATTTTATTTACATATTGTTAGGTAATATTTAGAGAATTTTCGGTTTGGTTTTCAGACAAACCAACAGGCCCAATAGTCCTCAGATACTCCGGACCAAACCTCGTCTCACAGGTCGCCCTAAAGACACTGAGGAATGGATCAAATGCAGAGAAGAAATTTCCCAAGGAATTGATAAACCTTATCCTCAAAGTGCATATGACAGGTTTTCTTGATTTTCTAATTTTGACATTATTTGGTGCATTAATACCAGTTGTACAAATACATTTTAGTTTTTACACCAATCGAGCAGTCATTTGTGGAGAAAAGTTTAAAAATACATTGAACATTACAAGAAGTAAACAAACTGATGACATCACACTGGGGAAACAAAGTTTATGCATAATTTACACAAAAGAAACTACTTTTTTTGCTCCTTTAAACATTGATTCATCAGAATAAAGGTGTTTGTGTGTATTTGTATTTGTAAAATAAAACAATCTGTGACATTGAATGAGTAATTTACAAACAGGAAGTAAAAAAAAAAAAATTGTATTTATTGTAAGTATTTTAAGAAAATTTGAAATATATTTATCTTAACTGCATTTTTGTCAAATTAGCAGTTCAACCTGTCAGAGGCCCTTTAATCTTCACTGCTAACTGTTTGAGCGTTCAAAAAAGAGACTTTCTAAATGACGCTGATTCAACTTAAGGCCCAGGGACCAGATCAGATCAGATCCAGCCCGTGACCCATCTTCAAAATACTACTAAATGTTTCGCTGTTTATCTGTTTAATTCTGGGTTAGTCTATACTTTACGCCTAGTTTAGTTCTTGTTTAATTCTGCTTTATTTTGGTTCTGGTTTAGATCTGGTCTGATTCCGAGTTAGTCCTGTTCAGACCTACTTAGTATCTGGTCCTGGTTTAATTCTGGATCAGTTCTGGATTGGAAGTTTTGCAGAGCACGGTTGGTAAAGCACGCAGTATTTTATTTTTCCACCAAAATCTGTGGTTTATTTGAATGCTTTTGAATACATTTTGCAATCTTTCACATGACATAAACACTGTAGTATATTTGTTTTCTTTCTGTGAGCTGCAGTTGGCTGAAGCAAATTTGGACTCTTTCCCTGCAAAACAAACCAATAATGAGCCTCTTTCATTGGACATTTCCACTTTTCCCTCCAAAATCAAACTGCCAGTGGCTTAAATGTAACGTGAAACTTCAAAACACTCATTAGAGAACTCGATTTTGTCCGTACGTATTTGGGTGTTTGTCTATTGCATGCCACATTAAACTATCACTGTCTAAAATTAAACAGTCTTTGTAGTTGAAATGAAAAGTCTTACATGATAACTTTAATTAATCTTTCATCCACAGCTTTAGAGCTTAAAAGTTGATTTGTGGCGGTCGTTTAGAGCCTGTGCTGGTTTTCTGTTCTCATAAATCTGGCTGTGCTGCTCTGACAGGGGTGTGAGCTGCCTCCTCTTCACATTATCACCCACTGGAGGAATCTCAAGACTTCGGACATGGACTGAACCTGGACCAGGGCCAAACCGGGACAGTAACAAATCACACAAAACATGCAGCGCCAGCACCGGGATCGCCCTGAATGATGTTGTGTTACCGACGCCGTTCAAATTACTGTAGTGCTATTGTCATTTTTAGGACTCAACAGTGACAGCCGTAACGTAGATGTTATTGTCAAGTTTGTCTGTGAGTTAGTTTGAAAAATAACTACACCGGAAGGCAACTAAACAATGTAGAAATATGGAGCAAACCCAAAGAAACCTGACTTTTTTTTAGCTCAATCTGCCATGTTTGTGTACCAGTGTGTAAAGTGTTCATAGAGCTGCAATAACAAAACAATATTATAAAAGTCGAACAATCCATTAAAGGGCCTATGGCAGGTTGAAACACACATTTAACTAAAATGCAGTTAAGATAAATATATTCAAATTTCTACTAAAATCTTCACAAATTTTACCACAGTTTAGCTGTTTTTTAGGTTTTTAATTTTACTTCCTGGTTGTAAAGTATGACATCACACTAGGAAATCACCATAGCAACCACACTGTACACTGGCCAAAACTCATCTAATGTCACAGATTTTGTTCATTTGACAAAGAAAAACACACGTGAACATCTTTATTTTGTTGAATCAACGTTTAAAGGGTCAAAAAAGTAGTTTATTTTGTGTAAATTATGCATGACCTTTGACTCCCCAGTGTGATGTCATCGGTTTGTTTACTTCCTGTAATTGTCAACAGATTTTTCAACTTTTCTCCACAAATAGTGACTTTTTTGGTGCAAAACTATAATTTGTATTTACACAAAGTATTAATGCACTGAAGAAAGTCAAAATTAGAAAATCCTAAAAACCCGTCATACGCACTTTAAGTTGCTGGGTCACTGTAGTGTTTATGCATCGACATTCTTCTAAAAAATACCCCGCAACGATAAGTCTTAGTGTTGCACAGCTGATAAAATGTGTTTATTAATTTTTTTGGCTTGTTTTTTTACCCATGGAGCTGTTGTTTTGCTCAAATTAACATAAAAAAAAACACAATTTGGATTGAAAGGAGTTTCTCCATTGCTGCTGCGACTGTGCAGAGCTTGGTGGAGATAAAGGTCACTCTAACTGCCACAAAACGATTAATTTCCTCAACACTTGAACTCAGAACCAACTTATTTAAGGAGAGAAATGTCCTGAGCTCGTCGATGTGTGATCCAAAGTCTGTATCAATGATAAATGTGAGTGTGTTCCTGTTGTTTATCTGGTTTTCACTCGATTGATGTCAGGTACAAACTAAATATTAATCAGAGTTGTAGACTTTTTTCAATTTGCTATCAGATTTTAGCAGCTTTTTCACATTTTAGTTGTGTTTTGAGCTTTTACAGGAGAAAATGTCACCAGCCATGCGTGAAGGAACACTAAGTTAAGTATTTATCATTTTGAAATCTCTATTAGTTTAAAGGAGACATATTATGCATTCATTATTGTATTTTTCTTATTCTTTATACGCCTTGAGTATCTCTGCTTTGGCCTCTCATGTTTTAGAACTTAAAATAACATTGAAAACCACAAATTATGTTAAATCAATGCTGCGTTCCCTCATCAGGATTTGGTGTTAGCACGCCATCTACTGACAGCAGAAGGAATTGCCATGGTGAGAAAAACAAAATCTAGCCTGTAATGAACGCAGTCAGACAGCAGAAACACTCAAGTCCAGACATGATTTATGGACAAAAACTTCACAAATCTGGGATATTTTAAACCGAGTGAGGCTCAGAAAAGGAGCAGAGAAGACAGTTTCGTAAACAGGATTAATGAATGTGGCTTCAATTAAGTTAAAAGCAACTCCAGGTATGTTTGTGATGAGGGAACAATGTGCAAAACAAAACGTAAATTTAGCATAATATTGTGTCCTTCAACATTTGTCCAACTGAAAATCCTACGCGGCGGCACGACTCAATCCAGAGCTCTGTTACAGTCGAAAGCAGAATCCTTCTAATAGCAACTGACATGCAAACTACTGAAGACGTTTTCCAGCAGCTAAAAGTGGCCGTGGGCCTAAGTGGAGGAAAAGTGGCCAATGAGAGAAAGACAAGAGCATAAGTGCTTTGAGGACACACAGAACCCAAACCCCAGACTGTAATAAGAGGTCGTCCTGGCCCACTGCGGCATATTACTGTATATAAGTGTGGTCAAGGGGCCCAGGATCCTCAGACGGGACGGTCCAGGGCTGGGGACGGTCCAGGGCTGGGACGGTCCAGGGCTGGGTGTGGTTTAAACAGACGGCAGAGACACAGAGCAGACAAATAGAGCAATGTCTGAAGCTGAACAAAACTGGACCAATGTAAAAATAGAGTCCAGCATAACAATAATATGAATAGTTTGAATTTATATAAAAAAAAAACTTGAAGAACAACAACTTTTGCCGATAAATTATAGCCTTTACTAGCAACATGTCTCATTACTGGGCCCAGGTCATTTAAGTTTAAGCCTCTCTATCTGACTAATAATGATCACTAAACAAAACTAACCCTGTCGTGCAGTAACAAAAATACAAACATATTCTACAGAAATTCTCATTCTGATCAATGTACTTCTCTTTGGCAGTTTCTTATGATGAAAAAAAGGAATAATTTGGCTCCTTTTATATCATAATCCTGTGTTGTTTTTACAAAGATAAGCCCAAAATGGTTGCCCTTTTACCAGATACTTAGCCAACTTGAGACTTTTTGCAAATGGAGGCTGAAATCCTTTGATCCTTTAAATGCACAACATTAGAAAAGCATGGAGTGAGTTTTCGCTGGAATTTTTACAGTGACTCATAAGTTTAATCTGCCTTTTCACTTGGGAAGACACAGTACTTAGTTGTTTGTGCCTCGCCACTCAGTTTTTAAAACTAACTTAAACTGATGTACTTGACTTATTTTGTTTGTAAATTAGTAAATGTTGTGTTTTCTATCAAAGATTTTATTGTAAAAGCAGCACTATGCGTTGCCTGTGGCCAATAATACACTATTTTATGTCCCGGAAATAAGAGCCGAAAGCAGTGCTCTTATTGGTTGTGCTTGGGTGGTCCTCCGCAGTTACACTTTGCTGTCTGAAAAAACACTTTTAAAGTTGTGCACGAGCCTGAAACTAATGCTTGTGAATATTAGTGATGCACCAACAGGTTTGAGAGCTGGGGACAAGTTATAAGAATTTTAAAAAACTGCTTCCAGTTTCATGGTGTAAAATCAGGTCCCCCAGCTTTAATCGACTCCCAGAGCATGTTTTTAGTTGACTATTCATTTCTTTATTCGACTAGAGCCACATTGTTAATTCAACACATGCTTCCTGTGGTCTCTGAGTTATGGACTGAATCACAGACTGGTTTAGCTTTGACTCAGTCGCACTGACGGAGTTCCAACTAAGTTTACATTACTCATAAATTAGTCTGATTCAGTTCATTTTGACCATTTTGCCCTTCGGTAAAACTTATTTTACAAGTCATAAACAACATCTCAACCGGCATCACCATAGCAACAAACTCTTTAGTCCCGCCGCTCAGAATAAGCTCTTTCAAACCAAGGGCTGGACTTCGAGCTAAAGCAGCACCGAGAACCCAAAAGCCCAAAAGCCAACCATGTAATCAAGACGTTCCTCCGACATCTCCAGCCCCCGCTCGCCTGAAACGTGTGTGGTTTGGTCGGCCAGTGATGTCAGCAGCGGCGTCCCGGGACCTTTCCCAAACAAAGGGAGGTCTGTGTGGTTGGCGGTAGCTGCTGCTGCTGCTGCCGAAGGGGGGCAAACACACTTCAGTCTCTGTGCAGCCCAGACCTCTGTCATTAAATCATTAGCACCTTTACAAAGACAAACATACTCTCGCTTAAACACATGTGCAGCGGGACAACAACAGGAAAGGTAGAGACAAGTTTGTTTCAATAATGTACAAAATATTTCTATCCGCGGCTGGTAACTAAGCAGTAAAACACAAAGTCTCTAGTGTTTTGGTTCAATGATGTAGCAGAACTGTTAAGAACTATAAGTACAACCACACCCACTTCATGTTATAGACGCCTGGACTGTTGTAAACAGTATATGAGGCATTTGAGGCACAGCTCACAGCTTTAAAACCAGCACTTATTTTCTACAGAACTATAGCCTTTATGCTCCAGTCCTGCTGACTTTTTCTTGCATTAAGTATTTTTCAGATGTTGGACGATCTAAACCAGGGGTGTCCAAACTTTTTCCATCGAGGGCCACATATTGAAATATAGACCAAGCGGAGGGCCACAAATCAACCGTGAAAAAAAGCAGCATTTATCTGATGTTTTAAGCACCACCACATCTACATTCAGTCTCAGTGCCTTAATATCAGGTCTGTCTCGCACCAAAATGTTAGTTCTTTAGGTTGGAATTGTAGAAAATCTGAAATGTGCTGTAAATAGTACTTCTCAGGACAATGTGGGCCAGTTCACCAGGAAGACTAAGGGCCAAGAAAAATTGGTCTGAGGGCCGCATTTGGCCCCCGGGCCTGAGTTTGGACGTGCCTGATCTAAATGGTTTTCTTTAAGTCAAAAATGATTACAATTGTAAGATATGCAAGTCATTCAACCCACAGTGTACATCCCAAACCGGAGAATTAGGAATTGAACCGGCAGCTTTATAGATGAATACACAGTCTCTCAAAGGATCCAACCACTGCTAGGATTAAAGGTGGGTGACCACTTTTTCCTATAAATGTATTTATTATTTATTGATCTTTGTTTTTCATATTTTTATACATTATTTTTTCCTTGACCAGAATAGTCCCGCTGTGATTTGGAATCTCATTTTCCTTGTCTCTTGTGCATGTTTTTAAAGGAAACCCGGGGAGAACATGCAAACCCCACAGACCTTCTTGCAGTGAGGTGCGAGTGCTAACTACTGTGCTGCCAAATGAGTAAACATTGGTTTTTAGCGCCACCTCTTGCCTGTTTGTCTCCAGTTTGACGGATTTGTAAAGTTTATAATGTTACTTCCTGGTTGAACATGAGCAGCAGACGTGACAACTGTTTCCTAGCAACCATACAGTAAACAACAGACAAAATAGTTATGATTTGACAATAAATAATATCTGATTACACCTTTATTTTATTGAATGATCATTTTCAGTCTGTAACTAACAATTATTTAGGTAATTGATTAGTCTAGCAATTATTCTTCCGATTAATCGATAAGTTGTGAGATTATTACTACATTTGACCCAGATGAAGCTGAACTGAAGTCATCTGAGGATCCTGATGGAGAATATTTACAGACACATTACATTTTCCTTGTGACTTTCATGCAATTTCAACTGAATTTGCACGATAAAACCTCTTTTCTCAGCTTATGGCATTTTATGTGACCTATGTATTCACCAATTAACGATTCTTCAATTGCTAAATTAGTTGACGATCATTTCAGTAATCGATTAGTTGAGATTAATCGATTAACTTGTTGCAGTCCTAGATCGTTTAAACTGTCAGTTGCGTTTAAACATGTTGCCTTTTGATGACATCACAGAGGGATTCTGTTTTAGAACTTACTTCCTGTAATTTTAACCGTTTATATTTCAAAATGCCGTCTCAAAATACTTCACAGATGTAAAACCATGATCAGTATTTAAGTTCTTTTCCACCAAACTAAGTTATAATTAGAAAAACATGAGAACCTGCCATATAGACTTTAAAGGGCCCATGACAGGTTGGACCACTCATTTACCTAAAATGCAGTTAAGATAAATATAAGTTTAAGTTTTGCAAAAATTCTTTACCAATGTTATCCTGGTTTAGCAGTTTTATACGTTTTAATTTCACTTCCTGGTTGTAAATAATGACATCACACTAGGAAATTACCATAGCAACCACACTGTACACTGGGCTAAAACTCATCTAATGTCATCAATTCTTTTACCTGACAAATAAAAATATATTTGAACTTATTTATTTAGTTGAATTAATGTTTAAATGGTCAAAAAAGTAGTTTATTTTGTGTAAATTATGTATTACGTTTGTCTCCACAGTGTGATGTCATCGTTGTGTTTACTTCCTGTAATTTTCAACAGATTTTTCAACTTTTCTCCACAAACAGCGAACTGATTGGTGTAAAACTATCATTTATATTTACAACAAGTATTAATACACTGAATAAAATCAAAATTAGAAAATCATAAAAACCTGTCATACGCACTTTAAGCTATGTTGTTGCCATGGTCACTGTTACCGCCCAAAGTACTTTAAATCCATTGCCACATTACAAAGTCTGTCTTGTCCATTGAGTCTTTAGACAGAAAACAGAGCCTGAAATCACGTCACTTTTCAACACCTTTCACTGTATTATTCTAACAGTCAAACGAACTCTACATCACTGACATTTTATCCACTTTGAATAAACCAAAACAAGAACCGAAGCCTCAATATCAGCTGCTAAACTTATTAACCTGTTACGCAACCTATTAATACATTGTCATAGTGCGTTAGGGTGAACTGAGCGCTTGGTCTTGACTATTTTCTTAGGCTGACATCACAGTTATAACGTCTGTCCACATGTTTTTACACTCAAAATATATCTCCAGGTTTTGACCACCGGAGCTATTGTGGTCGAGTGAGTAAATCCTGCTGCATCAATGGAAAAGTCTGAGTCATTTCGTCTGGACAGGAGCTGACGGAGCGCACCGCGTCTGACGGCATACCTTCGAGATCCTGATTCAGAAACGATGACATCTCAGAATAATATTACCGCCGGTGCATGAAGTAAGTGCGGGCGTTTTTAGCACACGAGCGGCGGCGAAAGGTGACGAGGTGCAGAGAAAATGAGGCCAACGGGGCAAGGAAAACAGAAGGTGGTGAAAACGAGGGCGCAGCGTCTGGAGCGGGCCCCGTATTCACACTGTTTGAATCTGACGTGACAACAGGGAGGGAGCAGCACCGCGGGGAGTCCACGAGGGATTTACAAACCGAGAAATTCAAAGTTTGAGCCCAAAATTTGAGCTAAATAAGACAAAGCTTCAAGAAAACACAGCGTCAAATAGTGGAGCCAGACATATTAAATTATATTATATCGATATCATTTTGGGCACATATTGGGCACGATATTATTTAGTTATTTTATTTTTCTTCGGTCCATAGAAATACAAAAACAAAACAAAAAAAGCAATAACATGAGAATAAAGACAGAAAACATTTTAGAGACCGAAAGGAAAGTTTACCACTTATTTTGCCGAACCCTAATAACTTAAAGTATGATGTGCCAAACAGATGAACATGATAGAAATCTATAATCACAGGCACAAATAACACTTTTATATCCATAAATATGTATAATATAAACAGACACAGACAGTTACTGAGCTGCACAAACGCACTCACACACTCATTCTTTTGATTTCTTGATATTTTTTTATTACATTGGATCTAAATTTTGTTTTAAAAGTGTAAATACTTTTAGAGTCTTTTAATGTCTCCTACAAATTGTTCCATAAATTAA